>CM062577.1:18795000-19250652 GCA_031468815.1 Morus bassanus
ACACTGCTGGCTCATGTTCAGCCGGCTGTCAGCCGGCACCCCTAGGTCCTTCTCCGCCGGGCAGCTTTCCAGCCACTCCTCCCCAAGCCTGTAGCATTGCCTGGGGTTGTTGTGGCCCAAGTGCAAGACCCGGCACTTGGCCTTGTTAAACCTCATACAACTGACCTCAGCCCATTGATCCAGCCTGTCCAGATCCCACTGCAGGGCCTTCCTACCCTCGAGCAGGTTGACACTCCCGCCCAGTTTGGTGTCATCTGCAAACTTACTGAGGGCGCACTCAATCCCCTCATCCAGGTCATTGATAAAGATATTAAAAAGACTGGCCCCAAAACCGAGCCCTGGGGAACACCACTTGTGACCGGCCGCCAACTGGATTTAGTTCTGTTCACCACAACTCTCTGGGCTCGGCCACCCAGCCGGTTTTTTACCCAGCAATTAGCTGGGTAAACTAGCACCCGTCCATGGCATTATTTTTTAATTTAAACCCCCAGGGCAGGTTTCTAGACAGCTCCTACCCACGCACTGACACACATGTATCAGTTTCATAGCAGTGGATGTGCCCAGAGACCCACAGAGCCACCTGCAGGGCTTGGTCCTGGCAGACAGCTGAGGGGCTGGGAGATGCCCCATCCTGGGGACAACCCACCAGTCCCCTCCTGCCCCATATGCAAGGTCGGGACACAGTCCTTTTTGCTCTTAAATTCCTTCTTCCAGAAGTTACTCTCCGAGCTGTGCTCCCACCCAGCAAACAGGATCAATGCTCCAGGGAAGAACATGCCCTGGGAAAGCTGCTCCACTTCGTGCAAGGAGCATTCCCAGTGGGACAGCCAAGGCAAACAGGGTGGCTCAAGAGACCCAACTCAGGTGGCATTTGAAAATGCCACCAGCTTTTACACCCGTGTCTGCAAGAAGAGCAGCCACATGCAAAGAACCAGCAAAAGTCGCTGATGTTTCGGCGACATGGGGTCAGTCCCCTCTGGCAGGGTGTGGGCATGAAGGGGGTGTTCAGGGCTGGGGGAGCACCTCACCTTGTTGAGTTTGTTGGTTTTGGGGAGCGTCTGGCTGACATGCAGGTCTGAATACCTGGGGGGTTTCCGCAAGGGGTTGTTGATATCGCAGGGCACCGACTCTGTCCGGACTAACCTTGCTGGATTAAGAAAGGAGAGAGGGGGAGAGGGGATGGAGAGGAGGGAGAGAGAGAGATGGAGAGACATCAAAGCTTTGAAGGAGCACTTGGGGGTCACCCTGCACTTGCAAACTGCTCTTGAACTGCTCTTCAAAGTAATCCCCCGTGGCACCTCCAGCGGCTCAGCTCCTGCTCCAGGACAGCAGCCAGCCTTCAGGCTCCCCCCTGCACCCAGGCTACAGCCAAACCACCCCGGGACATGGGGGGCTTAAAGCCTGCCACGGTGGGATGTGACCTGCACCCTTCTCCTCCTGCTGAGGGGATGCAATTTGGGGAGGCTCAGCAGCCACCGTGGCCACCCCACAAGCTGGGGGTTCAGCCAGCATCAGGAGGAGGCATCGTCCTCTTCCTCACCACAGCTTTTCAGGGCAGGGGGAAGAAGCTGGCTTAGAGCACCCTGCTCTTGGTGGAGAGATTTTTTTGCGGGGGGAAGCCAGCCTGCAGCCCAGGGGACTTGGGAACTGGCCAGCTGCAGGGCAAAGCATTTAAAAGCTTTCTGGGGGGGCTATTTGACTGATGCTGAGGCCAGCCCAAAGCCACACTACTCCTTGCTCCCGTGCTAAAACACACACACAACGGGCAACTCCAGCTCTTCCAACATCGCAGACCACAGCCATAAATTCCAATTTCTGCTCATCCCAGGAGCCCACCTGCCCCCGGCAGCACAGGACACTGCTTTCCCTGCCTCCTGGTCAAGGTTTGCAGCAGCTCAGAGCATGTTGGAGTGGTCTTCAGCCCCTTCCACCCAAATTTGCTGCAAGCAAGGGCATGTGGTGGAGGCTGCAAAATTGTCCCCCTCCGAGCCACAGCATCGCGACTCGCCTTGCAAGGTGCCACCAGTGCAACGCCTCCTCCTGTGATTAAACCAATGAGTGTAGTTTTGGTGGTATTTAACACAGAGTAACGGCTCAAGATTCAAGGCAATGGTAATTGGAAGTGTTTCCCTTAGGTGGTTGCAGTCCTCTGGCCGTCAGGGAGCACTCGGCCAGAATCTGGAAGAAAAGAGGTGGGAAGCGATGCCCGTCGTCTTGCTGCAAAGTTCTCCCTCCTCTGCAGATTTTAGGACGGGCTTTCCCGTAGGAGAGTGGGATAAGGCAGCTCCGAAAGCACCACGAGCATCCGCAGGGGCACAGCTGTGTCCCCGTGGCAGGGACCCCCATGCACCGACAGCGCCACGGGAGATTTCGGGTCCCACGCGTCCGCCCTAAGCTCTCGACAGTAGCAAAAGGCTAAAACCTGTTGCACTTACCCCGTGCGGTGGGGAATCTGAAAAGAAAAGGAGGCAGGGGAAGGGTGGGTGGAAGTGGTTTGCAATGCAAATCTGCCTCGCCCCGAACGGCTCGTCTCCCTACAAGCGGAAAAAACGGTGGGTAAAATTTTCACAGAGCGCCCAAGCGGTTCGGGAGCCTCCATCCCACCAGCCGTCAGCGAGGGTCAGGCTCCCGAATCGCCCAGAGAGCTTTTGAAAGTTTTACCTGGTGGCAATATCCACGGAGGCAGAAGGGGGAAGAAAGGCCCTTACCTCCACGGTGGATAATCAGCAGGTGACACGGAGGGGCCTCTTTGGTGCATTTGTTGTGGCACTTGAGCCTAGCAGGGAACAGAGAAAACAGTGTGAGAAGTGAAGGTGAAGGGGATGCAGAGCATCACAGTACAGCCAAAGGGATGTGGCTTAGAGCAGGGAGCATTACAGCAAACCGGGGACCCTTTCTCCACCCAGAAAGATGACTTGATGTAATACTCTGGTTGTGCACAGCCTCTGGGTGCTCGCTGCCTGAGCGGTCCCGTGGGAAAACCCTCCCAAACCCCTGCAGTCCTGCAGCTTGCGCTCGGGAAGACCCACGATTCCCAAGCCGCCCACCTGGGCTGGGGGCACAGCGATAAGAAGTGGTATGGGATACACGTCATCAGAGCATCAGGGCTGTTGGCTGAGAGGATGCAGGGGCTGCACACTCTTGGCAAACGAGAGCCATGGCAGGTGCATCTGCCCCAATGGAGGGGCTCTGGAACCCCCAAACCAGGCCTGCTGGGGGGGGCTGCCCAGCTCCCCCCTATCTCCACCAGCTGCAGGGGACCAGGCACCCACCAGCCAGCTCCAGGATGCCCAAAATTGTCATTTCTGCCAGCCTTGGCTGAAATAAAAGGAGCAGAGACCCACACTCGGGGGAAAGCCATTTCTCCCGACCACCATCCAGTGCTAACGCTGCTTTATGCTTAATTAAATTCAGGGGCAGTGGAGGAGAAGAAAGCTGCTGCCCCAGCCCGCTTTGGCTCCTGATGAATCTCTGCCATTGTGCCCTCCCTCCTCGCTTTACTACCAGGACATTTAACAAAAATAATGAGAGCATTTAGGGCTGCGTTGAATATTCTGCAGAGCTTTGCCTGGTTTCACAGAACCAGGGCAGGAGTCTATGGAGGGCTTCACCCCCGAGTCACGCATATAGGCATAAGCAGGCTCCCACTGCCCTGAGAAGTTCCCGTTCATTCCTAATTAGGGGTGGAAATGAGTCCTTGGCTCACGCTCTGCCATGGTGGCCCAGGCAGAGCGGGGACAGTCACAGGGGAAAAGGCAAAGAGGAGGAAAGGGTTTAAAAATACAAGGGCAAAGGACGAAAAAAAGACGGCAGCTACAAGTCAATGAGCTGGGTAATGAAAATTCAGGAGCCATGCGTGTTAGCTTTTATTACAAAGCCATTCCTAGAGGGAAAGGCAGAGATTAATTCGGTATTTGAGGCTTCGGGGGGGGGGGGGGGGGGGGGGGGGGGGGCGGGGCGGGGGTTGGTGTCTGTTTGTTTGTTTTACCTGCTTGTTCCCCTCCTGTCTCAGGGGAAAGCAGCACCGGGGCTGGGTGGCTACGGCAAAGCCAGCAAACCTAAATACTTTGCGTTCACCCCAACTTTTTACAGCCAGCAAATTTATTTGCTCTTTTCTGAGCTACTACAGGCAGCATGACCGACACAAAGTTGGAGCCGCAGCAGCGCAGGGGCAGGTCCCAGCATCCCTTCCCCAGCACGGGGACCAGCCCCAGGGCAGGCACAGCAGGCAGGGCTTGCAGGCAGCAAAGCCTCCAGTCACTGGAGCATTGAATGCAATAGGGATCACCACTTTAAAATACATATATTTGATAATATCACTTCCTGAAAACCATCACCAACTGCAGAGTAACCAGGCATTTCTTGTCCAGGTTTAAATCCCAATTCCCTAACTCATCAGCATTTAATCAATGGCAACAGCGGTCATTATCACTTCATATCTCTGGCTAACTCAGTTACCTGCAGAGATCCACATATTCCCAGCACCCATCCCTAGAAAAGGCAATTGTGTCTCCAGAAACACCTTTACTAAGTGCTGATGGCTGCACAATACTGTGTAAGAGATGAGTTACCCCAGATTTAAAGCAGTATAAGTGGCCCCAGCTTCTGCCTCGCTATCTTTTTCCAGTCCTGCCCAATTTTACAGCCAGCACAGCCCCTCTCCTTTGCATCGCAGATTAATTGTGGTTTGGGGTGGGTTTGCTCCTTAGTGCCACAACACCGCCAGGAAACAGAGGACCACAAGACTTTTGCTGATGCAAAACAATAGAGGATACAGCCCAAGGCTGTGGGCAAAACCCATCCAAAGCCCGGAGCTACCCCGCAGGCACGCTCTCACCTCCCAGTGCAGCACATCCATCCCCCCATCTCCTGCAGATAATTCCACAAGTAACCCTATAACGTGGGCATCTAAAGTCAGGCCAAGGAAGGCAGCGAGCGGGGAGGCTGTCAGGATCTGACTCAGAGCTCTGGTGTAAGCAGAGCCAAGGTCTGGTGGGCAGCATCCTCCCTGAGGACTCCGCTCTCATCCCCAGCATGCAGACCTGACCTCAGTCCCCCGGTTTGGGGTGTTCTTCACCCAATTTCATGCCTCATTAAAGCTTCCTTCAAGAATGAGCTGGTGAGAGGCTGGGTGCTCTCCCCACGACCAAGGCCCTGCAGCAGCCAAACCATAATTATCCCCATCACAACATTAATGAGTGACACAAACAGCTCCAGTGCTGCGACATACTTGCAGTTTTTGCATTTTAAGCCGAACAACATTCCTTTCCCGCAGACAGTGCAGGTCTGAGACATCCAGTACTTGGTGGAAAACCTGCGGAGAGAAACACAGACAGTGGCCATGGGGAGACAAGGCGGTGCTGCCCCATCCGTGCTCCTGCAGAAACATCTCCTGAGCCACGCTTATCTGACAAGCCCCAATTTATCCTTTCCTTGCTGCCCTCAAACACGACTGCAGGTGTGGAGCCATCTTCCTAGGGATGGCAAAACACAAGTCTGAGCCCCGCTTTGTTATGCAGAAGGGCACAGCTGGCTCCAAAGTGATCCAAGCCAGCCAGGATGGGCATTAGCCACGGGCTCGCTGCGGCTCCCCAGCTTTGCCCACCCCAGGCTGCAGCCAGAGCCCCCAAAACACCTCCCTGCCCTGGGGACCCAAGTTGCCAGCCTGTCAGAGAAGCGGCTGCCCCATAGAATAGCAGCACTGAGTCTATTTCTAGTGCTTCCCCTTCTTGCAGTAGATATGGAAGGACAATAATCCAGAGATGGAAAATTTGCTGAAGGTTGGCAGGGTCATGGATTATACACAGCTTTTACTGATAGCAGCTCAAGCCTTATCTAAACCAAATCTGAACTGAAATGGAATTTAAATGGGCTTCTAGGACAGCACATCCCAGTATGGGAAACCGGGGGAACAGCCCCGAGCCCTCTGTCCTGGACCAGAGATGGAAAGAGAGATGCTCATCTCCGGGCATTAGGGGGGATTCGCTGCTGCAGGCTTGGCGTACCTGTGTTTTATTGAGTTTCCTAGATCTCGACGGGGGATCTGCGGGGACCAGCGAGGCACTGACAGTGTATCTGCAGGGAGAGGAGAGACAGGGAAAACCATTAGGTGGTAATAAAGGTGAGAGCAAGGGTTCAAGCTCTGGGGGAGAGGAACAAAGGATTCACACAAAAAATAGGGTTTGCCTGATATTTCCCCTTAGACATGTCCCAGTGGGCTCCCTTTCTGGAAAGCAACAGGCCTCTGGCTTTGTGCTTGGGTCTGCAGGGAACCAGGGTCTCCTGACCCCCCGTAACAGCCAGCAGCACCCAGCTTGGGCCAGGGAGAGAGGTGGGAGGTGATGCACCTGGCTCCATGGGTGCTGCACCCAGCTGCACACAGAGTGGGACTGCAAAGCTATCAGAGCCACGTCATGATGTCCAAACAAGAAAGGGAAAACAAAGCCAAAACAGCAACTGCATCATTTATTAATAAGTCTTCACGTCTTGCGGTTGCAGCTGAACAAAAAGCCAAGTGTCAGCCACTTGAAAGGCAATTTAACTCGTATTCAAACAGAAGAGCAAAGTAAAAAGCAGCCTTGGCACTCTCTTCCTAAGGGAAAAGGAAGGAAAAAGAGTAACAGGACCTTGGCTGGTAAGGAAAAAGTAGTAAATTCATTAGTGCCAGCTAGAGCGGGCAGGTAATCAGCAGCGCAGTCATGCCGGTGCTGCACTTTGACTCCATGTCCCCCTTCAGTCTCAGCAAGGGCAGAGACCCTCCTCCTCCTGCCAGCTGCCCCAGCCACAGGAGAGGTCCTGCCCTGCAGGATGCTTAGCCCCAGCAAGGGGATCTGTGCCAGGGATTCAAAGGCCAGATTTTCAATAAGAGATTCGAGAGGTTTCCTGAGCACAAGCAGCCAGCCCCAGCACGACGCGAGCCGAGCCACGGCACGGAGCCGAGCAGCAGACCCCAGCTGCGAGCCCGGCCATTTGCTCAGTATGCCAGCAAATCCCTCGCTAAACACACTTTCGATATTATCCCTCTGAGCAGGGAGAACCACTGTTTGCTTTAATATCCCATTTTAATATATCGGGCGGCACGGTGTTTTAATTGCACTCTCTTTCTGAAGGTTACATTTACATGCCACTTCCTGTACAAGGCGCTGTTAAAAGTCTTGGGAGCATCCTACAACACATCCATCTCCAGTACCTCCTGCCAGCAGCTGCTCCAGCTCCTTCTCTTACTCCGCTGCCTCGGTCCCAATCACCCCTTGGGCAGAGCTGGCAATTAAGATGTTGAAGGACTACAAAGTCAATTAAGGTTATTGCTGCCCCCAGCCCCAGGTTGGCTGTTTTACACCAGCAGCATGCCAATATTTTTGACCCACAGTTCTCCCCAGCCCTTGAGACAACCCAGCCTGAGCTCCTGGACCAGCATCCATCCCACTACCCCAATATCTGCAACCTCCCAGGGATGTCCACAAGCCCCCGAGATGACGCTCTAAAGAGTGGGACCACTCCACGCACGAGCACTGTTCCTCCCTAAACATCATTTTCTCACCAGTAAATCACATTACACAAATAAGTTCCCCCTCTGCCTCAACACCAGTCCTTGGTGAACTAAACACACAGGCAAGAACAGCTCCTCTCCCAGAATTAAATTACAACCTCTGCTTTATTAGCCACAATTTATTTCCACTAACTTTCAACTGGCCTCAATTAAATCCTGCCATCCCAGGGAGAGGGAGAGGGGATGTAGGCAAAGATGGCTGAGACTTTTAATTACTTTCTAAATGTGCTCACTGCAAAAAGGTATTAAAGTGTATCGGGGATTTTAACCTCCTGACAAAATGAGACCTACGTGATTCGCGGCTAATTATGTTCATTAGAGGGGGTGATACATGAAGGATCGCAGCATTTAACAATAGACCTGCTGTTTGCAGGAGGGAAAACAAGCAAAGCGGGGCAGGAGGGCAGGGGAAGGCACCCCAGTGCCACAGGGAACAGCCCCAAGGGTCTGGGGGGGGGGGGGCTTTGAAGTTAATTAGTGATTCTTCCCTTTAACCTGTGCATATGAGATGTTCACCCAGAGGAAAAGCTATTTCTCCCTGTGTGACATTAAATCAGGGTGGTACCCAAAGGGAAGGTGAAGATGCAGCAGCCTCCCCCCAGCCCAGGATGAATATTCTCATCAAAAACCCAAAATTGCCACAATTAGAGGTAATTGCAAGAAAAAAAACCCTAATGGACACGGGAGCATGTCTCGCCGCGGCGGGGGAGGGGGGCACGCTTTGTCATAGGGACCCGTGATGGAGAAGTGCCAGATCTGAAGTGCTGCGGCTGCTCCGACGGCACCAGGATAAGTTGACCCTTGCGAGCTTTGAAGCGTGACAGCCGGCTGCGGGCCTCCCTCCATCCTGCTGCTGCTGACAGCTCACCGCCCCACGCTAACGACCCCAATCTGCCCTGCAACGATTGATGTCTCCTGACCTCCCCTGCCCGGGTGTCAGTCATTGCTTATACATTTATCACCAACTACCTCATCTGTGGCTTGAAAATCAGACCTCTTTTAGCCATAATTCCCCTTGCACAAGTGTGTCAGGGCAGTTTTAGGATTTTTTCCCCCCCCCCAATTTCCTCCTCTGAGGTGGTATTTAATGGGCGCAGGTGTAATTTCCCAGGGAAGGATGCAGCTGGTACCCACCGAGCAACCCAACGGGGTCTCCCCAGTTGAGCACCACCCCTTTCCTGCCTTCCCCATCACCCGGCTCCCCAGTGCCACCCAGCACATAGATCCTCACAGAGCGGCATGGACCCCACAGCAGGGCACCCAATGCTGGGGGATATCACCCTCCACCTAAACACCTCAAAACTTCTGCGCTTTCCTTCGCTGCAGCATCGTGCTGGCAAAGGTCATGGCTCCTGCTCCATGCAGCACAGCTTATCCTTGAATCAACAGCCCGTGCTTGACGGGGATCAGATGTGCCAGGAGGAGAGCAGGGAAGGGGGGAAACTGCCCGGGCGGAGGGTGACAGCTGCCACCGGTGTGTCTCTGACAGCTGACATGGGAGAAGAGCCCCGCTGCCCAGCTCCGCAGCAGTGACAGGCAGCTGTGACAGTCACCACTGGTCCCTGTGTGGCACCCGCACACCTCAGAAGTGATGGGGACCGGGATGCTGCCTCGGCCATGACGCCCTCCTCGCCCCCGCTGCCATCCCGACAGCTCCCTGGCACCTTTTGGCTGCCAGTGCAGATGTTTCCCCCTTGCTCCCTGACCAGGAGGCAGGATGCCTGGGCATCTTCTGCATAAAGAAGAGCAGCCAGAGCTCCCCTATTTCATTTATGTTGGGTTTCCACCCTCCCTGGGGGCAGATCAGGAGGGCAGTGATGCCCTCAGCAAGCCCCAACACCCTCACCAAATACAGCAGGAGCATCACCTGGGGCTGGCAGCTGTGCCAAACCACAGTGATGGGGGACAATATCCCCCTTATTCATCTCCTGGCAGCTTTCTGGTTACCCAGGGAATTGTTGTGAACATGTTATCCATCACAGTGACAGCCCGATAAACAAACCCTCCTCCTCCTACTACAACAAACAGCACCG
This sequence comes from Morus bassanus, assembly GCA_031468815.1. Lineage (NCBI taxonomy): Eukaryota > Metazoa > Chordata > Aves > Suliformes > Sulidae > Morus > Morus bassanus. The sequence goes on from CM062577.1 coordinate 18,804,583, forward strand.
GGCAATGTTCGCATTATGAATGGGATGGATAAAATCGATGGAAGTGAACTTGGAAAGCATCCCAGGATGAATCACTATGAAGCCAAGGAACGGCCAGAAGACTTTGCACTTGTCTGTGGACGTCCTACAGACCCAAATCTACCCTGGGCAGCCACCAAAATACTCCCAGCACCAGCCGCAGGGTGGTTGAGTCCCCTGGAGACGTTATGGGGAGACACTGGGGTGCAGCCTCCTCCCAAAACAGTTCAACAACCACCTGAAAGACAACAAAAACAGGTCCAGTGTCAGGCATATCTCTACCACCCCAGCCCCAGGCAGAAATCGCAGCCCAGGGACCATATCATGATGGTGATGGGGGATGCTGGCAGAGGTTACTGCCCACATAGTCCCAACCAGGGAGCCAAGCACATTGGCGGGTTGCTCCACAGCAAAGGGTGCACCCGAGGGTGCAAAGTCCCCCCCCATGAGACATCTCAGTCCACACTGACTGGTTTTAGGGCCAAAATAGGATGGGAGAGATCCCCAAACAGGTCAGCTACAGCAGTAAAGCGGCTGCAGCAATGCTCGGAGCAGCAGCAACCAGAAGCTTTCCTCCTGCAATATAAAATCCATGCAGGATTCAGGCTAAAAAGGGGATTGACCTGCCCCCTCTGTTAGCGCACATGACAAATATTCTGCAACCACAGCCAGGTCCAAACCCAGCAACATCCCCGCAGTGTTCCTGCTGCGAGTGGACGGATGATCCGGCAAGTCAAAATAAAACCTCAGTCCTTGCCGAGGGGACCATCCAAAGCAGCTGAAGAAGGCAGAGCTATTCTCATAGCATCCCCCTAGTAAGAAAATAGAGTCACTTTATAATCCCTGCCGCTCCTCTTTGCAGCGTGACAATCCTGCTTATACAGCCGAAATGTCATGTTCAGTCACTTCGCTGGCTTAAATACTCACATTGTGATTTTTTTCCCCCCAATTCACAGCCTTGCAGGGTCAATTAGGCTTACCCAGACAAAGCTGCATTCTTCTGCTCTGCACAGCACTGCCAGGGTAGGAAACCCTCTGGTGCCTTGCTGCCGTCTGGAGCGGTCCGATGGCGAGGCAGCCAGCTGTGGCCAGATGTGGGCTGCAGGGAGCTCCCAGCTGGGCTGCAAACACAGCTGTGGAGTGCTCATACCATGGCTTTTACTGGCAGCAGGGCAGGTTCAGGGAGGAAATAACCCCTGATGGTCACAAAGAAATGATGCCCCACTTGGGAATTCCCCTGCTGAAGGTGGTTTGGGCTGGGAGAGTGTTTAAAAGAAGTCTCTGCCCTACAAAACCACCCCCAGCATTGGGGACAGGATGTCTGCGAAGAAAGGCCATGGTCTGAATGGCACTGGCTGCTCACACACGTGTCCCATGGCACCCTCAGTACCGGCATCACGCTCTCGGGCCCTGCCTGGTCCTTTCCAGCAGAAAGACTGTATTTAGGGCTCCTGGATTCCCAGCACAGGGCTTGATCCATCGGATATTATCTTGAATCTCTCTGCCAGCCATACCTACCCAACGCCAGCTCTTCTGAGGGCTCTTTCGCAGATGCTCAGGGGCTGAGGAAGCACAAGGAGCTCTGGTGGTATCTCAGCACTTGCCACTTGCTTGGCCATCACTGGTTGACCACCCAAGCCACAGGTAGGCACAGCCAGGCCATTCACCGGGGCAGAAGGTCAGTGCCCTAAACTGCAAAGTCCTTGGTCACAAAGCCAAGAGGCAGAGCCAGGACCGGGATCCAGGAGAAGTGACCCACCAGGGACATGGCCAGAGCAGCACCAAAGGCAACTGTGGATGCAACAGAGCTGACGTACAAGACTGGGCTGATGCACCCAGCTGGGAGCTGAAGACAGGGGAGGCGGGCATATCTGGAGACAGCATTAAAACAGCCATGATCAGCTCTCAAGGGACAAGACAAAGGCTTTGAGGGGTCACTGCTCATAACTCCAGGTACCAGGGGATGCTCCATGGTTCTTGTCTTGTTCTCAGGCCAAAAACCAAGCTCTCCACTGTGTGCTGCAGGAAGGTGTTCAGTGATGTCCCTGCATGAAGAAGCCTCATGCAGAGCTTCAGTTTATGGGCCACCGGGGACAGACGATAGGTTTTTCTCTCCTGGTACACACAAGGTCTTGGGTTGGGTTACGTTGGCTGCTCTTTTCCTTCTGCAGGGCTGGACATCAGCTGGAGGAACGGCAGCAGCAAGGACATTCCCCACACAGCCATGTGCCCAGGTGCTCATTTTTTCTGTCCTAGCACAGCAAAGTCACACGCAGCCTTTTCTGTCCTTCCTTCCACACCCTTTTGTTTTAAATAGCCCAGGATGGAAACGACATTGTTGGCCCATCCCGGAGACCACTGAGCAGGTGACCTGATCTGGATGCACATGGTTACAGTGCTCCAGCTGGCCTTGCAGCAGGGAGAGGACAGGCAGAGGGCACAGCCCAGGAGCAATGCCAGCCACCTCCAGGACACCCAGATAACAGAGACACAAACAGGACCTACTAAACATGAGCCTTTACAATAAAAAGGAGGAGAAGATCCAACCTGATTTCTGGGATTTTGTAGGTGTTGAGTACTAAATCCTATTTCAAAGTAACAATACGTCTCTGGTGGTCACTTGCTCACTGGGAGTGACCAATGCACCGAGAGAGGGTCCTGGATGGAGCCAGACAAACCATCTCTGTCCCTCAGCCATAGGGCTGGGCTATTTCAAGGCCAAGAAAAAGTTCAAGGGCACCCCAAAAGTCTTTACTTCCCCCCTTCTGCTTCCTGTCCAAGGGCTGCTAAGGAAAAATTTAAATTTAAACCAAAATTCACAGGGATCCTGGCCCTGCGTGAAGGGGACTTTGCCCCTCCAGCAAGATTTGTGCTGCAGGAGAAAGAGGCTCCTTCTGCAGCTCACTTCCAGGCATCACGCTCTCGCTCCACATCTGAGAAAATACATTCTCATCAGGGCAAATTGGCTGTTAAAAATAAGAGAGAAGCATCCAAACTCGCATCCGATCAGGACCAGAGATGATTCAGATGGGAGCATGCTCCTGCCACAAGCAGCAAGATGCACTGGCTGTTGAAAAGAGATCATTGTGAGACAGCCAGGGAGAGAGGGGTCTCGCCAAGGGCTCGCCAGGCTCCTATCACGCATCTCAACCAACAACACCACCATTTTTTGGTTTCAGTGCTTAGGGAAGTAATTCCACATCAATCCAGAGCATACCAGGCACTGCTGTGCTGATACCATGAGAGAAAAAGGGAAGAGGCATTTTCCTTTTTAAAAGCTTAGGTACCCATGGTCATAGGGATGGGATATTGTGGAGAACTCAGCTGCCAACCCACATCTGTGCCTCAAGGATGTGGATGGGGACAGGGAGGTCCTTGGGATGCAGGGTGGGCCTGATGCACTGGCTCACACCCGTGGAGAACCCCACGGAGCTCATCCAGCAGCACATGGGAAATCCGTTGCACTTAAAAGGCAATGAGAAACAGCAGCACCCCAAGAGATCAGGTGAGGCGTGACCCCCAAACCATGACCAGTGCTTCTCATAGGACCTACAAGTCCTGGTACTTTGGACCAGCAAGAACAGCAGCAAGATGAGAACAGGGGACCCGAGCACAGGCAAAGCACTGTGTGCCAGAGCTGGGGGAAGCCACCCAGGTCCCATAACAGCAACACTGGGCGTGGGGAAAGCTGCAGAGATATCTACTCCTCCCCACAAATAAACGCGGCTCTGCACCACTTGGCATAACTCATCTTCTCCCCACAAGGTAACGAACCCTGCCATCAAGCTCCATTAAACCCCATCTCTCTCCCCGCAGGGCCATGCTCAGCACCCAGCTGCCACACGCAGGATGCAGCAGCTCTTCCCACAGGGTCACAAATGGGAAAGCAAATGTAGAATCAGACAGAAACCCAGGATGCAGCTCGAGGACAAGGCCACTGGTACAGAAATGATGCAGAAACACAAGAAAGCTAGAAAAACTACAATCTAGTGGGATTTTCTTTGCCTTGCATCAAATTTTCCCCACAGGTCCCCAGCAGCAAGGGTCACTGAGTGCATGGATGCTGATCCTACAAGGACCAAACGGTTTCGCTGATGCTAAAACTTCTCAACAGGGATCAACTGGCTGGTGCAACCAAGCTCCTCTCTCCACAGCTCACATCTAGCCCAGAAAACATTCACAGCAGCCAAGAAAGTTGAAGGGCCAAGGGAAACGAGAAGAGACACCTCTCCAGCAGCATTAGTCACTTGATAGCCCATCACTTCTCATTGCATCACGTTCCTGCGATGCCACATTACATCAGGTTATCACACCATGGGATGTAATCCAACGCTTATGCATGAGGAATACTAATGCAACAAGACATGGTGGGGGTTAGCTGAGAATGGGTTTTATTTCTTGGTTTCTGGTGTACTACTCCCCATCATTCTGGGCTGCAAGTTGAACTCAGCTGATGCTGTGGGGGAAATAGCAATGCAAAAATACCCCTCGCTCCAGGCAAATCTGGTGGCTGTGCCAGCAAGAGTCAGGCAGCTGGACATCTCTAGGAATAACATCACCTGGCCGTAGAGCTCCTGCCAGGTCCTCCTGGCCCCAAAGCCAAACAAAGGGGAGAAAAAGGACGCCAGAAATGGCTCGATGATTCTTCAATGATCCCAAACAGCAGCTGATTGGTGTAAAACAAGAAAGAAAGAAATCACGAGGTTTTTGCCTTGCAGAGGGCTGGGAGAGTCATGACTGTGGGGATGCAAGCAGGGAGAAGGAGCTGCTCCACCACACCGGCACCCAGCGCCTGCAAACCGGTGCTCAGGGCAGCCAGTGAAGCCGTCCCGGTGCTGCTTCCTGCCCCAGGGAGAAGCATGGCGAGGAGGAAAACCTGCCAGTGCTGGGTGGCTAGAGGGGCAGGGAGGGGTGTTACCCGCAAACCTCTTCTTCAGCCAAGAGGCCGATCAGTAAGAACGACTGGAAGAACCCAAACCAAGCCAGAAAGACTACATTTTTGGATAGCAAACAAGGGAAAAGTCTGGGGAGGGGAAGGTGGCAGAAAACCAGCCTGGATATGGAGTTGGAGAAAGTTTTTAGCTGAGCACCAAGATGCAAGGGGAGCTCACCCTCCCCACAACAGCTCTTGACATGCAAATTGCTCCCAGCAGCTGCCCGCATGTTTTCTGGGAGGGCTTTGTTTAGGCTGAGCACCACGCCTGGCTTGTAAAAGCTTCAATTCCTGCAGAATTAATTGGGGCACCAGTCCAAGATGGGGAAAAAAGGGTCAGGCTGTTTCTCCCCGGCCAGCAGCAACGCCCTGGGTGAGCTCGCTGACCCAAATCCACCCATCAAGTCCCACCACCAGCATCTCCTGGAAGAGGGCAAACCGCCCCAGGCAGACTCACAGGCAGGATTGGGGCCAGCTGCTGGGATCAAGCTCTGTGGTATTTGCTCTAGACCTGCCTGCATCGGTGCCAGCTTCACCCAAGACTCTGCATCAGCTCAAAACCATGCAAGCAAAAGAGGTCTGAAAAGCAGCCTCCTTGCACGAAGGTAAAACCACAGCTGGATTTACAAAGAAGCCCTTGGAAAAGTCACTTTCAAGTGACAGCCAGCGGCACCAACCCAGACAGCACGGAAAGGCTCATGGCTTTTCCAAATGACAGCACCTGTGTTATTGCAATAGGGGAGCATATCTGTTTGCGTAAATCAATATTCAATGACAGTGGTTTTGTATATATGCAGACATATATAATAAAGTTTCCAGGCTTATATTTGCTCAGAAGCACCCACATATCTCTAAACACTGATGCAAGGCACCTGCACCAGGGCTGTGCTCACTGCACAACACTCAACCAACGTCCTCCAGACCACTGATGCACAGGCGGACATCCCGAGTTTCCCACGGTCACGTTCTCTGCTTGGCATCAGCCATCCCCCACCCCATGGAAGGGGGACCTGAGGGGGCCACTTGGACTTACTTGCTGAGAAGGTGGCTTCAGTGTGGACAGGAGGGGTAGAGGGGAGGAAAGGTGGGTACCCCACGAAGAAGGACCGCAGGGAGCGCTCGGAGAGGAGTGGGGAGCGCTGTGCAGGGATGTTCTCGCAGCTTCCCACGCTGTTGTGGATCTTGAGGTTCAAGGGCTTATTCTTCTTCTTGACTCTGGAAGGAAGAAGGAGGAAAAAGGAGAGAAAAGTGAAGAGCAAGAAATCAGGGGGAATTTGCTCACAGGCAGGGAGGAGGGAGCAATACACCGAGGGACTGGTGGCACCCATAGGACGGCTGCTTACACTGGGGGATGCTGCACCACCCCGTGAGTTTATGTGATAATTAGACCTGTGTCCCTACAAGAACTTTCAATCCCTCCCCATCATCAAAAAAGGCAATTTTCATTACAGAACACATTGCATTTGAGAGTTCTTCCTCCTGCAAAACCTGGCTGAAAAGGGTCAGTTGGTCCAAAAGCCCCATCACCCCCAGCCTTGCTGGCCTTATCACAACTCTGAAATCAACTACTGCCCACCAGCCCTCTGTGGGACTGTATCACCCCTCAGTGCCCCAATCTGAGCGATTTCCAACACAAACCCACCCACATGGAACTCGCTGATGGTTAAAAGATGTGCTTGCAGTAATGTCTGAGTCCTTGAACATCTTCACACAAGAGCCCAGGTAACTCTCTTGTCCCATTCAGGGCCAGGACGGCTGGATGTGCTGCTGTGCCCATCATGGTTCCTCTTTACACCAGCTCAGAGGCTGCCAGCACAGCGTAAGGCTTGTTCTCCAAGGCAGCCATCACACAGAGCTCATCCACATCCCAGAACACCATCCATTACTATCAGCCCCACTTCAAATGGGGGAAACTGAGGCGTGGAGGGATTACAGAGCAGATTCAGACTGCTTGCTACAGCACCTAAAATGGACTTAGGCACTCGCAGTGCTGCTAAGCTTGAGAGATGCTGCTGCCTGTGCATCACGGCAATGCTGGTCCTGGCTCCTTCCCACTGGGAGCGAGGCACTGGCACCCAGATCACCGGCACTCTGCAGCACTCAGCACCTGCTCCAATTTTAATGTCATTTAATGTCACCTATATCCTTTTTATGGCCCAAGCAGGGGAATTGAGTACAACTGAGGGGTGGACTGCAGCAAAGAGTGTCACCCAAGGCTAATGCTGGGATCGGCCTCAACAGAAACCTGGGGAACAGCTCACCAAGGCACAGGACTGTGGTGCGGACAACTCTACACACACTGGGAAAGGTTCATCAGAAAAGAAATGCTGCAGAGCAGGAGGGTAACAAGACACCCACCCCTCACTTATCAGCCCATTTTTCCACCTGCCTTGCACTGTGACAGGGACTGGCCATCACTTTGGTGGCTCAGATGGGCCCAAAGCAGCACACAAATCTGAAAGATTTGCAATACAGACTGACACTGACAGCTTGTGGGGGCTAGGCTGCAGGTTTCTGGCACAGCTAAGCCTTGCTGGCTCAGCTGCTCCCACCCTAGCCACATTGCAATAGTGCAAAGTAGAGAGGAGCAACAACTGCCCTGCCCCAAAGCAGTCTCTGGGTAAGGTAGCTTAGCCCTTTTGGAGATTTAGAGTATTTGGGGCAGAGATCCCCATCCAAGCATGGAGCAGGCAGTGCGACAGCTCATGGTCATCCTGTCCTCCCAGCAGTTCAGCTCATGCATGGCTGGAGATAGTTTTCTCGCAGGTGACACAGTTAGCATTGATGCACAACTGAATTACAGCCTTTAATTCAACCTGCTGCCTTCCGTTCCTGGTTATATTGTTAGAATTAGGCAAAAAAACAATGTGGGAGCAGAGAAGGAGGCAAGGCAGCACCTCTGCGACAGCAGCAGTTGAGCCCGTCCTACTGCAGTCCAGGAGGGAAACCCAGAGCATCTGGCCCCAAAACCAAACCAGAGCTATGCAATGCCATGCAGCGCCATGCAACGCCACGAGTCCTGTTACAGTACAGGAGATTATAAACCCCGGCACTGCTCTCTCTCAAAACTTTCCTCTTTGTGTCCAATAGCTGCTTTCCTGCAAACACCTATATACTTATTCGCAGGCACCTGGTCCTGCTCTGTTGCCATCGCTCCAGCAATGTCAACCAGAGATCCAGCCGAGCTCAGACACCCGCTCCTGCTCACAGGCGAGCCATCCTCCCTGGGGCCACACACCTCCCACCACCCTGGGCCCCAGCAATGCCCAGGGGCATCTGACCCTGCCAGTCAATAGGAAATGACCATGCTGCACTTGCCAGCCCACTTTAGCAGAAGAAAATTAAACCACCCTCTAATAAGCTAATTGTTTCCTTGCACAGAAAAAGCTGGTGCTGCCGTGAGGGTGGCTGTAATGACTTCTTTGGGTGTGCTGGGCTTGGGGATGGGATGGATGATTGCCTCCAGCTGGGGCCAACAGCACAACCCTCCTGGCTTGGAGCCTGTGGGGGTCCAATGCACCAGCAGCCCCATGGGCAATGCCCTGCCGGGGGGACCTGAGCTGCCCCTGATGCTAAACCCCCAGTCCTTAAAGCAAATCTGCAAAGCACCAAGGTGAGGAGAAGCCTGGTGTCCCCCAGAGCTGGTCCAACCCCTCTGTTGTTGCCACTTAATCCCAACCCAACCCAGCGGCACAACCACAACATCTCCACCAAAGCACCCGGCACAGCTCCCCGGCTCAGGCATGGCCCCAGCTCCCCACAAGCTTGGCCCCGGCACTCAGCCCAAAGCGCTTCCTGCAACACAGTGATTAGCCACTAATCTCATTTTTTTCCACCCATAAATCAGTTCCAGACCAAATATTTACAGTGAACATCATTTCCTCGCCAAGCAGAGCTGGTGACAGCTCTCATTATTAGGAAGGATGAGTGATTTTGGACAGAGAGATTTTTCTCTCTCCCTGTTTCTTCAGAAAAAAAAGAAATAATTAATAAATACACACAAACACCATGATCCTACTGGATGATCTGCAAGGGTCAGCTGCCTGCCTCACTGTGGCCTCAACCCCTTTCCCTGTCCCAAAAAAGGGGGAGCAGGGACCGAAGCCTCCCTGCCACCAAGGAGAGGAGTGGGATGCTGCAGCAGGAGCATCATCACCCCTGGCAAGTCCCCTGCTGCAGGGGGTTCGCAGGGGCAGGATATCCTGCTGCAAGCTCCCCAACATTGGGGACAGCAGTGTTCCAGCTGTTAGGGACCCACGAGGCATCCCTGGGGTGCTGGGGGACTGAGAGCAAACCTTCACCTTCACCTCCCTGGTTGTGCACAAGAGCTTGGTGCCCCCCCAAGCTTTCGGTGCTTCTCAAACAGGCTGAGATAGCACCTTGTACCTCCATGGGAGAGCAGGATACAGCCACAGAGCCCAGAGCACCCATGGGGAGCCCGGGAGGAGTTGCAGGGCCAGGGCAAACACGTGACTGGGTTGCAGAGGACATGGCTGTCCTTTTGCTGGCTTTCCCCTGGTTTTGTCCCCGACTGGCAGTGGGTGTCCCAGCACCATGCACGGTTGGGTAGTGCACCCAGGGAGCAAACCTCCACCCCATCCTCCAGCAAAGGCAGCAGTAAGCGCTCCAAAAGCTGGAGGAGGACAAGTCCTGCAAGCAGCAGAGAGCACAAACAACAAGCTGCAAAGACATCCCAAGAGGTGACATGGTTCCTCTGCTTCTCTACAAACTCCTTTTGGCTACTCCAAAGCAGCCTCAAGGCCATGACCACTGATCTGGGGAGAAGGCACGCAGGGTGCCAGCGGGCCACCAAGCAAACCCGTCCCCTGCCATGCAAACCATGCCCCATTTGGGGCTGCTTGTGCAAAAAGAGGGTCAAACACCACCCTTGCTGCATGGGCTTTGGAGCAGGGGTGTAGGGTGAGGCCAGCCATGGACACTGCATAAGGGACTTGCTGCCATGGGAGAGGGGTCACAGCCCGCTTCTCACCAGCATCCTACATCCACCTGTTTGCATTGCAGCATCCCAGAGTGAAACTGGGAAGGTTGCCCTTGGCCTTACACCAGCCACAGGGCAATAACCACTCCCGTAGGAAGCATCTCCTTGCCTATCAGGGCATCCTCTCCAAGGGCTTTGCAGAAGGCTCCGAGGGAGGCATTTTGGGGAATGCTGTTTCACAGAATCATAGATTCATTTAGGTTGGAAAAGACCCTTAAGATCATCGAGTCCAACCGTTCAGACCACCTTGTGCTCCTGCACCACCTGTGCTCATCTCAACCCATGGAAGGAGCACCAGGACAGGGACAATACGCCACAGCCCCCTCCCCATAACCTACCAAGAGGACACTTGGTAAAACTCAAAGCATTCTGGGTTCTTAGAGGGATGCACTTATGACCAGTGACTGTGCCAGCCCGGTGCAGGATGTGGCCACCACCCTTTGGGAGACACGCAGCCGGGGCTGTGTGAGCCCAGCCCCACTGCAAAAACCTTTCCTCCTCTGCGAGCACTGAGCCACTCCTAAATTAGGCTTTTTCTGCTCCAGGGTGAAAGGTCTCTCGCTTTTCAGGCGGTAAGCAGAGATAAGGACGTAAATCCCCCAGGCAGAGGAGGCTATACCTCCTAACCACTGCCAGCTTCAACTTCCCAATTCCCTGGAGCAGTTTTGCCCATCTCTGGCCAACATTTCCATTTTCCCTCATTTACCCAAGCCAGTATCGCATGAGGGGGGAAAAGCATGTGCTGGAAACGCATCATGGTCCTCTCAGCCTAAACCCCCCAGCACAGCCTGGAGCCCCCAAACCGCACACCCTGAGGGCAGGAGGACCCCCCTCCTCTGTGCCAGGCTCCGCTGGGCATCACCCCCCTGCCAGTCTTCCAAACCCAGCAAGGACAGTGGAAGCAAAAAAGGGGATTATTTTTTTAAGAAAAACAAGGAAGCACATTAACTTAATTCAATTTTCCATAGGGATAAAGCCCCGAGACAGCAGCAGACCCACCCCCTCCATCCTGGATGGGGGCCAGGCTGGACCTTGCTGTTGGGGATCTCAGACAAACAAGCTCAGGCCAGATCAGAAGGAACCAGCAAAGTCCAGCGCACGATACAAGCCAGGCTCCCTTCAATGCTCAGGAGGAGTTGGCTGCACTAATCCCCCCATTAAGCACCATTTCAGATCTGCCAGAAGCTGGCAAGTTCTCAGCTGTTTGGCTGGGGGCGGGGGTGGAAAAGGCAAGCACTCCCCCTAAAACGTCCCGGTGATTATACAGAAAGGCTGATGGAGAAGCAAGCGCGGCAGAAGGGAAAGCGCAGCACAGCTCTGCAAAGCCTTGGGCTGCGGAAGGGGCTATTTAGATGGTGGCGATACCTCCCAGCCCAGGGAAGGACCATTTTCCTCCAGTCACAGCTGGACAACTACTGAAATGAGACTCCAGCCCGTGCTGGGGGAAGCTGCAAAGCACCAAGCAGGGGGAGCAGAGAACTAGTTATATACCAGCTATTTTTTATTTTGGCTTTAAAGGGTTTGTGGGGAGCGAAGAGGACCACACACAGTCCATTTCTAGGCTTGAAGCCCCCCAACATCTAGGAAACATCCTAGGGTGACTACAGTAAGCCCCTGCCACCCCCAGGGATGGCAGAAAAAGTGCCACCACAGGGACAAGGTCTCCTTTCCTGTCAGATTCGGAGCAGATCCCCAAATCTGAACATCCCAACTATTTTTTTTGCCACTCCAGGAGCCTCAGATTCCTTCTCCACGCTCGTCCCAGCCCCGTCCCTGCTGCAAGAGGCTGCAGAGCCAGCCAGCCCCAGAGGCTCTGCAAGCACCAAGCACCCCTTGCTGCAGGAGTGCCAGGCTCCCCGCTGGCGAGACGGGGCTGGACCCTGCCCCATGCAGCCCTCAGCTCCCCAAACCCTTTCTGAGATCACCGGTTGTCAGCCCTTTCCACGTTACGAGCCCCAAGGCTGCTCCTGGACCTGCAGACCCTCCACAGCATCCCATCAGCCTGCTCCGCTCCATTACCTCTCACTGTCCCCTAACCTTCTGCATGGCCCAAAAAAACCCTCATTTTTATCCATGCATCTCCTGTGGGGGACACCAGACACAGAACACCCCCACCCAAGCCCCACGAAATCAGAGTTCACAGCAGCATCAGGGCTCATTTCTGCTGCAGGCTGACATGGATGCTTGAAAAAGCCGGCACCGCTTGCTGGGAGCGATTCCATGCACAGATAGGTAAGTGCCAACTATTAGGGACATAATTTCATGCAAGAATTTGCTAAATATATGATGATGGTTTTCAAAAAAAAAGAAAAAAAAAATAGCCCAGCTAGTTTGAAGCACTTAATGCAAATCCCTCTAGGTGTCAATCCAGACTGAATGGCTCATCCCCGCCTGCTCTGGGGAATCAGTCAAATGCTTATCACCGGCTTCAGAAAAAAAAAACCAGAGGGTTTCAACAGGCGGTGAAAAACACAAGCAGACACCCAGGACAAAGGGCCCATCACTCCTTTCAGCCCCAGCGAGGCTCTACGTGCGTTGAAGCCCGACGGGAAGGCAGGGATTGACAGGACCTTGCGGCATGAGTCAGGATGCAGGGACGGTATGGATGCTCTAGGGTCCCCAACAGAAAGGTACCCGGTGAGGATGCACGGAGCTTTGTTGTACAAAAGCATGAAGCAGCTGGGATGACCCTGGGTGATTCACAGGCTGGAAGAGTGGGATGCGCTGGGAAAGCGAGTGCTCACCAGAAGAACTTGGTATATGAGGATGAGCGCAGGGGAACCTATAGGTTACAGGGAGCGGAGATGCAATGGCCATAGGGCTGTCAGCCCCATGATGCTCCCGGCGTACAGCTCTGCCCAGGGCTACAGCTGACCCACAGCTGTCCCGAAGAGCCTCCCAAAGGAAACTCACCAACCGGTCCCCTGCACCCCAGTGGCATTCACTTCTTCATGCCCATTTCTTAAATAAAGATGGAAATCAGGTAAGTAACCCTCCACTCTGAAGGCTTTTGTTGTCACTTGCCATTATTACTGTAATTAAAAAAAAAATCAAAAGAGGTTTACATTTAAAATTTAGCTGAAATGGGTGAGTTGACCCCGCAGCTGACTGCGCCAGACTATGTTTTATTCACGACTTTGCTCCTCTCCAGCACGCTCCAATTTCAACACAAGCGTTTCTTTTAAAGAAAGGGAAATAGAGTGGGAAAAAAAAGAAAATCTTCTCATCAGTATTTCAGTTAGCTCTCTGCAAAGGATTAAAGATCGCTGCTGCCTGTCCTGAAGTTCACAGTCTCAGTAAGGATTCAGCCCAGAAGATTTATAGCCTTTTGACTGGCTTAATTGCACAATATTCTGTATTAAATCAGAGGAAGGAGTAGGTAAAGTGCTTTCCCCATGCCGCAGCAGCCTGCGAGGCTCACCCATCCACACTGGGCAGTCGCCTCTGGCCTGCACAAGCAGCATCCATGTCCAATGACAAAAAAAGAGGAGGAAACCCCACAAATTTACTCTTGCATTTTTTTTAATGCAAGAGCTGCTAGTTCTGCCCCCTTCCTGTTGGGTTCCTGTGTTGGCACACGCACAGCAAAACCCAAATCCTCTCTTCAGGGATTCCCAAAAAAACACAAAAATCCAGGCGACTTCCCTGGCCAAGAAGCACGAGCATCCCCAAACCAACAGGCTTGGAGAGCTTGGACCAAAACTACCATGGTTGGGGCTATCACAGCCAGAAAAGGAGGCACCAAGTTACCTTTCATGCATGAGAATAAACGTACAGCATCCATGCCCAGTGCTGTCATGCATCCCTCCCCGTGCAGCAAGGACAGCACTGGCTGCTTCAGCATTTTCAGGGTTCAAGGCAAACACACAGGTAAAGCCGATTGATTATTTGAACCTGTCTGAATAGATGAAATTTCTTCATTATACACCCAGATCTGAAAAAGCTCTATGCAATACTAGCTTGATATTAAAAAGAAAAATAGAGAATATCCACCAGATGTTACATTTATCCTCCTCATTACCATAAGAGGCAACAAACCCCTCCTCCTCCGGCCAGAGGAAAAGCAGGTTCTTCATATCAAAGCCTCGACAGTTAAATATTTATCTAAGTGCCTGTCTCTGCTTCCCTGGATGGCTGAATTTTAAGGTTCAAGTCTTACTGATCTATTATTCTCTTTTCACAGCACAAAGCGTAACTTTTTATTACAACTGCAAATTATAAAGCTGGGAAATTCTTTGAAGGGAGCTCAAGGCAAACAGGGGTGTTTTTTTTCCCCTCCCGGGACTCATGCGCCAACGAGACAGTGCTGCAGGAGGGCAGCAGGAACAAGACTCAGAGCAGACACAGGCTGCTGTGTGGAAGGAGCTCGAGGAGCTAATTGCCAAGATCCAGAAGCAGGTCCTGTTTCTCATTAAACCCCTTCTGTTTTCATTGTTTCCACCGTTACGTTTTTTTAAGGGACACACAAGGGTGGTGGATGATGAGCCCCACCGGCTGTGGCCAACCAGCAATGGTGAGGTTGAGTCTCCTTTTGCTGGAGCCATTTCCACACTGGTTCAGTCCCAGGGTGTCTCCTGTTTGACAGAGATGAGTACGTTTCTCCATCCCTAGACAACACAACCTCAGCCAGGCAGGCCAGCTCTGGGCATTTCCCCCCCCCCACCAAATCATAGACTCATGGAATGGTTTGGGTTGGAAGGGACCTTTAGAGATCATCTAGGCCAACCCCCCTGCAGTGAGCAGGGACATCTCCAACTAGATCAGGTTGCTCAGAGCCCCGTCCAACCTGACCTGGAATGTTTCCAGGGATGAGGCATCTACCACCTCTCTGGGCAACCTGGGCCAGCGCTTCACCACCCTCACCATAAAAAAAAATTTCTTTCTTACACTTACTCTGAAATCTACCCTCTTTTAGGTTAAAAGCATTGCCCCTTGTCCTATCACTACAGGCCCTACTAAAAAGTCTGTCCCCATCTTTCTTATGAGTCCCCTTTAAGTACTGAAATGCAACAATAAGGTCTCCCCACAGCCTTCTCTTCTCCAGGCTGAACAGCCCCAACTCTCTCAGCCTGTCCTCGTAGGAGAGGAATGAGTGGGCTGAAGGCCACAAGAGCTCTCCGTCGGCATAAGACCCTATTTCCCAGCCACTATCATCTCCATGCTTGCAAAACTCAACTAAGAAAAGAGACATGATCAACTCAAACATTTGCCTACACCACTTGCATTAGTACAAGAGCAACACCTGCATGGCCCAGGCACCCATGCACACACCCGGACCTGCTTTGGGAGACAATTCTCAAAAAATTACAGCACTGGAGGGAAAAGCATGTGCTGCCCATGACTGGAAAGCCCTGAGGTAGGGGTTCATGACACTAACTACAGCTCTGCAAACCTTTCATCTCAGAAGAGACATGGGGCAATTTTTCTCTGTGGTTTGCTTGCAGGCTGCCTCTTGATCTGAGGTTGCTGATGCATGGTGGGCTTGGGCAGCTCTTTAATTGAAAGAGAAAAGTCAGAGCAGTCTAATGGCTTTTTGGGAAGCCTGCTCTCCCTGCCTTCTTGGTTTTCATTTCATTATTGCCAAGGAATTCACCAGAGCACTTGGCCAACCCACCACCTGCTTGGGTGCCAGGATGGCCACAGCAATGGGTCAGTGGGGGCTTGCAGGATGGTGATGAAGGGTGCTCACCAACCCCTTGGGCCACAAAGAAGAGGACAGAGGAGCTGCTTCATGTCTTTTCTGCATAGCTACAGCTGGAAAAGAGAGCTGAAAAGAGCTCAGGCATGTCCTCCTATCATGATCAACGGTGGTCAATCCATCTCCTGGTCACCACCCCAGGACATTGTCCACAGCACCTGCTCTCACCGTGCCCTCCCCTCCTGCGTGGACACTGTGGAGGCAGCAAATCAGGCAATGGTGCCAGCAGCAGGAGAGCTCTGCCACCTCTCACCCATCCGTCCATCCCCCCCAAGATGTTGATCCTTATCTAAATTCATAATCATGCTCTCCATTTTCAAAGTGGCAAAAGGAGGCTCAACTTCTCATTAAAGGACACGGTGAAAAGTTTCTCCACCAAGCGTGTTAAAGCTCCTGCTCCTCTTGATGGAATACCATAGCAGTAATTAACATTAATGACATACCTAAAAAGAACCGCAGCCCAGAGCAGTGGGATAATTGCAGCAGAGTGCCAGTTTGTTACGGAGGCTACCCATCACTGTCAAGATGCAGTGTGCAGACCATACTTTGAGAGAGCTGGAGACAATCCAGGACCTGTGCAAAACTCACCATCAAAGGCACCAAGATTAATCAGAAAGATTATTTGGAAACAGAGAAAGACATGTTGCTCATTTGGCTCTCCAAATTCCCTCACTTCAATGCTCTCCCCCTTGCAGAAGTACCAGGCAGGTCTCTACATTTTCAGACACCATACTGGATGAATAACACAATGCTGAAGATGCTGCATATGGATTATTTGCACATGTTGGTAGTGTCCCGCTGCATCCACCTGCTCTACAAACATCAATCTCTTGCTCATCCCCAAAGCCAAGAGCCCACCTGCCTTTCCAAGCCTGGGAAATGTCAGAGACACACCAGGCACAAGAGCTATCTTGACACCACTCTTATCAAATCCAGCCCATGCAGAATATCAAATAATTGATCTACCTGGTAGAAGCGTTGATTGGAATTGATACAAGGGAAAAGGTCATTATTATAAAGGTTGCAGAGCAGCAGAATAAATGACCTATCACTCAGTAGCATTTAAGACCAGTGTAGATGATTAACTCTGAGGGGCAATCGAACTGCAGGCTGCTCAGTGTGGTGGGGATGGTGGAGAAGACCTCTGGTCTTCTGGGTTTCTGCAAGTCTATGACTCAGTCTTTCACCTCTCTGCCTAGATGCCTCAAGTAGGATCCTACACTAGACATGGCCAAGTGCCGCAGGAGATACCCTGTTCTCAGGCATTTCTCTGTTACATGGGATGGAAAAAACCAACCCCACAACAGAGAAAGTGTCAAGTTAGAGTTGGTTCAGAGTTGGAAATAATACAATGGAAAAGGAAAAGAAGAAAATGGGTACATGCTCTATCACTAGATCAGATGTGAACTTCACGTCTGACTTCATGCATTCAGGATATCCTTATCCTGATTTTGAAAAACAGTACCAAAACAAACAACCTCAGCATCAACAAGGCGAAAGGCAAGGAAGATGACCATCATAAGGTCATCAAAGGTTTTGGATAAACAGCCTTTTCCACTGGAACAGCTAACCCTATCCGCATCCACACCTCAAATGAGATTGCAACAACACAGGATAAGGAGAGTTCATTGAAAACCTACCTAAAATAAAGCTGCTTTGCACTGGAGGAGCCACTTCCCAGCCCGAACCTGACCTAAGTACACCACAAAAACTGCATGTCCTCTCCAGCAGCTGCTTCACTTTAGCTCTCAGGAGACTTCAGCATTTCCCCCAGAGCTCAGCTGGGTCAGGTCACACTGCTTTAATTCGCCATCAATACACACTGATCCTCCCTTCCCAGCTGCTTGCCAGAGGCTATTCTTTGAAGGCCATGGAGTTCATTAATTCGGCCAGACACCAGAGTGGCAAAAGGAACCACAACTGGGGAAGCAGATGAGGTTTTGGGCTCACCTCCCTTTTGCGTGGCTCTAAGGATGAAGACCACCCAACCACCGCTTTGGGGCAGGTCTTGCCTCCAGAGGGCTATTTTATATGCACCCTTCCAAGGGTTAACACACGTTCTTGAGCTTGCTCTTAACTAGCTTGGCTTTTGTTCCCCGACTAATGCACTTTTAAGACCTTCCATTCAGAGTTTGTTTTTTTTCCTGACTTCTTGCTGATGAATAATCATTAACTACCCATGAAAGATTTAAATGGCCCATGGAATTCATGAGGTATTAAATGGGCATTATATTATCAGCCACTCTAAATGTTTTGTTTCCGTTTCAAGACCATTCATGAGATGTTTATGGATTGTGGATTTATGGAAGCCAGGGGATCTTTTTAGGAGTAATGTTCCATACCCCAGAGTTACGGTCAACAGCTTGAGGCTCCGTGCAGAAAAATCTGAGGCTGTAAGCTCAAAAAAATTAACCCCTGCTTCAGAAGACTTCAATATACAAAAACGATGGATTAAACCCTAGAAATAAGCTCCAAAACAGAAAACGCAAACAAACTTATGAGCTGTCATCAAGACTCAAGTGGTACGTGGTGGCCTTCCTCCAGAGACGACCTGGTTGCTGCTACTGCTCTCCCAGATATATGGTGGTCATTTACTTCTGTGCCTGCACTGAGATGAAAAAATCTGTGGGGACAGCCCCACAGCACCCTGACAGCTTCCCTCCAATACTGACCCACAGCTCATGGGGAGAGAGCTTTTTGCTTTTGCCAAGGGCATCCCAGTCTCCCCAGAGCCCATTTCACCCCATCCTGAGATGGGGCAAGCCAGGTGAGGAGATAAATCAGTCTGACAGACACCAGCCTCCCTCTTGGGAGGGTGTCGGATGGGTCCCTCTAGAGAGTGGCCTGCAAAGAGACAGTATGGGGGTAAATCTAGACCCAAAAATCACCCCAGGAGATCCCACCCAGCACTTGGGGTCCCCAGCAGTGTCCCTAGACTATCAGCTCCACAGGTCTAGCACATCTTTCCATGCTGGGACATGATACATGGAACAGGAAGCCATGATCCAAAGCAAACTAAGACCCCACTGGCACAGCTAAAACAAGAAAGGAGTTGATCAGAGAAGGCTTGAAATAATTTTTCAGGGATGAGCTTCATTTCATATTTGAGGTCAGGAGGAAACCTCCCTCCTGCAGAGAGCACAGAGGACTCAGACACCGCAGAAGTTATGACACTAAAAAAACCTACCCTACAATACATGTGCATTGCATGGACACTGCTATAAAATAAGAATTAGCTGATAATAGCCCCAAAAAGCCACTTTTCCTCTGTGCTAGGCAAAGTGTTAGTCACCACATTCAGGCTAATAAACAGCTAAAACTTCAGCACGCCTCTGCTAGAGAAAAGGGGAAAAAAGAAGAAGCTGCCTCTTTAATGCACTAATTACTATCCCGAAACACTAATGGGATTAGCAGGCAGGATTTAGTGGTTGCCTCCTGAAAAATCATTAAGTGCCATTAGAGAAAATTAACCTCTCTGGTTCTCCAAGTAGCATTCGGGAGCCTGGGTCCTTCCACATAGGCACGATGAACCCCCAGTAGGATGCTAGCACAATGGAGCCCTGTTAAGATTAGCTCTCTCTTTCCTCTATTAATTCACCAACCATGAATTAAGTTTGCATCACCTAAGGTGGCCCAGCACCGCCGGGAAGGGGAGCACCTGAGATGCTGGGCAAACGGGATCCGGTCAGGCAGGGACTGAAAGAAAGCAGAGACTGATGAAGGAAGAGGGGATGTGACCATGTTCATGCAAACCCTGTTTATGATTTCATTCTCCACACCCTACCCTGCTCTTTCTTCTTGCAGGAAAGTCGAGGCATCCTGTCCCTGGCTTGCTTGGGGAATCACTGGCCAAAGGGTTTGCTGGAATAAGGTCCAGACACCCATGTCCAAACCTCACCTCAGATCCATGTCAGGGTGACCCAGGGTGTGCAATGACCATGGTGGGGATCAAATGGCTTGGGGGAACCAAAGGCATGTTTTGCCCTCAGTAAGACCCGCTCTGCTAGCGAAGGGTAGAGTTTGGATTGGATTCTGAAATGCAAATAAAAGTAGTAGAGGAGACAGGCTGCTCACTAAGGCTTTGCTCCTGCAAACGTGGTGATGCTCACTGGGGACAGACCAAAGTAAATATGACTTTCCAGTGCCTAAGCACGAGGGGGAGGGTGGCCTTACAGCAGGCATCGTCCAGCTGAATTAAATTTCCAAAAGCTAAAAGCCTTTAGAGACTGAAAGCTCCCAGTCCGGGGGAGAAGGATGAACACCCTAATTTCGTGTAACAACTGCAGCCTCCCAGTGGGTGCCGCAGCCTTGGGGACACGACAGGGAAACATGATGCTGTGGCCACCGGATACGTGCGCCACCCCAAACCCTCTCTGGTCTGCCCCTGCCCAAACAGGGGGAGATGAGGGTCTGGCAGGCAGGAGCACCCCACGCAGGCAGCAGATTTTAACCCTTCACGTGCCCCAGCTGGAGCTGCCTGAGCGTGGAGGGTCGGCGTCACCCTGCCAGGGTACCCAGGCTTTCCCCTGCTCCTACCACATCCCTCAGGGCATCCTGCCCAGGCTTCTGCCATGGCCTTACTTTCTAAAAACCCCAAATTTGAGGACAAGAAGTACAGTTTATCCTGGGCCTCCTGTCCTGGGAGGCTACCAGGGACGAGCTGTGCTCCATCCCGACGCATCCTCGGGAAGAGGAGATGATGCCCGGAGGCAGCCACCGGTCCCCTCCGCCACCCCACGCCAAGGTAGCAGAAGGGTTTTCTGAGCGCAGCCACCAGGATGGCTCAAAGGAGATGGAGAGGGAGTGTGTTGGTGCCGGGGAACCCTTCCCCTGCACAGCAGCAGCCTCTGCCGGCACCAGAGCTGCAGAGCAAGAGCAGTGGGAAGGAGCCGTGGCATGGCCAGAGGCTGAAGGGCTTTCTGCAAACACCAGCAGGGATAGAAAAGATACTGGGGAGGCCTGCAGAATGTAAAGGGTTATATCCATAAGGCTTTTTATATCCATATATCCACATTTCAGCTGAAAGATGATTCTTCCCATCTTGCACTCGCATGTGCTCGCACCCATACGCGGCTCTTACAGCCAGGTTGTGCATCCCTGCACCGCAGCTGCAAAATCCTACCGTCCAACCTGCCTGTGCCACCGGGGCCACGCTCCGGCACGCAGGGGCTTTGCCAGGCAGCAGCTCTAGAGCCCCTTTGTGCTCCCACCCAGCCCACGCTCCCAAAATGAGGTCCCAGGGGAGCAAAGTAGACACCATCCCAGCAGCAACCCTGCTGCCTGTTAGAGCTGCAAAGGGCTTTTCTACTGCAAAGCTCAAAAAAAGAAAAAGATACTGAGCCCCAAAATTTAGAGACAAAAGCACTTTTCCAAAGGAGCTGGGATGGGTTTCATCACCCCACCATGCACTGGCACCCACTTACTTGGGGGTGTGCGCCTCATCCACACGATGCCCCAGCTGGAACTCGTGGGACTTGCTCCGGTGCAGCGCAGTGAAGCCGGGGATGAGATGGATCAGTTTTCGCGATGAGGGTGGGGGCGTCCCAGGGGGCTTCAGTTTATTCCTGCGTCGTACCGGCGGCGTCCCCGGCGGCGTCATCGTCGTCACGATGTTGGGTGTACGCGGAGGGGTGTGAGCAACGTGTCGCTGGCGCGGGGAGGGTGGCAGGGAGCGGTGGCCGGACTCCATGGGTGGACACAGCCCTGGGTGACCCTCCACGGTCAGCCGGTCCACGTGGGTGTACATGGGTCCATGGGGTGAGCCTGGGTGGCAGTGATGCTGCCCGCACTTGGGTTGGACCTTAGGGCTCTGCGAGAGGTGCGTCCTGCCCCATTGCCCCGGCTCTGGCTGGCACCCAGGGCTGTTCTCCTTCCCCGGCTCCGTCGTGGGCCACTGGATGGTCCAGTCCTGCTTGGAGAGGCTACCACCTGCAACAGAGCACACAGACATGGCCATGCAGCACGGCAGAAGCCACACAGTCCCCACCCCACCACTGCATCCCCCAAAGAAACACCAGCAAGAAGCTCCTCCACATTACGCACATGCAAAACCAAGCAAATGCTTCACAAGGAAGAGAGAGGTGCTTTACCCATGTGTTTCCCCACCTGCTGAGCCACCATGCGTGTCCCTGCCACCATCACCCATCTTCCCACCATCACCCCAAAATGTGGCATGAGGATGGGACACCCCTTGCCTGGCCAAGGTTGATGCCCCTGTCTCACCCCTGCAAAACTCCCCCATACCACCCAGTTGTGCCATTTGCATAAAGGAAGGGGATTGTAATTAAGTGGTGCTCCTCTCTGCTTCTAATTATTCATCTCCACTGGTGCAGAGATGAGCAAAGGGCTGTCGGCAGCCACTTCACAGCACCAAAGTGATGGACCCAATTCAACGTCCCTTTGCCGACTCCTATTGATCGCCTCCACTAAGAAAACCAACATAAAACTGTAATCTCTTTATTTTAAAAAGGTTCTGTCCCCATCCCTTTTTGATTATTAATTGCCTGGCCTCTTCTCTCCCCAGTCTTTTCAAGGGGAACATTTTATTTCAAGGCTCCAGAGGAAAAGTAAAGGAAGAAAGGGCTTTGGAAATGAAAGCTTTAGGATTGGATTGGAAAAAAAGATCTGGGGGAAAAGGGAGACAAGGAGTTTTCTTGAATCATTCTCCCAAAGCAGAAAACAAAAATAAAAAAGAAAACCAAAAACAAAAACAAAAAAAAAAGGCAAGTCCTATCCAGCTGCTTTTACAGTTCCTTCTCTAGCTGCCACAAAAAGCCCTTTGACCCAGCAAGAAGCTCATAAAAAAGTTAATGCACTTCCTCATATTTTAATTAAGGAAAAATTCCTGCTGTAGGAAAGCCTCACCTCTGCCAGGACGGCACTGCCAGGATGCTGGTGTGTCTCTGAAGCCACCGTGGGCACACGAGCCCCCTCCTCAGTGAAGCAGCCCAGCCCAAGTGGGGACACAGCAGGTGACAGGTTGGAGCATGTCACACCCCCCCTGAAATGCAGCTCTACATGGGGACGTGTCACCTCCACAAGGCCACCTGACCTGCAGGCACCTGAACCCACCTGCCAGCAAAGCTGGGTGCTCAACCCAGTGCCACGTAGCTGGACTCTCTCCTCATCCCCAAGGCCACTGGTGGCCACTGGTCCCCGAGGCCACTCTACTTGGTGGCACCTGGCTTCACACACAGCCCAGGCTTGGGGAAGGTACAACCGTGGCCATGCAGGGGCATAGATGAGGGAGGATGCAACACCATGAATTAAATCCTCCCTCAAGCCATCAATCCCTCCAGTTAATTAACATGCACCCAGGGATTTGCAAATCAGCATGCATGTATGGAAATCAAAGTGCTCCCCCATTGGTTGCTCTGCATGCATAGATTTACATAACTCAAAACTGCCCGGATGCTGCAGGCCCAGCAGCATCCCCGCACTCCCACCCCCAGCAGCAATTAGCAGTAGTTAACGAAGGAGAGCCAAGGCTGCTTCCCGCAACCCACAGATTGGCCGTGGCATCACAGCCACCACGTCCCCCGCTTCGACGCTCAGCTCTGTCGTAACACGACTGATGCACTCAAGAGCAAAAATAACCCGTTATGGGGCTGGTGGGTGCGTCAGGGCTAAAAATACCCTGGATAAGCTGGGGGAATGTATTTTCAACACATGGTTGCTTACAGGCACGCTGCAGGTAGTGGGCACTCCACTTGATGAGATACGCTTAAACCAAGAACACTCTTGAAAGCAAAAATAACAAAAAAAAATCCCCAAGCTCTTCTTTCTGCAAAGCGTGTTAAACGCTTTCGGATTTTGCTCCCCCCGCAGGGCTCCCCTGGGCATTGCTGCTCTGCCAGAGACAATTCCCAGCCAGAAAAACAAGGGAAGAGCTCGCACAAAAGCAAACTCCCCTTTGCCCAGTTTTCCCCAAGCTCTGCCTGCCTCGATGGCACTGCAAGGCTGCCTGTTCGCTCATAAAAGACTATTCATTTTGTTTAGATAGCAAATATTAATTGCATATTGAAATGAGCATCAGCTACAGCCGCCCACTGCCCCTTCAACCCCACAGGCCACCTCTCCCCCCGAGCTGCCACCAAGCCCTGGCCACGAGCACAAAGGGAGAGATGCTCCCCTTGGCCAAATTTGGCTTTATTAATCCTCTCAGTGCTGTCGCTGCCTCCCCACTTAGCTCAGCCTCCTTCACTCCACCATACTTCATTAGGGAAGAAGCTTCTTCTGAACTACTCCATTAAAATAAACAAGAAAAACTCCTGGGAGGAGGCGGAGAGGAGCACCCGCTGTCAGGATGGAGCTTGTAGATCAGGAGATGTGGAGGAATGGGAAAATGCCACCAGAAAAGCTGCTCTTCCCCCTGCTCCAAAAGATGAATAGCAAGTTTTGCTTCGATTTCCTAAAACAAAATTCTGGGAATAATTTGCTGCCTCTTAGGGAGCTGGGAGCAGCAGGTCCCATCCAAAGCAGAAGCTGCGCCCAAAGCATCCCTGCACCCCAACTGCTCCTTAGGGGATGCTGCAATCACTCTTTTTCCTTCCCCAAAGGTTTCTCCAACCAAATGGAGACATGCACAAAACCAGAGCAAGATCTTGGTGTCCTTTACAGCAAGGGAAACCCCCACAGCTGCAGCACCTCTCCCAACATCAGCATCCCAGCAATCGCACCCTCACCATGGGGCAAAATAAACCCCGGCATCACCCAGCCCTTTGGCGTCATCACACACTGGAAAGATGGCTCTGCAGGCATGGGGACACCAGTCACCGGGAGGGAATGACTCTGCAAAGCTTTACACCATGGCCAGCACAGCTTTCAAATTTGCCCCAAAAGAGGACACTCACCACTTCATCATTATATTGCCCTTCTCTACCCTGCATCTAATTTTTTTAAAAACTCATCCCTACTGAAGCCAGAGCTTTTCTCCCCACCACCTAACAGCTTCCAGCAGGACTTTTCAGCTCTTCCAGGCATGGACCAGCCTGTGACCCATCCCTGGTACATGCACAGCCTGCCCAGGCTCCTCTCACCCTGCCTGACCCCGCACCGTCCCCAAGCCACCCACGGCTGGGACGACTCATATTCAGCACCAGATCATTTTTCCCTGTAGGACAGCTAATAACCTCCACGCATAACTCACTAGTCACATGCCATTAACTCCTCAATCCACAGTGGCCCTGCTCAGCTCTTACTTAATAATAAATTAATCCCACTTCAAGCTCAAAACTGACGCCTTGGCAGCTAATAAAATACCGCTGCCAAGTGTAAGGTTTTGCAGCTGAGAAAAACCTGATGCAGACTTGTTAACACAATAAAGCAGGGGTTTAATATAGGGTTGCCACTATATTTGATAAATATAACATGCTTTTGGTTTATAAGCTGCTCCGGGCTTTCCCTGCTGCTGGAGCTGCCCCCAGGATGCTCGGTATGCAAAGGGGCTCCTCCAACATCAAACCCTGTCCTGGCAAAATTCATCAGCATTTAGGTGATAGAACAGCATCCTGCTTCCTCCCTGTCTCCTCCCCAGCCCCAATGCCCAGGCAGAATTGGCCTGGGAAATTAGATGTCTCTAATTAATGACTCAATAAATAGAGATTGATGGAAAAGGTTAATACTGTACCTCATTCCTGCTTTATTAATACTAATCTTGGCTTCTAGAAATCGACCACTACTGCACTTGCAAAAAAATTACATGATGTTTTAAAGAGGCAGCAACTTGTTCATTAATTATATTTTCAGACTAGGACAATCTCTTGGTTTACAAGGAGATAAAACACAGATAAAAAGCCATGTCCATCGCAGTGTGGTACATCTGGGGTTCCTTCTGGAGGGGCTGCAATAACCCAATGGACCTGAGATCCCAGCACTGCATCCCAAGATCATTGCTGCCATCCTGAGATGCTTCTCAATCCCCCCCACACCCCCCACACCCCACCCCCCGCTCCCAACCAGCACCCAGCCATTAAGCACCCAGCGAGCTCCCTGGGGCTGTGCAAACCTCCCAGGCACCCAGCTGGTGGGGTCCAGCCAGGCGTAACAGAGCTCCTGGAGACTGCAAGGATCAAGGCAACACATCTAGCAGCTCACTTCCAGAACCCTCAACGGAAGGCGAGTGGTGTGTCGGATGGAACCCCAGGGGACACCAATGGGACGTACACTTGCCAGATACCACATGAGCCAGGCCAGTTCTCAAAGCTGGCGTAGATCTTCCTTGCCCAAGCTTGCAGACAGGGCAAAGCCAGTGGCCAGTCACCGAGGCGTGGAGCCAGCCAGCAGCTCAGCATCTGCTGAAATACAGCAGAGGGATGGGTGGATGGAAACAGCACGGCATTGCCTTAGTGCACCCCAGATGGGAGAGCTACAGCCCCATCACTGCTCCATCCCAGCTGCCCCCAACAGCACAGGGGGACATTGCCAATGTACCAGAAACACTGTTCTGCCAATTCCCTATCCCCACAGCCCACCGAAACATGCTGCATGGACCATGGTGCATCTCAGACCCGGCCCTGAGCAGCTGGGTGGGACAATCTACTCCTACCACCCAACTGCATCCTGGGGCAGCTGGTGAGCATCTTGCCCTGACCCAGCCAGAGGTAACAACCGCTCTCATCTCTGCACCTGCAGAAGAGGGGCAGGGACTGTCTCCCCCTTTCCCAGGGGGCAAAAAGCAGGGGGACTGCTGAGATGGGGCCATTTGACCTGGCAAAGGCTCTTCAAGGCAGGGAAACACCAGTGCAGAGGCAGGAGATGTGCAGCTATTCAGGGTGGGATACAAAGAGACCATCTGCCAACCCGGGTGGAGTTTTCTGCACCCAAATCCTCTGGAAATTCAGGGAGATTTGGTCTCCTCCAGCGCCCAGGGAGCTCCTGCATCCTTCCAGGCTGGCAGGGGCTCTGCAGTGCCCCAAGCTGCCTCTCCTCTCCCTGTCCCTAAGGCTTGTGCCATGCATCGGACAATGTGCCCAGGAGTTTCTCCAGCAGCGTGCATGCGTGGTGCCGGCACGGCAGGGACTCATGCTGACCAGCAATGCCAGGGACTGTTGCACTGCGGAGCCCAAGTCTCCAGTCCAAGTGCAGCAGGAATGGCCACTGCAGCACCTCTGCAATGCCAGAGGGACGAAACAGCAGCCCTTACCGCAAAGCCCAGCCCACCCAGGAGCAGCGCGATGATGGATGGAGTTAAATGGAGCGCTGAAGAAGGCAAACGCACACAGTGCCTGGATAGCAGCAAACTCCTCCTGCAGGGACCCAATGGACCACCAAGCCATGTCACCCTGCAAGGGCTGGCAGCCCCATCACCTGCTCCATTAAAAAGCAAATCGAGCAGCAAGCATCCCACAGTCCCCCAGTACCCTCCCCCCCGCCATCTCTGCCAGCCAGAAACCCCCAGAGGGGCAGAAAATGTTTTAGCATCTTCACTGCAGCTGCTGAGCCAAAGGCTCACGTGGATTTTCCAAAGCACGGGTCCCACTGGGGAGCCGGGGAATTCCCTTGGCTGAGTGAGCAGAGGGGCAGGAGAGGGGATGCAGGGACTGGGCTGAGCCAGCGGTATTTGTTTGCAACAGGCTTTAAAAGTCAAAGGTGTTTAAACAAAGAGCAGGCTGAGAGCCTTCCTCGGGCTCCAAGGGAAGCATCAATGCCCTTCCTCAAATAGTGGAGAGACTTAGTGAAAATGCCAAAGGGAAGGAGGGCAGGAGCACAGGCAGGAGCTGGATTTAGGAAGTTAAAGAGCGTGGGGGCACTCGTGCTCTGCGTGAAATGTCAGGCTGGGTTCAGCCATCCCCAACTCACTGCCCCAGCACAGGGGTAGAAGCGGCTGCTGCATCAGCCCGGTGGCAGCACACGGTGGCAGGACCCCTCTGCCACCATCCACTGGCACCACCACACCGTGCCACACCACACTACACCATACCACGCCACGCCACGGGGGAAGCCCAGAGTAACCACAACGGGTGGATGAGGCCAAGACCCCTCCAGGGCAGGAGCTGGGAAACCCTGCCTGGGACACGTTGTGCCAGGCAATGGTAACACGGGGACACCGCCAGTCCCCGAAAGCTGCCCCTCATTGAAACCATGTCACATCACCCTCCTCACTACCAGCCCTGTCCCCAGGGGCTGCTCTGGATCTGCAAATCCCAGCCGAAAACCCAGCAGCTACACCCCAGCAGGGCTCATCCTCCATCTCCCCCAGCCCTTGGGATGCAGCTACATTAGAGGAGCCCCCACGAGGGGCCAGGAGCCAGGCAGAGGGGTCTGGGGTCCCCAAACCCCGGGGGTCTGGCAGGACTAGGGTCCTCCTACAGAAGGGTCCTGCCAGGCCAGGACTTCCAGCAGGGACCACAGCTAAACCAGCCCACTACTGTCACCCCAGGCTAGGACCTTGGGAAGGGGGCAGCGGGGGGTTAAACTGTGAGATAGGGTTTCACCATCCCCATCTCCCATCATCCCTTATCATAACTCATGTTTGTCCCGTGTCCCTGTCCGGTCTGTGTCGTGTGTCCCCCCCTGCCCAGGCACCTTGCTGCTGCCTGTAGGCACCCCGCAGGGCAGCACCCTGTGCTGGCAGCGCTCCCCCAAGGTGGCACCAAAGCACCGGTTCCACAGGAAAGAGCCACACCAGCAGGATATGGTCCACATTGCGCATGGGGAGGTAAGGCTGGGCCTCTCCTTGGGGCACAGATGTAGAGAAGAATCCCCTCTTGGGCCAGACCCTGCCAACAGCAGCCCCAGGAAGGGAACCCTCAGCCCCTGGACAGCATCATCCAGCAAGGCTCAGCTGGCCTGGACCACAGTGCCAGGAGAGACGGGTCCTGCACAGCCACCCGCTGAATCGCTTGCCCCTTCCCCAAGCAAATCGTGCCATTGCTGCAGCCCCCAGACCCAGCCCCCTACTCCAGCCCCGCTCTGCTCAGAGGCTGCAAGCGCAGATAAAGCCAGAGCAGCTCCTGCTTTGTGCAGCCACCTCTGCAGCACGGAGCTCTGCTGCCACCACCCGGGGACCTGCCAGCCCAGCACCCGCAGCCCAGCACCTGCACCTGGGGCCGCCAGCATGCCCTGACTGGCTGCTGCGGGGAGGCACCCATACACCCACCCCCCGGGGGAAGGGGAAGCAGCGCTTGTGCATGCCCGGGGAAGGGGTATTGGGCACAGGGGCTTCACTCTGCAGCCAGCCAGGAAGCAATGCTGAGTGACAGGAGCTTGCTGACTTGCAGGGGCTTTTCCTGAGTCTGCTGGCTGTGCTCCTGCAAGCAAGAGGGGCCAGGGGGGAGCCCATAGGAAACACTGCATCCTCCTCAGGCAAAGCCTCCCTGCTGAGAACTAACAACTCATCACTTCCCAGAGAAGGGAGCCCCCATGTGCTCCCAAGCCTCAGGGATGCACCAGAGCAAAGATGTCCCCTGCAGTCAGTGGGTACCCAGCCATCCCCCAGGGAGGGAGGAACTGCAACCCACGGAGAAGATTCTGCAAACACCTCCAACGCATTAGAGCCATGCTCCCAGTGTCACTGCAACGAGACAGTGCCACCCCAAAGGGCTTGAGGGGATCCAGCCAGGAGGTACAAGGGTGCCCAACTCACCGGACTTGTGGACACTGCGGAGGCAGGAGAGGGAGGCATTCAGGCGGGCACACTCCTCACTGTTGGCCCCAAACTTCTCCACGGTCGCACAGACCTGGTCATCGGTCATGTCCAGCAGTTCCTCCAGGCTCAGCTGCCCGGGGGCAATTTCCTGGCAGGGAGGAATGGGGAAGGAGTGAGGGGGAAAGAATAAACGATCCTGGAGCATCTTCTAAACCAGCACCTCGGGGCACAGAGATGAGATGTTCCCTCCTGCTGCCCCGTGTGGGTCATAGACCCAAAAACACTCATTTTCCATCTCAATTCACATAAAAACCCAGAGGGCACAGCTTGAGCCTCAGCTTTATCTCAATTTTTTGCACAGTCTGAGGCATATCCAGACCCAACTCAACACTGGGATGTCTGGGAGCACCATGAAAACCTGCCCCTGCCCTGAGCACACACAGGGACAGGCAGCTTTGGTACAGGCTGTCCTCTTCCCGGGGGGGGCTGTTATGGGAACACCTCCGGGTGCCACCCCCTCACTGCACCCATTGCCTGCAGGAGCCCAGGACATGGCACAGGGATGCTGCGACCTGCTGTGGCACCACCACACTGTGACAGGGACATGGGGGACCCCCGCTTGTGGGGGCAGCACACACAAGGTCCCCCCGGCACCCATGTCCTTCACTGGGAACCACAATGGGGTGTCCTCACTGGTGGGTGGAAGAGACCTGTGGGGTGACCCTGGCCAGCACGTCCCACCACAGGCTTGCAGCATCTTCCCATGCAGTAAAACAACCTGGTCCCTCTGCTCTGGTCTGCTACCACCAGCACCATCCCCTCCAGCCTACCCAAGGGCCCAAACACATGGCTTCAAGCCAGTCTCCATCTCAGAAAAAACTGCCCCCTCGCCTAGTTTTTCCCCAAGGATCCCACAGACCCCTGGAAAAACCACTACTGGAGAGGTGCGGCACCCAAACCCGCAGCAGGGCCCTTCCGCTCTCTGGTGCGGTTGATGCCCCACCCTTACCTCCATCACCTCCTTGCGGATGTCAACAATGCGGAACCAATGCAGGAGCTGGGGGAAGCCCTCCAGCTTGGCATTGCGCTCCTGCAAGGCCACCTTCCTCTTGCAGGACAGCTGCCGGCTGAAGTACTTAACCAGCTTGCTCTGGAAGAGAAGGCAAAAGCCCTGTGGGACCCCCTGCCACGACCCCCCAACCCAGCCCACGGCAGGAGGGGGACACAGGAGGGGGTGACCACAGGCAGCTTGGGCTCTGCCCTCCCTCTGCCCCATCCCCAGGGTACATGCAGCCCCTTCTGCCCTCAAAACACCCTCCTGTTACCTGCTGCTGAGCTTCCGCAGCCAAGGGCTCCTTTGGCATCAAGCTGGCTGAGTGTCCAAGGGAGGGGCATTTCCCTCCCAAAAAAGCCCTTCCTCAGCTCCTTTATCCCCAAACCAGCTTCAGTGCTGGGGTCTTGCTCAGGGGATGGACAGCCCTCACCAACCCAGGAACCCCACAGTGCATGGATGAGGAGAGAGGGTAGAGGACACAGAGGCATCGCTGCCTCTGTGTGTAAGAAAGGACACACTCCCCTCTCTTACACCCAGGCTCATTGCAAAGGGACCCCCCAAGCATCCCCCATTGCGAGCAGCCACAGCATCGCACAGTGCCAAGGCTGGGACTGGGCGTTTGCTCCTTATTCCCCCCGCCAACAGCCCACATCTGCTCCAGCCCTCCTTCCTCCTGCTGCTCCTCATCACCATAACTGGAGCCATCAACCCCTCTTTGCTCGGCAGTGGCCCCATCCCTCTGCCAACCATCCCCCGCCAAGCCCTCCCACCATGAGGCCAAAGACACCGCATTAGCAACCGCAGCCTGACAGCTCCCAAAATAAAGACGCTGAGCGACTGGCCTCCTTTCTCAGAAATATAGAGCAGAGCCCAGCTCACTGGAAACCTGCTGGGATTTCCTGCTCCCGCTTTTCCAGCTGGGTGATTCCCCGCCGCCGGCAGCACTAGATGGTGCTGTACCCCTGCCTGCCGCCAGCTCCTGCGCACCCCAAAAATAGATGAGCAAAATATGCAATGGTTTGGAATAAAGAGGCAAGGGGAGAAGCCCCATCGCAGCATCGCAGGGTTTGGGAGAGCTTCCCCCTCTCTCCTGGTCCCTTCCCTCGGTGGTAACCAGCAATGATGGCTACAGGGTTTGCCATGACGAGATGTACGTGAGCAGAGGGAGGGAAAACCAGCCCCCCTGCACCCACCCATTATGGTTGGGGTGAGCTGGGTGCACCCAGAGAGGTGCAAAACAGGCAAACCAGCCCTATCCTTGCTGCTTGGGGGGTACCAGGCAGCACAGGCATGGGAGAGGCTGGTGGTCCCCATCTGCTTGCAAACAGGGAGGCCCCACTGCGATGTCCCACCAGCATCACCCAAGCAGGTGACAGCTCTGCCAGGAGCCGGACACTCCAACAAGGCAGCTTCTCCCACCTGGCTAAAGGCCATGGAGATTAGTTAATGAAAATTAATACCCAAAAGAGAACCAGGGCTAGCAAAGCAAATGGCTGGGGAGGCCACAGGGAGCTCTGTGGGGCTGGCTGGGCTCAGCAGCACCCTGACAAGCTGCCAGTTCTGCTTTTTAAGAAAAACCGCTCTCCTAACACAGACCATTGAAAGGTTTCAGGGTCAGCCCCAATTGCTCATCCTAAATGTGCCCCAGGCCCTTGGAGGAGAAATAGCAGCAGGCAACTTGAATGCACACAGAGGCAGCTCCTGCCCCACCAAAAATAAATCTTCCCCTCACACAACCACAGCAAAACACCAGCAAAAAAAAGAATCACCTCTAGCCCTACCAGCCTGCTCTTCATCTGTTTCCTCAGCCCCCCTCAGGCTGAGAGCCCAGGGGAACCAGAGGGAATGCCAGAGCCACAACAGCCTCTCCTGTGCTAAAACCAGGGTCCTGGAATAGGAACAGAGCTGGGGACTAGGCAGCCTCCTCCACTACCAACATGCAGAAACATACTAGGAACTGAGAACAGGGCAAGGATCAGGGAAGTGGAGGGAGGTACTTTAATTTCCAGTCTCCAGGTGAGGGAAATTCACCCCACCCAGTCCTTAAGAGACAAGAGGGGCCATCGTTAGTGCAAATGAGGACCCAGATGGGACCCCTGTGCCCCAGGCATAGGCTGATGTTCTGGCCCATGAGTCTGCTCAAGCTGGGGGAAAACAAGCCCAGCAAACCTCTGCAAAGTCCAAAAGCACTTCTTATTTTGCTGAGAGCTTCACCAACAGGGCTGGAAAGGGAAGCGATTGAGACAGCCCCATGTCACGGGGAAAGCCCCATCCCATGGCTGTGGAGATGCTCTTGCTCACCCTGAGCCACTGTTCAGCCCTCCCTGCACGGGATGGAGATTTTGCAAACGTGCTAAATGCTGCTTTGCTGCAAAGGCCAGATCCTGCCTTGCGCTCCTCCTTCCCCCCTCGGCTTTTCTGTGCCTCAGTTTATCCCCCTGGAAAATGGCAGGGGCGACCCTGGGGTGCTGTGGGTGTGCAAGCAGAGGGGTCAGAGTCCCAGCAGCATGGGGGTGCTTGCTGTTTGGGGAATATGCTGCTGATCCAACCAGGGACTCTGCCGGTGGGGCTGGGGCTGCGGGGTGGTCTGTGCACCCTTTCCTGGAGTTGGGGCTCAGTTTTCACACCTTTTCAAGCACCTCTCTCCCCTCCAGCACTGCAAGGGGGTAAGGGAGGGTGTGATGCTCCAACAAAAGCAGCTAAAGCCATGAGTAGCCCCTTCCCCTTGGCCATGGTGAGGGGCTGGTGGCTCCTGGGTCCCCCCATCTTTGCCCCGAAGCAGACAGTTTCTGCTAAAAAACAAGACCCCGACAGGTCTCTGCTGCCCATCAGGGATGGGTGCAGGGAGAGGAGGGATGCCCCCACTCCATGTCGCTCCCCTGGGACCCTGGGTGACCCTGGCGAGGCGAAGGGCTGGGGTCACCCAGGGCTGGAGCCCCCCTAACCGCGTGAAACCCCTGCCTCCCCTTCGCACTCCAGTGGGGATTTCCAGCCTCTTCCCGTCACCCCGAGCAGGATTTCCCCTTGGCAGGCGCTTGCTCCAAAACCTGGCACAGCGGTGAGCAGCTGCCCCCCCGCCCTGAGCAGGCACTGGGCACCGGGAGCAAAGCAGCCCGTCTCCAAGGAACGGGAGGGCAGTTGCACCCCCCAGCACGGCACCCTGCGCCTGCCCTGACGTCAGCCAGGCTGGAGACGGCACCAAGCCCTGCCTGGAGACCAGGGAGAGGCAGCGGAAAATCCACCTGTGGGAGCATGAGGTGAAAGTTAATTAACCTTGCGCAGGCTGGGCCATGCACCGCCAACACCGGCACCCGGTGAGCCATTGAGAGGGAGCCTGCACCTGCCGGGGTGCCCATCCCACTCGGCACGGCAGGATTGGCACGTGCCTCTGCCGGATGCCTTTGTGCTGCAAAGCGGAGGGGTTGCTCTGCACCTCCAAATATTCCCAGCACAGCGGCGGGTTGCAGCAGATACTTTTCCACGGTGCGTAGCCACAACCAGAGCAACTCTTCTCCAACTCCTACCAAGGGGCTCGTTATTCCAGAGACCCCTGGAGCACCCTTGGGCTGGGGAATACCTCGCCACAGTTATATTTTCCCTCTCACTGCTCTTTCAAGGCCCTGCTAGGCTCACGTGCCATCTCTAGCTCTGCACATCATCTATTTCAAGCACTGCTAAATTGTCCCTGGGGCTCTCTCCAGGAGTACAGGGCCCAAAATGGCTCAATCCAGCACCCTGGAGATGCCTGGCTCTCCAGGAGGATACAGCCCATCCCCTGCCACCTCCCTGCTACCCTGGCAAAGGGCTGAGCCAGGACTCACAGGGCAGCGCTGCCTGGCTGGCCTGGGGCAAACAGGGGCTGCCATCATCCCTGGGGGCTGCAGGTTGGTCCAGAACAATGTGGCTGCAATCAGAGAGACATCATGCCACAGGGAGATGAGCACTGTGCTCACCCATAGTATTAGACACCAGAGAATCCACACACTCAGGCAGTGAAAATCCCAGTGCTGGGGCAGTGTCTTCTTTGGCCACAGCCTGTGCAAGTTTGGAAATGGCCATGGCTCTTCCTCAGGTGCCTCTTCCAATCCTTACCCACATGTTCACACAGCAGCCAAAAACATGCCAGGAAGGTTCCCCCTTCCAAGCAGGAGCACAGCAGCCCGGGGAGGGGAAACTGCTGATCCTGGGTTATCCTTGGAGCCACTCACCGGCTCCTGGGAGCCCTGACCCACACTTTGAAATGGGGTGGGGGTTTGACCCCACTGGGGTAACACAAAGAGCAACATGGGGCAGGACAGCCAGAAAAAAATCACCCAGCACCAAGTGACTTTTCCTTCTTGCTTTTATCCCATGCTGCCCTCAGACCTTCAGCAAACAGGCAGGTAGCAGCACCCCTCTTCCATATTTACACCCCAAACCCCAAATTTAGAGATGCAAAGCCTGACTGCCATGCTCAGAAGGGGAATAAAGCCCCACCACCTGTGTAGGACCAGGCAGGGCTAATGGGGGTGGCCGCTCAGCTCTCACCCTCCTGTTCCGACAATGCTCAGCCCCAGATCTGCTGCCACTCCATAGGAAGCAAACCAGCCCTGACTCCCACCCCGGGCGGTGTCGGTCAGTGTTTTGGTCCCAGCCGCTGCCTTGGTTTCCACTGGAGCCTGTCCTGAGGTGCAAGCAAGACCTAAAAGCCTCCCAGCACTGAGGGCTGCCACTGAAGCTGGGCTGGAGCCGGGGGTACCCATCCCAAAGGAGGGATGCTGCATCGTGGGATGTTGTTACCAGCTCCCCACGCAACCACAGCATATAAAGGATGAGGCCTCATATGTAACGTAAGGTGGTTTAAAAAAAAAATAGAAAAACTTCTATTAATCTGGCAAAATCAGAGTTCAGCATATGAGGATTAACCAAATAAACATGGATTCACCTGTTTTATTCCAGGCTCGCACTGGTGCGAGCGCCGTGCAAAGTCTCCCCGGAGCACTTGGGGTAAGACGTCCTCCCAGCCTGCCCATCCTCAGCCACCGTACCCTTCGCCTCGCTGGTGCCTGGCCTGGCTCTGCTCCCGCCAGATGGGAAGGGAAGAAGTGCCGAGTGGGGCCTCTGCGTCTGCGTCACGTCCTTGGGACGCGGTGGTGGCAGCAGGGACTCAGGGCCAAGCTCGGCTCCTGCTTACGCTGGCGGCAACCCAGGACAATGCCGCTGGGAGCCATGGGCTCCCGTGGAGCTGGTCCAGACCTATGCCAATGTGCCGGCACCGGGAATCTGGTCCCGGATTCAACCACTGTCGTGGGGGGTGACAATTTCCCTCCTGGGAATCACCCCATTTCTGTGCTGAACAGCAATGTGTGAGTGTCAGCAGGGTTTGCCCATGGCTGAGACACGAGGCAGGCCCCCTGATTTGGGGGTGTTTTAGGGAAGGTGATGCCAGGGCTCCCCGTGGCAGGTGCAGCACAATCCGTAGTGGCTGGAGAGATGATTCCCTGTGAGTGCCCAGGATTTGTGGGGTGGCATTCCAACAGCCACCTCTGAACCCTCCGGCTGGACCAGACTGAGCTGCCCCAGCAACACCAGGATGTTGCTTCACCCATGTGCCGTCGCAGGATGCAGGGAAGGAGCATCCCACCAGGATGGCTTCACCACGCTCTGCAGCTCCCCTTGCTCCTGTCTGCAGGAGGGAGGCAGTAACTCATCAGCCGTGCTGACACTAACGAGGAGGTCACTCCACGTGGGATAAACTTTGTAGTCCTGCACCTCTGGGCATCAGCTCTTCTGGGGGCTCTTTGAGCCTGCCTGCCCCCTGCAAAGTCTCCTGCACACCCCAAATCGCTGCTGCTTCATGCCCACCTTCTTGTCCCTCTTCTGAGGTTGCTCCAGGGCCATGCATGGACCAACAGCTCCAGGCTGAGCCCACAGCCCCTCACACAGAGAGGTGGGATGCGACAGGGGCTTGGGTCAAGGAGAGGTGACGGCAGGATCGCTGCGAGAATGCAGCGTAAGTCAGTGCCCGGGATGTAGAGGTGGGAGCTGCACTCCAGCCCTGGGGTGCCCCCCATGAGCAGCCCAGCAGCGGCACGCCAATGCCCCGCTTGCTCGAACAGCACTTGGGATCTTCAGGAGCGAAAGCAGCGGGACGGGCAATTTTGGTTGCAGTCCAGAGCTGAAAGCCACCACACAGAGGGCCTGCAGGACTCTGGCAGGGTCCCGAGCATGGGAACCGCTGTGCCACCACGTTTGTGTTCTCAGTGAGAGTGGCCAGGTTAGAAAGCACCAGCCAAAAGGCCTGAGCAGGGCCGGGCTCTGAAATCCCCCCACCCACAGCTCCGGCTCCGCATCAGCCACCTCCACGCTGCTGTGGCCCTGCCAGCATCTCCCCAGGGTCACGGCACTGTCACGGCCACGCTTCTCCCAGCTCTGCCGCCAGTGTGGAGTCCCACTCACCCCTGGGCATGCCAGCCTGCCCAGACCTTCCCTGCCCATCCCAGCCTGCCAAGCCCCTGTGGAACCCCAAATCCATCCCCAGCCAGGTTCTGGCACACTCCAAGGGGAACCTTTTCCTATGGGGCTACAACAGACAGGGCCCTGCTCGACAGCTTTTACTTGTACGTATTTTTCCCACCTATGAAACATAAATAAAGGTAGCTGGTGCTCCCCTTGGCAGGGCCTCGCTGCCTTTGCCCCCAGCAGCATCGAGGCCGCGGCTGGCAAAGCCTCCCCTTTCCGCCGGGGCTCTCCCTGCTGCCAGAGAAGGCTGGAGGGTTTGGGCAGGCGCTGCATCACCGCAGCAGAGGAACCGGGGGCGAGGATGCTGGCCTGCCTCCCGGTGAGGGGCTGGAGCCCGGCCGAGGGGATGCAGCCTGCTCGGGAGGTAGGAGTACAGGGGGAAGGATACAGCCGGGCCAGGGGAATGCTGGCTGGTGGAAGGGAGGCAGGTGGGATGGAAGGGATGCAGCCTGCTGGGGAGGTAGGAGCCCCCTGGAAGGGATGTGGCTGGGCCAGGGGGATGCAAACCGATGGAAGGGATGCGGCCCGGTGGAAGGGATGAGGCTGAGCCGGGGCGACGCAGCTTGATGAGGAGGTAGGAGGCCAAGGAAGGGATGCAGGTGGGCCGGGGGGATGCGGCCCGGTGGAAGGGATGCAGGTGGGCCGGGGGGATGCAGCCTGCCGAGGGGCAGTAGGAGCCCGGAGGGAGAGATGCGGCCGGGCCGGGAGGATGCTATGGGGCCGGGACCGGGCCGGGGGGATGTCGGCGGGCCAGGAGCAGGGCCGACCCCCCCCGGGCAGTACCGACAGGAGGGTTTGGGGGGGCCGGACCCACCTCGGGGCCACCTGCAGAGCGCGCAGCCTCACTCGGGCGCACCGCAGCGCCGCGGGGGAGCCCGGCGCGGCCGGGGGGGGGGTGGATATGGGGGGGAGGGGGGGTCGGCGGGCCCCTACCTCCAGGGTGCGGATCTCCTTCTGCGTGAGGTCGTTGGAGGCGGCGCACTTGGTGCGGAGCCCCTCCAGGTTGGAGATGCTGATGTCGATCATGTTCTGGACCAGCTCGCACTGCTGCAGCGCCTTCTGCAGACTCAGCTGCTGATCCTCGCTCCTCGTCATGTTGTCCTCATCCATCGCTCGCCGCGCCCCCCCCTCCACCCGCCGCCGCCGCCGCCGCCGCCGCCCCCCCGCGCCGCTCAGCCCCGCTCCGCCGCGGCCCGCAGCATCGCGGCCCCGCGGTGCCCACCGAGCCGTCAGCGCGGCGCCGCCGCCGCCTCCCCCCCCCGGGCGCGGCGGGGCGGGGGCGGGGGCGGCGCGCTCCGGCACCGCGGGGCCGCGCTCGCTGCGCGCCGCTCCGCGCGGTAACCCCCCCCATCCCTCCACCCCCCCACACACCCCCATCTCCCATCCCCCCATCCCTCCATCCCCCCACACACCCCCATCCCCCATCCCCCCCCACACCCCCATCCCCCCATCCCTCCATCCCCCATCCTTCCATCCCCCCACACACCCCATCCCCCCAACCTTCCACCCCCTATCCCTCCATCCTTCCATCCCCACACACATCCATCCCTCCATCCCCTCCATTCCCGACATCCCTCCATCCTTCCATCCCCCGCCCCACC
Organism: Morus bassanus; assembly: GCA_031468815.1. Classification (NCBI taxonomy): domain Eukaryota; kingdom Metazoa; phylum Chordata; class Aves; order Suliformes; family Sulidae; genus Morus; species Morus bassanus. The sequence goes on from CM062577.1 coordinate 18,842,975, forward strand.
ACCCCCCATCCCTCCACCCCCCCATTCCTCCACCCCCCCCATCCCCGGATCCCCCCCGCACCGCATCAGGGCACCACCCCAGCATGGTGCAGAGTGGGGAGCACCGCATGAGGTGGTGTAGTGGGACGATGCTGCGACTGGGGACCCTGAGGCAGTGGGGCAATGTGGGGGGCCTGCTGCAATAGGGGTCCCTGGTGTAATTGGGGTGCAGCTGCAATGGGTGGCCCTGCTGCAATGGGGGGACAATGACACTGCTGCAATGGGGGGGGCCTGCTGCAACCAGGGGCCCTGCTGCAACAGGGAGCCCTGCTGCAGAGGCAGCCAGGCCAGGCTGTGCTCTGTGTGACTGCAGGGCAGGAGCAGCAGGTGCAGCTGGGGGGGTACAGGGGATGTGCACCCCCAAAGGCCTAAGGAAGCCGTACTGGAGTACAATGGGGAACTGTGCTGCAGCCCCCACAGCGGGAGGAATGGGGCAGGATTCCCATCACTGGGGGTGAGGAGGGGCCAGTTTCCCCCAGCTGCCCTCCCACCCCGTGACCCCTCCAGGCCCAGAGGAGATGCCAGTGCTGCTCAGGGCCAGGCCAAATCCTGCCTCACGCTACGGACTCCAAGGGTTGCACAGAAGGGCACAAGAAGGAGGGGCAGCTGGGATGGAAACCTGCAGTGGGATCTGGAGAAAGCCAAGGAGGGACCCTGTAGTTCCTGCCATAGCAATGGGATTTGGCCTGAAAGGGAGTAAAACCAAATAAAAATCAAGCTGCCGTGTGCCACAGCGTGCCTCCTCCTCTCCCCCAGCTCCGCGCTCCCAGCACTGCTCCAGCTGCCCTAAAGGGATTTGAAATATCAAGGATGCAGTCTGGGGAGCAGCAGCTGGGTGCAGGGGAGGAGGAGGGCACCCAGAAACCCTTCCACTCCCTCCTGCCCAGAGGCCACAGTGATGGCCCCCTGCTCATGCTCAGATTGCTGAGTAGAAGCCAAAAAACCACCCCCAGCCCCACGTGCATCCCTGGATCTCCATTTTCTGGCAGCCAGAGCCCCTATAGAAGCACTGCAGGGGACAAACCCCGCTCCTCTCTAGCATGTTCAGCTATTTTGGGGTTCAGCCCAGCCTCAAGGAGTGGCAGAGGAAAGGGGGTGCAGGTGGCATGCACTGACCCCCCAGTGCTGAAGCCCTTCCCTTGGAGAAGAGCCTTTTGCTCTGCCAGCTGCCGTGCCGTGCCCACTCCTCCAAAGCAAAGCTCCTCCTCACCCGTGACCTCCTTGGCTTTGGATATTTGACTTTATTCCCAGTTAACATACCCATCCCAGTCCATACCCACTCCACAGAGAACACAAGCCAAACCCCCAACGTCTTTATCCATCAAATTAAGGTGGCCACGCTTGCAGTGGTCATCTCGCTCTGAGTCGGGATATGGCTAAAAAAGTTTGAAATTTGCTGATTTTTGCCTTTTTTTTGAGCAGAAGTTTTAAATTCCAGGCTTGCCCCTGTGTTGGGATGACCACACATGTCCCTTTTCCTCCCTCTCCCTGAAAAGCTATTTGCTTACCTACAAAACCTCTCTTGGAGGGTCGGAAGAAGAGGTTAGAGGGATTTTGTAGAAATTACTGGAATTTTAGCTTCCCGGTCGGTTATGTGCTGTCCTGCCGGGAAGGCACCCAGAGCTGGAGCCACCCTGGCTCTGCACAGCGTCCCCGACCCTGTCACTAAGGGGGACTCAGAGCGACTCCCCCCAGGATGGGAAACCCCGGCAGCTCCCCAGGGTGAGACTGGGGCCGTGGCCAAGGGCAGGGCCCTGCCTGCGCCCGCTGCCACCAGCCAGGGGAACCTCCGAAGGTGTTGTGGGGGGGTGATAAAGGGGAGGGAAATACATCAAGAGGGTTCACAAAAGCTGATTTTGGAAGAAGAAAAAGAAAGAGAAGGAGAAGAAAAGAAGAAAAAAGAAGAAAGAAGAAAGAATAAGAATATGATATATGATATTATATATTATATGATATTATATGATATTATATGATATGATATGATAGATGATACAGTATGATATGATGTGATTAATATAATATAATATAATATAATATAATATAATATAATATAAATAAAAAGGGGATGCCAGACTATCATACCTGAACTGAAAAGAAGGATAGGGTAGGATAGGATGGGATGGTAAAGAGAAAGGAAAAGAAAGAAAATAAGACAAGAAAAGAAAAGAAAAGAAAAGAAAAGAAAAGAAAAGAAAAGAAAAGAAAAGAAAAGAAAAGAAAAGAAAAGAAAAGAAAAGAAAAGAAAAGAAAAGAAAAGAAAAGAAAAGAAAAGAAAAGAAAAGAAAAGAAAAGAAAAGAATGCCAGACTACCATAGCCAAACCGAACAGAATAAGAATACAATATAATATAATATAATATAATATAATTTAAAAGGGGATGCCAGACTGAACTGTGTAGAGCTGTTACCTTCTGCTCACCATGTTTGGATCAGGCTGGGACTCACTCTGGCACTTTGCAAATCACAGCGGGACCAGGCGATGAAACCCACCTGAGCGACTGCTGGTTTTGGCTGGGATAGAGTTAATTTTCTCCATCATAGCCAATATGGGGCTGTGTTTTGGATTTGTGCTGGAAACAGTGTTGATAACCCAGGGATGTTTTCCTTCCTGCTGAGCAGGGCTTACACAGAGCCAAGACCTTTTCTGCCTCTCACCCCACGCCACCAGCGAGTGGGCTGGGGGGACACAAGGGGTTGGGAGGGGACACGGCTGGGACAGCTGACCCCAACTGACCCCAGGGATGTCCCACACCATATGGCGTCATGCTCAGCACATAGAGCTGGGGGAAGGAGGAGGAAGGGGGGGACGTTCGGAGTGATGGCATTTGTCTTCCCAAGTCACCGTTATGCATGATGGAGCCCTGCTTTCCTGGAGACGGCTGAACACCTGCCTGCCCATGGGAAGTGGTGAATGAATTCCTTGGTTTGCTTTGCTCACACATGCAGCTTTTGCTTTCCCTATTAAACTGTCTTTATCTCATTCCATGAGTTTTTTCACTTTCGCCCTTCTGATTCTCTCCCCCATCCCACAGGGGTGGGGGGAGTGAGCGAGCGGCTGTGTGGTGCTTAGTTGCCAGCTGGGGTTAAACCACGGCGGCGACAGAGCGGGCAGCTGGAAGGAAAAACCTGGTGCAGTTCCATTTTAGCTGGGCTGCGTTCTCAGCTTGGTTCTTAATTTCACATACATGCATATATATATGTTTCAGTTGGGTGTTTTAGCTGGGGTGGATGGGAGGAAGCAGCACTGCAGTGGCTGGGTTGCACTGGTGGGTACTGGTGGGCACTGGTGCATCCCAGGGGGCTGCGGGGGTCCCAGGGGAGAAGCATCCTCCCGCTCTGCCGGCTTTTCCTCCAGGAAGAAGGAGGCAGAGCCCTCTGGAAAAGCCGGCATTCGCTTGACTGCTGCGGCAGGCCCTTGGGGAAGGCAGTAATCGCCAGATATTTAACTATCACCCGTGTTGGAAATGGGATGCAATTCCTGTCATTAACTGGAGCACAGGAAAAAAAAACCCTACCACGCTGGAAATTTTCTCTCCTGATGGCCTCTGTGGTTAATTGAGTCTTTCAATAACCAAAGCGGAGATAAGAGGGCCGGGCACTCTCTGTACTCAGCGCATTTGCAACAACAGATTATTTTTTTTCCCTAAAACACCCAAGCTACCAGCCCAGCCAGTTCTGGGGCCGCTGTTCCCAGATCCGATTACAAGGGAGGGAAGGAGGAGAGAGGATGCTGAGAGCCCCAGCTCAAAATCAGGGTGCTGGGGAGAAGCAGATCCCCCTTGGCATCCTTTGCCCACGCTGCTGCTCCCCCTCCCCACGACTCTGACAGCTTCCAGTGCAAGAAAAATTCCCACGATCCCAGTATCCACCCTTCAAAATAAAATAAAATGAAGTAAAATAAAATTAAATGAAAATAAAATTAAAATAAAAAATAAAATTAAAATAAAAATAAAATTAAAATGCAAGCAGGAAGACTCCACTGGGAAAAAGCCCCCCCAACCCAAAGGCACCAGCAGCAGAAGTCCTGCAGTGACTTCAGGCATACGCTGAACCTCACGCTCCCCAAAAAACCCTATTGCAGTCAGTGCAACAACTCACGCGCTCGGAGCTGGGCTGGCCCGTGGTGCGAAAGGTAGATGCAAGTTATGGAGGGCAGGAACGGGCCTGAGATCGATAAGAAAACCCATGGTTTTTTATTCTACAGCCTTGGACAGCTTGAATTATTCATTTCCTTCGTTATCAGCGCCTGGATTCTGTACACAGGCTAGCCACGTGCGTTGTTACTCAGCAACATTAACTGCTTCATTTCTTAAACACAAGTTGTTTTCGGCACAATCGGTTCATATAAAATGTACCCTGGAATGACTTAATTCACCTGTGTTGGTCTTCTTGCATGTCCATGAGCTCGGAGCTACCGAGAGTCTCTTGAAATCAGGTTCATTTCCACGCGACACCTAGCGAGGAGGATGCTCTGCTGGGGCACAGCATCCAGCTGGGAAGGGAGAGGGCGAACCCTAACGAAACCCACCCTTGTGAAACCAACCCTTCACTGACTTGAGAGTCCCCGTAGCATCACACAAGGCCTTTCCCACCAAATTCCCCATAAAACCACGCTGCGAGGCTTTTACATGCCCTTGACCACCAGCCATGAGTGCTAAATCGTGGCCCTGGCTTAGTGCTGACACCTTAAATTCGGGGTTGTCTCGTTTGTCTTAAAGGCTGGGTGTTGCTCCACATGCAATGGACCTTTCTGATATTAGCATTTTTATTTCTTTATTATTAACATGCCAGACAGCATCTCTGCCTCTGTGATGGATGGGTCCATCCTTTGGACTTTGCCTCTCAAGCAGCCCCCATTTCTCTTCCCTGCGAAAGAGCATCTCTGCCACCGTCATCTCTGCCACCAGCTACCTGGAATTCCCTCGTCCTCTTCCGAAGGGATGCACCTGATACCTCAGGACTGTTAACAAACCTATCAATAGTGCTATAAATTTATAGTGCTGTTTACCAAGTCTGATGCGACCTGCCGGTCCCCTACCCAAGGGGTATAATAGGTAAATAAGCCAAGACCAGCAGCTCAGACACTGGTTAATAATTCAGCCAGTCCTAACGGTGCCAAGTCATTGGGGGTGATGCACCCATCAATTTTAACAATGTTAATCAACAATCAATTAAAAAAAAATATTTAATGCAATCTGGTCAAGAAAGAGGTGAAATCGCCCATGAGAAATATCAGCATGGATCTGAGCGCGCGCACTGGCCACAAGCAGAAGACTTTGCCTGTCCCCTCCCAAGATTTTGCCTGGTCTGGAGCTCAAGATTTATTAATGATGGGGCAGGGAGGGGAAGAAATGCCTGGAAAATCAATTTTGAAGGACAAGAGCTTGCCCCAGGTGCAGACAGAAGCAAGAAGAGAACAGCAGCTCCGGACCCGCTACACAGGGGAGAAGCCCAAGCCCATCAGGGCTTCAGGTCACACCTCCCAGCCGGTTCCCAGGTGCTTGGGAAGGACCTCACAGCTCCTCGCCTGCCATCAGATGGGCCATCTGTCAGGGCTGCCACGCACCCAAAGGAACGGCTGAGGCTTGCTGAGCTCAGCTTCGAGCTCCTGCTTTCCCTTATGGGGCTGGAGGGGAAAAAAATAGGGGGGAAAAAAAAAAGGAAAAAAATTGGGAAAGCAGCTGCCCTCTGTCAGCTTTTCGGGTTTCTGTAGGACTCGACCTGGAGCTCTTGATGTTTTCCCTTCCCTTGCCAGCGACAGGATTTCCCCATGATTTTTTCACCCCTCTGATATATTCCCCATCACCTCTACTTCCCGATGTTTCGCTTTCCATCATCTCTCCACCTGTGCTTTCCAAGCCAGAGCCTCTCACTGCAGTCCTACTTTTCTCTCTCCATCCATGTCACTTAAACCAAAGCAGTGCCTGAGCATCCCCGCCAGCCAGCTGACGTAATTCTTCCCTCTAAGCCCCCTCTCTAAGGAGGCTCCAGCCATTTTCCAAAGCCCAGCCTGAAATAGCACAGACTCCTCTTCCTCTGGAGGTGACTCTGGCGAGAGGAGGCCACATCCACCACCTCCAGTGATAGCCAGGAGCCACCCGGCCCCAGGCAGAGACACCGCAGTTACTCAGCCAAGCGCTTTGGCAGCATGAGGGACAGAAGATGGGGCAGGACTTTTCAAGTTAGTCAACCAGAAAAAAAGAGATCTGCAAATCTGTGGGCTGCCATCATGCACTGGGAAGCGGCAGGGGCAGGGATAAAGGTGTTCTCCTCCTTGCAGCCACCTCTCGAGTTTGTTGCTCCCATCGCACTGGGTAAAGCACAGCAGGTCTCCTCTCCTCCAGCTCCCAGGCAGCTCCTGGAGCTGCTGCCCTAGGTCCCAGGCTGCAGCCTTCAGGTGTCCTTCTCACCCAATGGGGTTTCCAAGAGCAGGGTTACCGCGCTCTCCCTGAAAGCATGTCCATAACTTTGCTCCATCCATTCCTGGTGCCACGCTCCCTCCCACAGCACAGGCATGACCTTACTCTGGTGAGTGCCAGCACCGCCCTCTCCCCAAAAGCACACCCACAACTTGCCTTCACCAGTTCCCAGTGCCACACGCTCCCCAAGAACACAAGCACCACCTTGCATCGGTGAACGCCAGCACTATGCCCTCTCCAAAAGCACGCCCACAATCTTACTTTAGCAGTTCCTGGAACCACGCTCTCCGCAGGACCATGCCCACAACCACCTTGCTTTAGCAACTCCCAGCACCACCCTCCCCAAAAAGCACATCCACAGCCCTGCTTTAGCACTTCCCAGTGCTGCACTCTCCCCAAAAGCATGTCCACAACTTCCATTTATCACTTCCCAGCACCTCGCTCTCCCCAAGATAACGCATACAACTTTCCTTTATCACTTCCCAGCGCCACGCTCTCCCCAAGAGCACAAGCACCACCTTGCTCTGGTGAGTGCCAGCACCGCGCTCCCCCCAAAAGCACGTTCACAGCCCTGCTTTAGCACTTCCCAGCGCCACGCTCTCCCCAAGAGCAAAACCACCACCTTGCTTCAGCAACTCCCAGCACCGCGCTCTCCCCAAAAGCGCGCCCGCAGCCCTGCTTCAGCGTTTCCCAGCGCTGCGCTCTCCCCAGAGCACGGCCACAACCTCCCTCCAGCAGCTCCCAGCGCCTCGCTCTCCCCAGGAGCGCAGCCCCGGCCCCGCCGGGCCCCCAGCCCCGCGCCGCGCTCCCCGCCGCAGCACAAGCACCGCCTCGCTTCGGCGAGCTCCAAGCCCGGCCCTTCCCCGGCCGCTCCGCCCCGGCCCGGCGCTCTCGCGAGGCGGCGGCGGCGGAGGATGGCGCGGGCGGGCGGCGGGAACCTGCCCTGGTGCGGCCGGGGCCGGGGCCGGGGCCGGGGCCGGGGCCGGGGCCGGGGCCGGCGCGGGGCCGGGGGGGCGGCGGGCGCGGCCCCGGGCTGACCCCCCCCGGGTGCTCTCTCCGGTGCAGGGTGGAGAAGTACCGGCCGCAGGCGCTGTCGGAGCTGGTGTCCCACGGGGATATCCTCAGCACCGGTAAGCACACCCCCCCCCAAACACCACTGGGGGGGTACCGGGCATCCCCCAGCTCCGTTATCCCTCTCCATTATCCCTTCTCCAGTGCAGCGATTCATCAACGAGGATCGGCTCCCGCATCTCCTCCTCTATGGTCCTCCCGGTACCGGTAAGACCTCGACCATCCTCGCCTGCGCCAAGCAGCTCTACCGGGAGCGGGAGTTTGGTTCCATGGTGCTGGAGGTAAGTGGGGATGGGATGGGGGGGGTGATGGGGTTGCCCCCCACCCCTAGGTGCATCCTCAGGCAGGGATGGGGATCCACGCCATCTCCCTCCAGCTCAACGCCTCCGATGACCGGGGTATCGACATCGTCCGAGGGCCCATCCTGAGCTTTGCCAGCACCAGGACCATCTTTAAGTAAGTGGGGGAGTCTGCACTTCCCAAAGCTCCACATCCCTTTGTCATCCCCCCTCTGAAACAGCCTGCCCCAGTGCTCAGCTGGGGAGGTGGGTTTGGGGGGGGTCCTGCAGTGGGAAGCATGCCAGAGTGGATGTGGAGGAGTCAGGGGTACCCTGAAAGCGGGGAGGATGAGGGTGGTAAGGATGAGTGATAAAGATGCTGGTCTGGAAAGGAAAGGAGGGTTCCCTGGGAGCGTTCGTGGGGGTCAGGCTGGCAATAAGCATCCCCTGCTCCCCCTTCTCCAGCACCAAACCAGCAGCCAGGACCAAGACCACCCCCTTTTTTCTCCCTTTTTAAGGAAAGGCTTCAAGCTCGTCATCCTGGATGAAGCAGACGCCATGACCCAGGATGCTCAGAACGCCCTGAGGCGAGGTGAGGGGCACGGGGGACCCCATGCCACTGGCACCCCTTCAGCCTTTCCTAGCCTGGCATGGGGTGGGAGCCTGTAGAGGCGGCAGACGAGGGCCACCCTCTCCTCCCTCCTTTTTGCAGTGATCGAGAAGTTCACAGAAAACACCCGCTTTTGCCTCATCTGCAACTACCTCTCCAAGATCATCCCCGCCTTGCAGTCCCGCTGCACGCGCTTCCGCTTCGGCCCCCTCACTCCGGAGCTGATGGTGCCCCGGCTGCGGCACGTCATACAGGAGGAGGGGTGAGCCGGGGGCTGCGCGGGACATGGGGGGCTCCACAGCATCCTCCACGCCCCCTTTTTCCCCATTCTCCTACACAGGGATGAGCAGTGGGCTTGGTTTTCCATGGTTGTATTTCCCTCTGGCAGCACTGGCTCCCTCTGCAGCCCCAAGTCTTGTTTTCCAGGGTGGATGTGACTGAGGATGGGATGAAGGCTCTGGTGACCCTCTCAAGCGGTGACATGCGCAGAGCCCTCAATATCTTGCAGGTACGGACCGTGGCCGTGGCTGCTCTCCCCTCATGTAAGGCAGCAGCGGTTGGCCCCATGCAGGGAGCTGCTCTGGAGGGGTCGGTGGAGGAAGGGTTGAGCTCTTCATACCTCCTCCACCCTCCTCTTCCTCAGAGCACCACCATGGCCTTTGGGAAGGTGACGGAGGAGAACGTCTACACCTGCACGGGACACCCTCTCAAGTCTGATATTGCCAACATCCTTGACTGGATGCTGAACCAGGACTTTTCCACTGCCTATCGCAGTATCCTTTTTCCTCCGCTGGCCCTGGGGTTTAATCGCCGCTGCTGTAAATCCTCCTCTTTGCTAGGGCTTCCCATCCTGTGACTTCCTGCTCCGGCTGGGGTGGGTGCTGCTCACTGGGGAGAGTCCTCGGGGTTGTCGCAGGGATGAGGAGTGGGATCTTGCAGGAAATGGCCTGGGAGAAAGCCCTTCACTCGCTCTCATCTCAGAAATCACAGAGCTGAAGACGCTAAAGGGCTTGGCCCTGCAAGACATCCTCACCGAGATCCACCTGTTTGTGCACAGAGGTAAGGGCTTGCAGGGCCAGCTCCTGACTGACCCTGGGAGGGCCAACCGTCCCCCCCAACCCGCGCTGATGCACGCCGCCTCCTTCTCTCCGCAGTTGATTTCCCACCCTCAGTCCGCATTCAGCTGCTGATCAAAATGGCAGACATTGAGTAAGTGTTCGCTCACCCCTGCTCCTTGCTCCGACACACCCCGGATGGGGGGCTGCCAGCATGCCCACCCCACAGGGGTCACCACTGCCACGCTGTGCCGAGTCCTGGCAGGTGGTGGGCACCACTGGCAGATGCCCGCAGCCCCTGTGCATCCATCCCTGCCGCATAAACCCGCCAGTGCTGCACTTGGCTTGCTCTGTCCCGGCCAGGGCTGTCGCTTTGTCAGGACATGGACAGTGGTGTGAACACCCAAACCCGTCCTTGCCCCCTGCTCCAGGTACCGGCTGGCTGCTGGGACCAGTGAAAAGATTCAGCTGAGCTCCCTCATCGCGGCTTTCCAAGTCACCAGGGACCTGATTGTGGCCGAAGCCTGAGTCTTGCTGGGTGGATCCTTGCTTGCAAAGCCGGATCTTGCAGAAGCTGGAAGGGATCATCAGCTCCGTGCTGCTCCTTGCAGCTTTCCGCTTCCTTTTCACAAGCCTTGAGCCCACAGCCAAGGCACGAGAGTCAGGCAGCATTGTTTCTAAGCTTCACCGGAAAATACAGACGCCTCTAAAGCCCAGCAGGTTGCACTTGTCTTTCTTTTCCCTCCTGTACCGAGCAAGGACCAAAGGGACGTGGTCAAGCCTCACCCCCTGCCCCTGTCCCACTGCAAAGGCATCGCACCCCCACAGGCTGAAGTCCAGCTACTGTCACCTGCCTGTGAAACCTCCCTTCCTTGCAGGGCAGAGCTGCCCCGGGGCTCACGCGCTGAGAAGTACAACCACGGCTTGTGTCACCCCGTCGCTCATGCAGCTGAGCAGGGCCAGCGCGGTTTCTTGCAGTGACGTCCCTGTTACAAGAGGGAACACAGTTGCAGGCGACACCTGTATGGGTTAGAGAAACACCAGCTTTCTGGGTTCAGCTGCTTGCAAGGGAAAATATGCCAGGGAGCGGTTCAGAGGAGACATTCCCCATCTTATCTGTCAGCTGGGGTCACAGCCTCGGGCTCTTGCACAGACTGAGCCCTCTAGCATGCAGGCCTCCAGCTCTCCTGCTGCAGCTGGTGGGGCAGCAGCAAATGCTCACTCAGCTCTGAAGTGCAGCAGACCAGTAAGTGTTCCGTGGCGGGTGCTGGGGACGATCAGTCCACCGTGAAGGTGGGACACGGGGCTTCACGCAGCCCCCAGCTCCCAATCCTCCGTTGCTTTCTCTCCCCACTGGAGCTCAGCACTCCAGCAGCCCGGTGTCCAGACATGCTGTGCATGAAGCAGTCTCGTGTGCTTGTCTCCCTCCAGCTTAGCTGGTGTCTGGAACAACAGCACGTGCTCTGAGCCCCCTGCATGCAGTCCGCTGGAGCCTGCCCTGCCAGGTATCCCCAGGTCACCTCTACGAGCCAAGAGGAAAGACTTGAGGAATCATTTTTTATTCTGTCATCGCTGTCGTCTAGTCCGCAAAGACCTGCTCAGGTTCGTCCAGCTCATGCCCAGACCAGGAGAGCGGCAGAGCCCGCACTCCTCCAGGAACTAAGCTACGGCACAAGCCGGTCCTGGCGAGGGTCAGTTTTGTCGGGGACGGTTGTAACCCCGTATTCGTACGAACGACAAAAGCTCCACTCAGACTGCGGCTGCTAACCTTCAACCCACAACATTGCACTTGGAAGCAAAAGCACCTGACCCCAAACTTGCAGATAGCAGGGGGACAGGGGGACCTGTGTTCCCTGTGGGGCCACCGCAGCCATGCCCCTTGCCCTCTGCATGCATTTTTCCCGGGTTCTAGTATTATTATACCGAAAAATCCCTCCACATTCACAGACACAGCCCCAAAACAAGGGGAGCAGCAATTCTCCTGCCCCATGGCTCACAAATCAGCGAGATGTCGTTGCTGCAGTGCCTTCTCTGACCCAAGCCGAGCCTCACTGCCGGGCAGAGTGCTCTCGCCTCCGTGCCTCCACTTTCTGCACTGCCTTAAAAGGTCCGATAAGTGAGGAATTCCTTCAGCTTCCTGGGAATGGGGAGCGCGAGGACCTGGTATGTTGTCAGGAAGGTGCGCAGAGCTTTGCGACACAAGTGCTTTAGTGACGAGAGGACCCTTGGAGCAGTCCAGAATTGGACGTGGCCATCTCTGGTCCTGCAACAGGACCCAAACAAGCCATGAGCACAGGGCAGAGCAACACAAGAAAACTCAGTTACCCCCAGATATCCCGAGCTTGCAGCAACCACGCATTCCCCAGCCCAGGAAACCAGTCTGCAACCCCAGGGAAGCCCAGAATTTGCTGAGCAGACCCAGAGCTGCAGGAGGAGGGAGCAGCCACGTGTTTCTCCGCTCTCTTCTCCTGTGTACGCACCCTGTGGCAATGAAACCGCCGTGTGGAAAGTACATGCAGCACAGGCCGTTGGTCATGGGAGCAAACGCAACCGGAGACCGCAGGTCCAACGCCCAGATCCTCAGGAGCCTAAGGAGAAAGGGAGGGGACACAATGCCAGGCCCACATCCACACAGTGCCTGCAGCTAAAATAAAGCCTTGGAGTTCACCTGAATGCATGCAAACTCTGGAGTAGGATTTTCTTCCCATGGGCTTAGAGCATCCCAGGAGTGTCACAGCACAGCAGCAAGGCAGGAGGCACTGTCCCCTGTAGAGCTGAGCTGGATGCAGACAGAGCTAGTGACTGTGCTGAGGGGCACTGCGAGGGCAGCACAGCACGCAGGAGGACACAGGCCCCGGCTCATCACTCAGAGGGGCAACAGGGCCCTGACCTTGCTACCCCTTGCCACAGCCAAGCTGCAGTGTCCCAGGCAGCCTTTCCCCTTACGGTGGGCATTGATGGGGACCTGGCATGCGAGTTCTGCTCCCCGCAGGCATGTCCTGAGCTCCTGGTTAGTTTTGGTGCTATCCTCCTGGGACCCTCGTCCCGCTGGGGGACCCCAAGGGGGTTCACTCACCTGTCATCCGCCACCGTGGCCAGGTAGAGGCCCTCAGGAGAGAAGCAGACAGAGCGCAGGGAGCTAGTATGGACTTCGCTGCTGTAGTCCACCGCCGAGTGCAAGGGGACGTGGCTGCGGGTGGGGAGAACAAGCCCAGTATCAGCCCCAGGCTGCCGTGGGCCCCAACCCCAGTGCTCCGTGGCTGGCAGAGGGGCTAAATCCAGCAAGTCAGAGCCCCCCTTCAGCTGCTGGAGATGGCTGAGAGGTGCTGGTTGTGCCCAACTAGAAGGGAAGGCCATGCTCAAGCCCAGCAAACCCCTACAGCATTGCTCTGTCCCCTTTCCATGGTCCCTCACCGGCCCCCCAGCTCCATACCGCAGCGTCCTCAGCTGCTCCCCAGTGTAGGGGTCCCACATGATGACGCAGGCGTCATAGGAGGCGGTGACAAGGAGTGCTGAGTCCGGTGAGAAGTCGCATGACACCACGCTGCTCTGGTGCCCCTCCAGCCTCCGGATGAGAGTATAGGACCGCATGCTCCACAGCAGTGCCTGCGGGACATGGGCAGGGGCTGAGGCTGGGAGCATTCCTGGGGTGGGACAGAGGAGAAGCATCTCCTGCTTGGGGTTTAAGGCACATGGGCTCTGGTCCCAGCTCCTCCATGCAGAACCAGAATGGCCAAGGAGTGAGGGTGGCTCTGGCCTGGCCCCTTCTCATAGCAGGGCTTCTCGCTTGGAGGGGGACACGGAGGGCCAAGGGGAGCGCTGGATTCAGCAGGACACGGGATGGCTTCCATCCTGCAGGACTCACCGACTTCTCTCCGGCAGCAGAGCAGAGCATGCTGCAGTCTGGGGAGATGGAGCAGCAGTAGACCCACTGCACATGGCCCGACAGCACCTGGACCTGCCGCCCTGTGGACGGCAGACACGCGAGTTATGAGAGGGGAGCATGATAGGCAGCGCTGGGCCGTGCCCCTGCTCTCCCCTTCCTTTCCTCAGAGGGGATGCACGTGGGGCTGGGGAGGTTCCCCTGGGCAGACCCCAAGCTCTGTTTACTTGTAACCCCCTCCTGCACCTCCCAGGCCCCACCTGGAAGAGGATGGCTCTGCTCTGTGTCACAGGACTCTCCCCTTCTGCCTTGAATACTGTCCCCAAAGATCCTCTCCCACCATCTCCCCTACCAAGGGTTTCTTGCCCCTTTCCCGCAGCAGAGCCCAGCCTCAGCCAGGGGTGACTGAGCACCGAGGACATCCCTGCATGCTCCTACCATCTCTGCTCAGGTCCCAGACACGCAAGGTCTTGTCCCGTGAGGCTGACACAAGGATGAGGCTTCCGTTGGGTGCAAAGCTCAGGTCTCTGACAACATCCTGGTGCCCCAAGAGGCTGAAGAGGAGATGTCCTGCAGAGAGGAGCTCTGCTCAGTGCCGTCCAGCCATCGGGAACAAGGCAGTGCCCCTCATGCACAGGCAGCCCTACTTGGGCCAGGGCAGGGATTCCCGCTCACCCCGGGGAAGTATTTGGGGAAGGATGGAGACGGGATCTCCTTCCAAGGGGGAGCAAGGGGAGAGACACCAGCCTGAAGCCATGACTGCTCCCGCTGTTGGTGAAGGCCACTCACCTGTCTGCACCTCCCAGACCTTGATCTGCCCGTCGTTGAGCCCGGTGGCCAGGATCAGGCAGGGAAGACCCACAGCACAGCGGGGATCCGTCTCCCCGGCCTCTGCCGCCGGCCAGGCACTGAAGGCCAAGCCCCACACGATCTGGCCGCACTCCAGCGTCTTCTCCTTGGCCACCCCTCGACTCCTTGCTTCCGCTTTGCTACCACGGCTCTTGCGCTCTGAGGTTTTGCAGCTGCTGGGAGAAAAAGGAGGGATGCAGGGTTACCCCGCCGGGGCAGCCCGGCCCGCCAGGATCCCCCCACCCCAGCGTCGGTGCACCCCGTCTCCATCCCGCCGCCCCCGTACTCACAGCTCGGCCTCCCCCAGAGGCCAGGGGATCAGCTTGACCACGCAATGTCCCTGCGACCAGGCGAACCAGGCGCCATCCGGGGAAAAGGCCACGCTCCACGTCTCGCAGCTGGATTTCCAGTCGTAGCGTTGGGGACGACCCGGCTTCAGCTCCGCCAGCAGGACCGGCTCCTCTGGGCGGCGGGACGGCCACGTTACCCCCCGGCCTGGGCCTCCTCCCGCCCTCCCCATGGGGACAGGGCGGGGGGGCCCGGGGGGGGTACCCGCTTCCCCGGCCCTCAGCGGGGCGGCCCCGGTCACCGCGGAGCACCGGCCGCCGCTCGCCGCGCCGCCTCACCTCCGCTCGGCTTCATGGCGGCTCCGCCCTCCCCGGCCCCGCCGCCTCCGCCCGGCCGCGGCAAGGCCCCGCCGGGCCGGGCGCGGCCTCCGCGGGCGCGGGCCCAGGCCCAGGCCCAGGCCCAGGCCCAGGCCCAGGGTGGCGGCAGCGGCGGCGGCGCGGTGAGGGCAGCCCCGCTGCCTCCTCCTCCTCCTCCTCCTCCTCCGGCGGCACCGCCCCGCCGCGGCCCGGCCGTGGGGAAGGTGCCCGGGCAGGGACCCCGCCGCCACCGTCCGCCCCTGCCGGGGGCTCCCCGGGGACGGCTGCCGAGAGCCGAGCCGCCGCAAGGCCCCCGCTCTGGGGGAGGTCCCCGTCCCCGCGGCGGCTGAGAGGCTGGGGCGGGGGGGCTGTCCTCCGGGCTGGGGGCGCAGGAGGATGCCAAGCCCCAAGGGGCACCCCCAGGGACCCAGCACCCACAGGGTGACACCCCCGGGCAGTGACCCCTGGGACTCAGCACCCACAGGGTGACACCCCCGGGCAGTGACCCCCCCCCAGGGACCCAGCTCCCACATGGTGACATCCCTCTGGCAGTGACATCCCCAGGACCCAGCACCCACATGGTGACACCCTCTGGCAGTGACCCCTGGGATCCAGCTCCCACATTGTGACATCCCTCTGGCAGTGACACCCCTGGGACCCAGCAACCACGCGGTGACACTCCCTGGCAGTGACCCCCGGGACCCAGCACTGACATGGTGACATCCCTCTGGCAGTGACCCCCAGAACCCAGCACCAACATGGTGACATCCCTCTGGCAGTGACACCCCCAGGACCCAGCACCGACATGGTGACATCCTTCTGGCAGTGATCCCCCCCAGGACCCAGCACCCACACGGTGACATCCCCTGGCAGTGACACTGCAGGGACCCAGCACTCACACGGTGACACCCCCATGGCAGTGACAAACCCCCAGACTCAGCACCCACACGGTGACACCCCCTAGCAGTGACACACACCCCCCCCCCAGGACCCAGCACCCACACGGTGACACCTCCCATGGCAGTGACCCCCCCCCAGGGACAAGCACCGACATGGTGACACCCCCAGGGACACAGCACCCACATGGTGACCCCCCCTAGCAGTGACACACACCCCCCCCAGGACCCAGCACCCACACGGTGACACCTCCCATGGCAGTGACCCCCCCCCAGGGACCAGCACCGACATGGTGACACCCCCAGGGACACAGCACCCACATGGTGACCCCCCCTGGCAGTGACCCCGCCCCAGGACCGAGCACCCACACGGTGACACCCCCATGGCAGGGACAACCCCCCCAGGACTCAGCACCCACACAGTGATATCCCCCGGCAGTGACACCCCCCCACCCAGGACCCAGCACCCACACAGTAACACCTCCAGGGACACAGCACCCACATGGTGACCCCCCCCAGCAGTTGCCCCCCACCCAGGACCCATCACCCACATAGTGACACCCCCATCGCAGTGACGCCCCCCCAGGAACCCAGCACCCAGATGGTGACATCCCTCTGGCAGTGACACCCCTGGGACCCAGCACCCACATGGTGACACCTCTTGGCATTGGCCCCCTTGGCACCCAGCACCGACATGGTGACACCCCCAGGGACACAGCACCCACATGGTGACCCCCCCTGGCAGTGACCCCGCCCCAGGACCGAGCACCCACACGGTGACACCCCCATGGCAGGGACAACCCCCCCAGGACTCAGCACCCACACAGTGATATCCCCCGGCAGTGACACCCCCCCACCCAGGACCCAGCACCCACACAGTAACACCTCCAGGGACACAGCACCCACATGGTGACCCCCCCCAGCAGTTGCCCCCCACCCAGGACCCATCACCCACATAGTGACACCCCCATCGCAGTGACGCCCCCCCAGGAACCCAGCACCCAGATGGTGACATCCCTCTGGCAGTGACACCCCTGGGACCCAGCACCCACATGGTGACACCTCTTGGCATTGGCCCCCTTGGCACCCAGCACCCACATGGTGACACCGCCTGGCAAAGCCCTCCCTTCGAGGACCCAGCACTCACACAGTGACACCCTCCAGCAGTGCCTGCCCCCTGAACCAGCACCCACATGGTGACACCCCCAGGGACACAGCACCCACATGGTGACCCCCCGGCAGTAACACCGCCCCAAGACCCTGCACCCACACAGTGACACCTCCCTGGCAGTGACCACCCCCCAGGACCCAACACCTGCATGGTGACACCCCCTGGCAGTGTCACCCCCAGGGACCCAGCACCCACATGGTGACACTCCCTGGCAGTGACACCCCCAAGGACCCAGCACCCAGATGGTGACACCCCCTGGCAGTGACACCCCCGGGCCCCAGCACCCACACGGTGACACTCCCTGGCAGTGACACCCCCCCAGCACCCACACGGTGACACCCCCCAGCAGTGACTTCCCCTGGGAACCAGCACCCACATGGTGACACCCCCAGAACCCAGCACCCACATGGTGACACCCCACGGCAGAGCCCTCCCTTCCAGGACCCAGCACCCATACAGTGACACCCCCAGCAGGGACTCCCCTCAGGAACCAGCACCCACATGGTGACACCTCCAGGGACCCAGCACCCACATGGTGACCCACCCCGGCAGTGACCCCGCACCAGGACCCTGCACCCACACAGTGACAATCCCTGGCAGTGACACCCCTTGGGACGCAGCACCCACATAGTGATACCCCCAGGACCCAGCACCCACACAGTGACACCCCACTGGCAGTGACACCCCCCCCCCCCAGGACTCAGCACCCACACGGTGACAACCCCATGGCAGTGACACCCCCCCCCAGCACCCAGCACCCACACGGTGACAACCCCATGGCAGTGACATCCCAGGGACCCAGCACCCACACAGCGACCCCCGCCCCAGCAGCGGCACCCCAGGGACCCAGCACCCACCGGGTGACACCCACCCTGGCAATACCTACAGTGAGTCACTGCAGGAGACATCTGGCCAGCCCACCCCCGCAGCTCCCCCCCCAATTCATCATCCCTCCAGCCCACCCTGTGCCCCCCGCTATGTCTTGTGGGGGGGCGCCACACACTAACAGGACAGTGGGGACAGGGGGGGCCTGACCCCCCAGTGCTCATCCCCCTTCATCCCCCCCTGGCTTGGGGTCCCTAGTGTGGAAAAGCTGGGGCACCGAGAGCATGGGGATCTGGGGAGCATCGCGGTGCTGCACCCACAGTCACCCCAGGACCTGCTGGAGTCTCCCTGGTCTGGCTGAGGGTGTCCCCTGCAAGGGCAGGGGGACACCCAAGGTGGGGGCGAGGTCCCATGGGTGTCTCAAGGACCGCTGTGCCAGCAGCCCCCCAAGCCAGCTGCTTCCTCCGCTGCATCCCCACCCTGAGGCCAATGCTCCCCATGGCACTCACCGCCACTTTGGGGTCCGGGGAGAGCCCCCCCCAGCCTGGGGACAGTTCCTTGTCCCACTCAGGTGTGATGGGACAGGAGCTGCCCCCCCATGAGGCGCCAGCGCTCTGCGATGGTCCTGTGCCTCAGTTTCCCCATTGCTAGAACGGGGAGGGGGGCTTTTCCCCATGCCGGTGGTCACCGGTACACGGTGAGACCCCCACGGCGAGCTGCTCGTCCGCCAGGCCGGTGGGCACGAGGCCAGCCCACCCGAGCTCACCCGCCGCCGCGTGCCCGCGCGCTCCGGCTCGCTTGCTCTCGCCCGCTGCTCCAGCGCAGGTGGGGACTGAAGCAGCGAGAAAAACAACCGAGAAGAGGAAAGAGGAAGAAGCAACAGCGAGAAGCGGTCAGGGAGGAGGAGGAGGCCGGTGGCAGCAGCCCCACTGGGGGTGTCGGGGTCTCAGGGCACCTCCAGGCACCCGCTGCAGAGCCCCCCATGGACTCCTAGGCGCCCACCCCGAAGTTCACCGTCATGGCCAAAACCACCTCCCTGCATTGCCGGGTGGTGGAGGGGAAGGACCTGCCTGCCAAGGACATGTGAGTGCCCTGGGGGGCTTTCGGCTCCGCAGTTTCCCTGAGTACCCCACCCTGGGCGATGCAGTGGGGGCGGCTGGGTGCCCTGGGTTCTCTGATCTCTCTGCAGTTTTGGGGATCCCTGCATGCACCTATGCTGGCAGGGACCCATTGCCTCAAAGGGGGGTCTGGGGGTGCAGGGGACTGCTAGCCGCCTCAGCCCCCCCCCACAGGAGGTATATGAGCCCCCCAACCCCTTGGGCATCCCCTTGCTGCCCCCCAGCAGGGTGGGCACAGGGTGTCCCTGAAAGGCTGTGGGTAGCACTGGGGGGGCAGAGCCCCCTGCACCCCCACATACCTGCTGGGTATCTGCACCCTGGGAGGGGTGCTGAGGGCCGCAGGGAGCCCCCCGCCTGCTCCTGCCCGCTGGATACGCCTCGGCAGAGCTGGCACCCCCGGGCTCCTCCGGATGTGCCAGCCTGGCACAGCCAGCCACTCCCAGGTCTGCGCAGCCAGGGACAGCTGCAGGCCGTGGGGCCTCCCTGCCTCAGTTTCCCCACCCAGTGGGGGTCATGAAGCCATGCTGGGTACCCCTCATTGGGGGGTCTGGGCACAGTGGGGCAATCCGGACCCACCAGCATGGAAGCGAGGTGCCCAGTGCCACTCCCAGCCCCCCCAAATCCAACTTAGGGCAGTCCTTGGGCTGCGGAGGGCCGCGGGGTGACCCACTCTTGTCCAGGCTCTCAAGGGGGTCAGGAGCTGTCAACCCCACAGCGTGCTGCCGAGGTTTGCCTGCCTGTCCCCGCCAGACTGGCTGGGCTGTGGGCTTTGCTCTGCCGGGAGGTGCTGAGATACCCATGGGGACTAACAAAATTGCCTGGGCTCACAGCAAGCTGTGCTGAGCCCCCAGCCTCAACTGGGACCTTCCTGTCCCCAGCCCATGGCTGGGATGGAGGCTGGGGTCACCTCCCTTGGCCCCCCCAGGGCCTGGCTCCTTACTGGAGTGCCTTCTGTAATCCCCTGCCTCCAGCAGCTGGGGATTCGGGGCTTCAGCATCGCCCTGGGCACGCCACCCCGGGCTGGCATCCCTCGGTGCAGGTCTGCTGCCATAAATGAGCAGGGAAGGGGCTCTGCAGGGACCAGGTGGAAGAGCTCTGGATCCGGCCCTCATCCCCTCCATCCCATCCTCTCCCGCAGAAGGGGTTAAGCCTGGGAAGGGCCCTGGGCCAGGCTGGTGTCACCCTGGCACAGCGGGTTGCCACAGAAACTCCAGCTTGGCTGTGTGCCACTGGCAAGACACCAGTATCCACAGGTGGGGGGCACGGGGGGTACACAGGGCGATGGCTCGGGGTGGCCCACAGTGGGGTCCGGGAAAAGGTGTTGTCCTCATCCCAGTGTGAGTTGTGGGGTAGGGCTGAGACCAGGCAACTCATCTCACCCACTGGGGCTGGCGCTTCGCTGGCAGGGTTTGAAGTGATGCTTGGATCCGGCCCCCTGAGACCCCTGCCAGCAGCAGCCCCCGAGGACTGGTGGGACCCCAGGTGGGGGGCTGACCCTTTGCACCCACATCCCCTGCCCAGGTCTGGCTCCAGTGATCCCTACTGCGTGGTCAAGGTGGACAACGAGGTGGTGGCCAGGTAGGGGGGATACCATGCCACCCCGGGGAGGGGACGCGCCGGGACTGGTGCTCTCCCTGGGGGTGCAGCCACCTCTCCAATCACCGGCAGGACAGCCACGGTGTGGAAGAGCCTGAACCCTGTTTGGGGGGAGGAATACACCCTGCGCCTGCCCCGTGGCTTCCACAGCTTCGCCATCTATGTGCTGGATGAAGACACCATCGGGTAGGCAGTACAATGGGGGCACAGGTGGGCACCAGCCTCTGGTGGGGAGCCCCCGAGGGGTGGCACATCCCTGCTGGTGGCCTCAGCACCTGCTGTGTCTCTGCCCTCGCAGACAGGATGACGTTATCGGCAAGGTCTCACTCAGCCGCCAGCAGATCTCAGCTGAGCCACGGGGTGAGTGGCGGGCACAACGGGGCGCTGAGGTGGGGGAGACGGGGCCCATCCCCGCGCCTCAGAGTGCCCACGTCATCCCCCTCGGCAGGAGTTGACAGCTGGCTCAGCCTGGTGCCTGTGGACCCCAACGAGGAGGTACAGGGCGAGATCCACCTGGAGCTGCAGGTCCCTGAGCAGGGCCACCCACGGGTGCTGCGCTGCCACCTCATCGAGGCCAGGTAGTGGGAGAGTGGTGGGGCACGAAGGGGGAGTGGCCATCCCGGGGTCTTATTTTTGGCTGGGGGGTCTGGGTGGCAGGAGGAGGGGAGGTGATGGGGACGGCAGTGGCACGGGGCTCGTCCTCCTCCCTCAGCACCAGGAAGGGCCCTCGCTGTGTCCTGCTCGGGGACATCAATGATGCCAACCCACATGTCACGATGCCGTGGGGTCTCAGCAGGGAATGTGCTGCCTTGGACACTGCCAGCTCTGCGCAGGGACAAGGACAGGGGGTACAATGGGCAGACCTGGGTGGCCCAGAGGGCCATGGGCTACCTGCGGATGGTCCCCATCAGACCAGCTAGCTCTTGCACCGGGTTTCTTCCCTTTGGCTTCAAAATTGGGGTAAACTGAGGCACACCCGAGGCTGCCCCTCTGCTTTGCTCTGGTGTGTGTGCATGTGTGCATGTGTGTGCACATGTGTCTGCATGTCTCTGTGTGTGTGCCCACACATGCAGCTGCCAGATGGCAGGCTGCTGGCAGCGGAGCAGGCAGCAGAGGCAGCATCCTGCTGCCATGGCAACCGAAGCGGGTACCAAGGCAACGGGATGCGCATGGGGACAGCCAGGAGGGACAGCAGTGCCCCTCCCCGCGCTGTGCCCTTTGGCTCCCAGGGACGGGGGGAGGAGGGGGTTCGGAGTAGGAGCTCTGGGGAATGGGGAGCCACTCTCACCAGCATCCCCCAAGCACCTGCTGGCTGCCCCACAGGTTCCCAGTGTGACCAGGCAAGCTGGGGGAAAGTGGGGTACAGGGGTGCAGGGACCATGTTGGTGGGGACAGCCCCCTGCCTGCTGCGCCCCCACTGACCCCCACCTTCCCACAGGGACCTGGCCCCCCGGGACCTCTCTGGTACCTCAGACCCCTTCGTCAGGGTGTCGTGCTGCGGGCACACGTTGGAGACAGCCGTGAGTCGGGGTGCTGTGTGCTGGGACCCAGAGGCTCGGGCACATCATCCCCTGCAGCCACCAGTCCCTGTCCCCAGCAGGTGATTAAGAAAACCCGTTTCCCGCACTGGGATGAGGTGCTGGAGTTCAAGCTGCCAGAGGGCGAGCAGGGGGAGGTCATGCTGAGCGTGGAGGTGTGGGACTGGGACATCGTGGGCAAGAACGATTTCTTGGGACGGGTAAGGACCTCGGGGCACACTGGCACAGGGCAGGGTCCCGGGGCACCTCTGCACCCCCAGCCCCTCCCCATGCTCAGGGTCCAGGTGACCATGGGTGCACCCACTGAGCTGGGGGCAGTGCTGCATCCAGCCCCCTGCCTGTCCTGGGTTTTGTCCCGAGGAGGGGTCCCTGCCGGTGGGGCAAGCGAGGTGCAGCACAGGGTGCTCGCATGTGCCCCCCCCATCAGGCCCTGCCTCCGGCCCCCCAGGTCGAGTTCCCCCTGGACACCATCTGTACAGACCCCACCAAGGGCTGGTTCCAACTCCTGCCCTTCCCCAGCACCACTGAGGACCACGGGTGAGTGCAGGCAGCAGGGCCAGGCAGCTGCCTGCACCCTGCATGAGCAGCTCCCCAGGGCAGCTGTGCCTGGGGCAGCATGGGGTGGCCCCACCATCCCAGCTGGGAAGGAGCCAGGACGATGGAGGGTGGTGGGTGCAGGACCCTGCCAAGCCCCTCCCATGTCACTGCAGGGGGCAGCTGGGCGCCCTGCGGCTGGCGGTGCGGCTGGTGGAGGACAGGGTCCTGCCCCCCACCTACTACCAGCCCCTCATCCAGCTCCTCACCGAGACCATTATCTCCCCGGGCCAGGTGGGTGCTGTGGGGTGGGGGGACCCTCAGGTGCATGCGGGGACCACCCCGGCACAGGGGCATCACCATGCCCACCCTGCCTTCCCCACAGCCCCCTGCCAGCACGGCCCTGGCTGTCCTGGAGGAGGTCACGTCAGGGGAGAGCCGGCAGGACGTGGCCACCAAGCTGGTGAAGATCTTCTTGGGGCAGGGGCTGGCTGTGCCCCTTCTGGACTATCTCACTGCCCACGAGCTGGCCAGGAACAGTAAGTGCCAGGGCTGGGGGCACCACCTGCACCCCCCCAGCTGGGAAACTGGGTTGCCAAGGTGCCCCCAGGCCCCCATGGGGAGAAGAGTGGGGGCCCCAAGGGGGAGGCAGGAAAGCTGCCACGTGTCTGTGGGGTTGGGCACACCAGCCACAGCTGGGGCATCACCCCGTGACCACCTCGCCATGGCATCTGCACTCTTCCAGCGGACCCCAACATCCTCTTCCGCTCCAACTCGCTGGCCTCCAAGTCCATGGAGCAGTTCATGAAGGTGAGCGTGGGAGGGGACACCGGCCAGGTCCCTGCTGCGCCCTCCCATGATGGCATCAAGGCACAGAGCTGGGTTGTGTGCCAGCAGGGCATCTGGGAACAAGTTTGGGACAAAGATGGTGACTTCCCATCCCTTGCAGGTGGTGGGGCTGTCCTACCTGCACGAGGTCCTGAAGCCCGTGGTGAACCGCATCTTCGAGGAGAAGAAGTACGTGGAGCTGGACCCCAGCAAGATGGAGCTGAGCCGCAGCAGGTGAGTGTGGGGGGACAGCTGGGGGGGACACGGTGCCTGGCACATCCCAAGCCATCCCCATCCTGGTGTCTCCTATAGGAGGGGGTCACCCATTGCTGCTGAGCCCGTGGGTCACCTCGATGGCTTTTGGCCAACTCGGGGTGGCCCATTCCTGGGCATCAGGTGCCCCCTGACTCTGTGGCATCCCCACAGGAGGATCTCCTTCAAGGGGTCCCTGTCGGAGGCGCAGGTGCAGGAGACCAGCCTGGAGCTGCTGAAGAGCTACCTGGGGGACATTGTCGATGCCATCGTGGGCTCAGTGGACAAGTGTCCCCTCCTCATGAGGGTGGCCTTCAAGCAGCTCCGCAGGCGGGTGGAGGAGCGGTTCCCCTCAGTGCAGCACGAGGTGGTGTATGCAGCGGGGCTGGGGCTGGGGGTCTGCACACCACTGGGACCACTGCCCTGAGCCCTGAGTCGTCCCCGTCCCTGGCCAGGAGGTGCGGTACTTCTCCATCAGTGGGTTTCTCTTCCTCCGCTTCTTTGCCCCTGCTGTCCTCACCCCAAAGCTTTTCAGACTCCGGGAGCAGCATGCTGACCCCCGCACCAGCCGCACACTCCTGCTGCTCGCCAAGGTGCGGGGAGCCTGGGGATGAACGGGGAGCCCAGGGAGGGATGGGGACACTGGGAAAGGTTGGGGACCACTGGGAGAGATGGAGACCCTTAGGAAAAGATGGGGACCCTGGGGAGGATTGGGGACCCTAGGGAGGGATGGGGACCTTGGGGAAGGACAGGGACACTCGAGAGGGGTGGGGGCCCTGGAGAGGGACAGGGGTCTCAAGGAGGGATGGGGACCCCAGGGAGGGATGGGGACTCCAGGAAGGGACCCCAGAAATGACAGAGACCTCGGGGAGGGATGCAAACCTTGTGGGGAGATGGGAACCCATAAGGGATGGGGATGCCGGGGAGGGATGGGAGGGATGGGAATCCCGGGGAGGGATGGGGAACCTGGGGAGGGACAGTGACCCCAGGGAATGATGGAGACCCCAAGGAGGGCAGAGCCATTCCTGCCCCCATGCCACGGGCTGGCTCCTTCCCACGTTGCTTGAGGCCCGCCCTGCCTGTCACCGGGCCATGCCACCACACGTCTGGCACAGCGCAGGAGCCAGCCTGGGGCTGCAGCTGGGTCCCATCACCTGCTGGGCTGCTCTGCTTTTCCACTTTCCTCCCCAATTCCCAAGCCCCTGGGGTTCAGGGGCGCAGCCAGGGGGGGCAAGGCCGCAGCCCCCACGCCATGGTGGGTACAGCAGCATGAGCCCTTCCTCATGTGGGGCAGGCGCTGCAGAGCATTGGCAACCTGGGGCTGCAGCTGGGGCAGGGCAAGGAGCCGTGGATGGCCCCACTGCACGCCATCCTGCTGCCCAGCATCACCCGTGTCAAAGCCTTCCTGGACAGCCTAGTCACAGTGGAGAGCACTGAGGGTGAGCGGGCATGCCAGGCACCATGGGGGCATGGGGGGCACCACTGGTGCTGGGTTCGGCCATGTCAGCATCCAACACAGAGGGGTGGCATCATCCCTGCTGTCCCCTGCATCCTGGGAGCATCCCCAGGGAGGGGGACCCGCTCGGTGCCATGCAGACACTGCCAGGACAGCCGGGGACAGGCATCCTCAGGCTGGGGGAGGCGGTGGCACTTGGGGTGACACCACTGCCTCCCTGCCTGGCCGCGCCACAGCCGCAGCGGGCGAGGGGCCAGTGCCACCAGCACTTTTCTGCCCCTCGGCCACCATCAAGGAAGGGTACCTGCACACCTGCACGCAGGGGGGGCCCGCCCTGCTGCCCCGCTTTGCCTTCAAGAAGAGGTACTTCTGGCTCAGTAGCGAGGCCCTGACCTATTCCAAGTCCCCCGAGTGGCAGGTGGGTGCTGCCCATGACCCCCACCCTGTGGCGAGTGTCTGGGGCAGGGGGGCAAGTGGGTGCAGTGAGTGTTTCGGGGTCCCCAGGTGCGCTGCTCCATCCCTGTGCCATGGATGCGGGCGGTGGAGCAGGTGGACGAGGGCACCTTCCAGCATCGCCATGTCATGCAGATCGTGGCACAGGATGGCACTGGGCAGCTCCACACCACCTATATCCAGTGCCAGGTGGGTGCCCCCCACCCCACCCTGGGCACCCGAGGAAACCCTCACCCCAGTGCCCCAGGAGCCCCATCCCCAGCCCAGCCATGGGGCACCCCCAGGTCCCATGGGGACAATGGGAATTGTCCTGGTCCCAAATCCCACTATACCCAGGCACCAGCTGTACTGGGAACACTGGGGAGCCCAGCTTGGCTGTACTGGTGTCAAGGGGGTGTCTGGGCCCTGGCTGAACTGGGACAATTGGGGTATCCTACTCTGTCTGTACTGGGGTCACTGGGGTACCAGCTCTTCGACACTGGGATCAGTGGGGTATCCAGCCATATCTATACAGGGGTCACTGGGGTACTACCAGCCCTGTCTGTACTGGGGTCACTGGGGTACCAGCTCTGGGATACTGGGATCAGTGGGGTATCCAGCCCTATTTGCACTGGGGTCATTGGGGTACCCTGGCTCCTGCGGTGCCATCTCCCCACCACATCCTACCTGGGCAGCTTTGCCATCAAACTGTCACTGCTGGTCACCTGGCCCTGGTGCCCACTGCCATCCCCAGTGCCCACCCCTGCTGGGGACCCCATTGGCATTGCCCATGCCCACGTCTACCCTCCTTCTCCTCCCCGCTGGTGGTGCCAGTGCCCGTGGGTGCCCATGAGTGCTCGGCGTGGTGCCACCCTCCCTCCCTGTCCCCACAGAGCGGCCAGGAGCTGTGGCAGTGGCTCTGGGCGGTGCGGCAGGCCAGCAGTGCCAACGAGGACATGCTGCCCACTTGCCACGCAGGCATCTTCCGTGCCGGCCGCTGGACCTGCTGCCTGCAGCCTGCCTGCACCGGTAAGGCCAGCAGGCAGCGTAGGGTGGGAGCTCCCCTGGGCAGGGGGTGCGGGGGTCCCCTGGCATCCTCACTATGGCTGTCATTGCCAGCACCCGGGTGCAGCCGGACCCACAGCACCGTGGCCTTGGGCGAGTGGAGCGACCCCCTGGACCCTGCGGCGGCAGCACAGACCCTCTATGGGCATCTCCGGCAGGCGGGGGCCCAGCTGCGGTGAGGCTGGGGGGGGGGGCTGGCCCATGGCGTGGGGGTCCCAGGGGACCCCAGGTGCTGGCGGGCAGGTTGGGAGTGTTGCTGAGGGTCCCTCTCCTGCAGGGCAGCGGGGGCCGAGGGTCCAGAGGGCAGCGCGGCGTCCGAGCCCCCCTGCCTGGGGCAGGCAGGTACAGGCAGCCCTGCTGCTGGGGGGGGTGATGGGGACCCTGCACCCTGGAGTGCTGCCTGGGGCGGCCCCTGCGCGGGGCAGCTGGCACACGCAGGCACACGCATGTACACGCTCCTGCACGCTTGCTTATGCATGGACGCGCTTGCACAGGCATGCACACGCTTGCATACTCTTGCACCCCCCCCGACAGACCTCAGCTGGTCCCCTCCACCAGGGGACAGCAAATACACACGGCCACGGCCACAGGGACACACGCCCGGCTGGATGCACACGCCCAGACACACGCCCACGCACGCGTGCGCACACACGGATCTGCACGGCCGGGTGCGTGCGTGGGTACACCCACACCCACACAGAGCTTCAGACACACGCACGGCCTTCACCCCCTCTATGGGTACACCTCCTCCCCCATAAACACCCCCCCCCATCTCCACGCACACCCACCCAACCCCCCATACACACTCCCCACGCACACACACCCTCCGCCCCCAGCAGTGCCTGTCCGTGGCCGTGGGGCATTGCGGGGGCATGGGGGCTTAGGGTGGGACGTGGGGGGATGGGTGAGGGGCGGTGGGACAGGCTGGAATGGGGGGACACGGGGGCACGGGGTGGGACATAGTGGGACGGGGAGTGGTCCGTGGGTGGGTGCCGCGGGTGGGTGTCAAGGGTGGATACCGGGGATAGGTGGTGGAGGTGGGTGCTGGGACGGGGGGTGCCGGGCGTGGATGCAAGGGCGTACCCCGGGAGGGTGCCGCGGGTGGGTGCCGGGCGCGGCGCTGACCCTGCCGTGGGGCGCAGGCGGGCCCGTCGGGGGGCGGCTGCAGGCGGTGCTGCGGGACCTGGACATCGCCCACGACGCCTTCGCCCGCCGGGACGGTGCCCCGGGGCCGCCCCCGAGCCCCCCGCCGGCCCCGACCCCCTCCCCGCCGCCCGCCACTTGACCGGGGGCGGCTGGGACTACAACTCCCAGCATGCCCTGCGCGCGCCCCGCCCAGCCCGGCGCGTCCGCGCCGCGGGGCCTGCTGGGAGCTGTAGTCCCCGCCACCCTCCCGCTGCCCCCCCCCGCCTCCCTCCTCTCGCTGGGGACCTCCTCCCACCCGCGGCCCGTGTCCCGCGGGAGGTGCCCGTGGGGGGGGGGGGGGGGGCCCAGCACACGCGTGTGCAAACACACACACACGCTCCTCTGTCCACGGGGTTGCCCAAAGATCCCCCTGCCCGCCCAGCATCCCCACCGGGAGTGAGCAACACCCACCCTCAGCAACACCCCACTGGGGGACGGATCCTGCGGCGATGCCACCCAGCACCCCGGGAGGGAGGTGCGGGGACCCGAGTGGGGACACAGCGGGGACACTGGCCCGGCGCGGGGTGTATTCTGTAACACAGAGATGTACACATGGCACCGGCTGTACGCGGCTCCGTGGGGCGGTGGCGGGTGGCACGGGTGGCACATGGCGGCTGTCGCGCAAAGAGGCCACGGGTAGAAAAAGAAAAGCACCAGCCCACGATGCTATCGCCATGGGAGTGGGGCAAACCGGGGCTGGGGGGGACACGGGGGGACGTGGCGGGTGGCCTGGGACCGGGAGCGAGCCCACCCAGCAGGGCTGAGGCATCAGCAGCAAAGCGGCGCGGGCGGCAGTGGCACTGGCAGGGACACGGGGCCGAGGGGACGGTGGGGAGCCCCTCACCCTTGCCTCAGTCCTTCAGGGTGGCTTCGGAGACACCCTGGGCCAGCAGCTCGGCCAGGACGTTGTCCAGGTAGTTGGGGTCAGGGTAGCCGTGGCCCGTCAGGTTGGAGCCGAACTCGGTCTTGTGGTGGATCTCATTCCACACCACTGTGTCTGACTCCCCCGTGGTATTGGAGGTGCCAATGGTGAAGATGAGCCGCCGGTCCCAGGCCACGATCAGCAGCTTCAGCACCTGCGGCAAGCGGGCACAGCCATCGCTAGCCCACCCAGCACCGCAAACCCTCCTCCCACCTGCCACAGCATGGCCCCCAGCACCCCAGGGTGCAGGATTCAGCCCCGGCACGGTGCCCACATGGTGCCAGCCTTCCCCAGCCCCACCCCAGCACTGCTGCCTCCACCCCATCCCTTCCCATCCCATGCCTTCCCATTCTATCCCATCCCAACCCATGCCTTCCCATTCTATCCCATCCCATCCCATCCCACCCCGGTGCTGTCAGGGACGCTCACCTTCCTGCCCTTCTCGTTGTCGGGCAGGTAGCAGTGCCGCGGGAAGCCGCGTGCTGTGAACTTCTTGCCGGGATTGGGGTGCTCCGGGCCCTGGGTGGGAGGGCAATGGGGTGAGCAGGGGGCACAGGGTAGAGGCACCCAGCCCGGCGGGGGTCCCAAGGGCAGTGGGTGCAGGTACCTCACCTGGATGCCGGTGGGTATGTCATAGACGATCCGGATGGTTTTGGAGTCAGTGTAACCCGGGAGGGAGTGGGGGATGAGGTGAAACTCCATCTTCCCGGGGGGCTGTGTGCCCGTCTTCTCCCCATAAATGGCCTTACAGGTGGGGCACTGCAGGCTGCCATCCTGTGCAGGCACCCAGGCAGGCATCAGGCACGGCACCCACCCCACGGCACCCACCCCACAGCACCCACCCATGGTGATGGGTGACCACACGGGGAGGGTGTCCCCCCCACGCAGAGGGTCCTGGCTCACCTTGTTGCCGTTGTTGTACATGGCCAGGAGGCAAAGGAGGTGGTACATGTGCCCACACTTGCCCAGCTTGCCCACCAGCTCTGGCTTGATGCCCCTGTGGCTGAGGACACCCTCGTAGCCGGAGGAGGTGACCAGCCGCTCCATGCAGATGGTGCAATCCTGCCGGGTACACGTTGATGGGCATCAGCACCCGGGCGGGATGGGGAGGTCGCCTCCGGCTCTCTGCCCACCATGGGGGGCTGCCTGTCCCCTGCCTGTACCTCTCCCCATGCCCGAGCTCCACAAACCTCCAGCGGCCCCGGGGTAAGCCCGTGGACTGAGCCACAGTGCCTGGGGATGCCCACTCACCTCATCCGGGGGGTTCTTCACCTTCTGGATGTAGCGGCGCACCACGTCCTCAGGGGTCTTGCCTGCCATGGGCAGAGGGGGGCATGTCATCAGAGCCTGCCCACGGTGCCCCCAACACCCTGCCACCAGGGTGGGGACAGCATGAGGAGGAGGGGGTGTCAGCAAGTGGCACAGAGGAGCTGTGGACATCACCCCAAAACCCTCAGGCAAACCACTTGGGAGCCCCATCCCTGCAGGCAGTGGCAACGCCCGTGCCTCAGTTTCCCCTCTGGCAGGGCTGGCATGGCCAAGGGCGCACAGGGATGCCCGCAGCTCCTTACTCTTTTTGAGATGCTTCTTTTTGGTTTTCCTGCAGATGCCGTTGACCCCGGGCACGGGTTTAATGTCGCTCTTGCTGACAGGCGGCGGGTGCAGGATGGGCTTGGGGGCACGGGTCAGGCAGACGGGCAGCCCAGCGGCGCACATGAGGATGCCTGTCATCCCTGCGCCGGGGGAGAGGTGCTGTCCGTTCGTCCACCCAATATCTGTCCATCCCTCCCTCTGCCTGCCCCACAATGCCACCCGGTGGTGACAGGATCCCCCTTACCTGCGAGGGCGGGATGGACGGGGCCGGTGCCATTCAGGTTCTTGACCGGGAGGGCTGGCACCCTGCGCGGAGACGGGAGGGGAAGGGGCTCAGCTGGGCTGGCAGGGCTGGCACTGTCCCCCTCCCCGTGTACGGCATGTCCCCAGGGCAGCATCCTCCCCATGGGACGCAGAGCAGCGTGTCCCCTTGCCAGCCGTGGGGGGCTGCTGTCCCATCTCATGGGGCTGTCACCCAGTGCCAGCCCAACGGTGGGGATCGGATGGTGCTGGGGACATCATGTCCTCCTTCACCCAGGGCGGGTACCTCATCGGGATATCCCGATAGCGATGCCCCATGTCCTGCATCCCCCACGGGGATGGTCCCTGTGCCTCAGCACTTCACCCATTGCCCTGGCCATCGCTCCCTTGCCCCAAGGGGACCCTCACCCCTCCAGGGCTGCCAGCACCAAGACCGCCGGGTGATGGCACGGTGCCTCCCTGCCCGCTTACCCACGCTGACCCAGGGCACCTCCCATGTGCATGTGCACCCGTGTGTGCACCCGTGGCTGGGTATGCACCCATGTGTGCACCCGTGGCTGGGCGGGCACCCGTGCATGCAAGGCTGGGTGTGCAGCTGGGAGCGCAGGCAGACACGTGTGCAGGCAGGTCTGGGTGGGAGCTGGGGGCTCCTGTGCAGGTGTGTGCGGGTGTGGATGTGGCTGTGCCCATGGGTGGGGGTGGATGGACAGATGGATAGGTGGAGGGAGGGATGGACAGATGGATGGACAGACAGATGTGTGGCTGGGCAAGTGGCTGGCTGGATGGATGGATGGAAGGAAGGAATGGGCATGCACTGGGATGGAAGACAAGCAAAAAAGCCGAGCAGAGGAGCCCTGCATAGTGCCCGAGTGCTCTCCTGCCCTGGCGGGGCTGCCCCAGCTCAGCAGCCTGGCCAGCAGCCCCTGCCAGCAGTGTCACCCCCTCCCCAACCCCAAAAGCCACACACACACACAACCGTCATGGTGATGCATTCAGCAGTGCTCAGCCCCACATGAGCTGGGGCTGCGGGTGTTTTCCCTCCCGCTCCCAAAGCTGCCCTTACCCATGCCAAGGCGGGGGCAGTGGTGAAGGTTCCAGCCCACCCTCGCCAGGGTCTTCCTGGCCCCCTCCTACCTGTCCATGGCGATGCATGGGATGGGGCCTGCGTGCCGGTATGGGGACAGGGACAGTGATGGGGACAGGGACTGCTTGGCCCAGTGCCTGGCACACAGAAGCGAAAGCAGAACATCAGCAGGGGAAGGAAATGCACCAGGACCTGCCAGGTGCTCAGTGAACCTGCCTGCCCCCCACCGGCACCCATCTCCCAGCCCTAGCTGGGGCTCCTCTGCCTCCTCTTGCGCCCCCCAGCCCAGGGCCGGATCCTGCCCCCATGGCAGGGAACTGGGCGGGATGGGACAGACTCTCCCCTTGTCCCCAGGACAGCTCGCTGCAGCCTGGGGTGCTCGCTCCCCTCTGGGGGTGCTCTGACCAAACACCCCACGGCCAGATCTGGGCTGGTTCCCACCCAAGCGAGTGGTGCTGGGGCTTTCCCACACCTGCAGGCTGCAAGCCATGCCATCACAGCCTGCTCGTCAGGCCACTCCTGCCTGCCCTGCCTGCCCCTTGGCCAGTGACAGCCCGGCACCGAGAGCCCTGCGGGGATGCCAGGCTGACCCACCGAGGGGTACAGCCATGGGGGCTTGGGTGCCGGGACAGGGACACCCACCAGGACACCCCACTGTGGGTCCGCTCATCCACCCACGTCCCCTTGGTGAGTTATGTCCATCCATGTAGGGGACACCGGGGCTGTGGTCCCCACGACTGTGTGCTCCCCAGAGACCTGCCTGGTGCACCGGGCCACAAGCCAGGGTCATACACCCCATGCTGGACAGCAGGGATACAAGTCCGCTGGGACTGGGCACTCCATCTCCTCCAGCTGGCATGGCACAGCACACCATGGCATGGCACAATGTGGCACGGCAAGGCAAGACATGGCATGACACAGCACGCTGCACAAATCACTGCAGCCCCTCTGCAGGGGCAGGGATCCAAGGGACCATACAGGACGAGCCAGCTGCTGGGGCTGTCCCCCTGTCACCATATCCCCAGGGTGGGGAGCCTGGGGCTGGAAGTGACACAGTGCAGGAAGGGCTGGAGCTGCTTGTGCAAGGTGACAGCATGGGACGAAGAACCTCCATCTCCCCTTTCCCCCTGCCTTGTGTGCCCATCCCTGCACCCAGCTCGCCTGGCATCCCCACAGCCTCGGTGACATCATGGCCGTTCCCTTCCCCAGGCCGCCCTCCTCCAGCCAGCTTACCCTGGCGGGACGGTGGCACGGGCACCGAGTCCAGCCCCCCGCTGTGTGCCGGGCCGGTTGAGGTTGTTAAGCCCAGGCAGTGGCACCCCGCCGGGCACACTCTGGCCAGGGGGAAATGCCCCGCCAGGCACCCGCAGCCCCTCGCCCTTGGTCGTGCCACCCGCCACTGCTGCTGTCCCCGCTGGCCATAGAGCCGCCCCAGCAAAGGTGCTGCTCTGGCGGACGGCACCCGGATAGAGCTTGCGGCGTTGGGAAGCCAGTATGGCGTTGGAGGCGGCACGGGTGCTGTTGACCAGCAGGCACTGTGGGCAGGAGCAGGGTGTCCCCGTGCTGGTGCCCACCGGCCATGACTGCGACTTGGGGATAGAGCCCATGGTGAGGGGATATGCCAGGTCCATGCGACGCCGGAGCCGGCGCTTGCGTTGGGTTTGCCGGTTCATTTGGGACATGCTGCTGAAGTAGATGAGGTAGCAGAAGCCCAGGGAGGAGAGGTCCAGCCAGGGGTGCTGCTTCTCGTAGGCATTCTGAATGGTGATGCAGATGTCCATGTCGTAGGGTGTCCAGGAGCTGTTGTCATTCTCCCATTCCCACACAATGCCCTTCCCTGGTGCAGAGGATGGGTCATAGAAGTTCCTCCGTACGGGGCGCATGGTCCCTGGGGAGACAGAGGGGGATGAGTGCCTGTGGAGCTCCAGCACCCCAGGGTGCCAGCAAAGGGACTGACGCCTGCACACATGTGCGTGTGTCCAGTTCCCAGCCCGCACCCTGCAGGGATGGGGATGCGGAGGCACTTTGGGGTGCAAGCAGCCGCTCTCACCCTCCACAAATCATCCCAGGGCGCAGGAGGCATGGTGGCCACCGCATGCCAACAGGCACCACCCGCCTCCCCTCCGCCAAGCAGTGGCAGCTGCGGCGTGCGATGGATCGATCGGCGTGTCTGCAGGGCTGCGCCTCCCCAGGGACTCGTGAGGCTCAACAACCCTCCATTAGCGGCGGCGGCAGTGTTGGCTTGGCCATTAGCCGGCTGCCGGTGGTTGGGATCACGGCCCCGGCTGCTGCGGGAAGGACGATGCTGCTCGGCCCCCAGCACCTTTTTCCATCCCTCTGGTCCAGGCCCATCTCCGCTCTCCCCAGCTGGGGTACCCTCACCATCCCCGGAGCGGGGGGAGCATTTCCCGGTCAGGAGGGGTTTCCTGACAGCTGCTGTGGCTCTGGCCAGCGCTGGCAGTCACGGGAGCAAGGCGTTGTCCCCCGTGCAGGGCCAAATCCTGGCCCCTCGCTGCTTGTTTGCGACCGAGTTGAATGCTGCAGCCGCCTCTGAAGCTCTGTGGTGTGGGGAGGCATCGCAGCCCCCTCCTCGAGCCACGGCCCTGGCAGTGCCCCCGCGGCACAGTGCCTTTCTATCCCCTCGCCAGCACTGTTTGCCCAGCTCGATTAACGAGGCTAATAACGGTCATTAATCATCAGCCACGTCAGGCAGCAGAGCCTGGCCCCAGCTGCCGGCTTGTGCTGAGGCAGCTCTGCCGGCGGCCCTGCGGGAGGGAGGGAGGGAGGTTGCTCACCCCGCTCCAGCAGCCCATGGAGAACCGCTCGTCCCCACTGCCCACTTCTGCCCATATCCCAAATCCCACTGCTGGCTCATATCCACATCCCGCTCACATCCATGTCCTGCATCTCGCTTGTGTTCACATCCGTACCTTGCCTCCTTGCATCCATGTCCCCCATCCTGCTGCCCACTCATGCCCACATCCCATGGCCTGCTCACATCCATATCCCGCACCCACTGGTCCTTGCAACTGCATCCCATACCCCGCTGCCCACTCGCATCCACATCCTGCTGCCGTGGAGCAGAGGAAGACAAGGGGAGGACACCCCAGCACGTGCATGTGGGCACACGCAGCTCCGGGTCCCCGAGGGCCACCAGCTGCCCCCAGCCCCTGCCCCCTCTGCCAGTCATGCCGGAGCTGCAGGGCCGAGCCAGCATCCCCTGGGCCACAGGGAGGGGATGCGTGTCCCCACTGCTCGGAACAGGGTCACCTCATTTCGCACTGTCACCGTTTTGGCTTGAGTTTCTCCCATCCCATGCACAGTGCAGGCCAAGCACCCCCTCGCCCCCAGCCTCTGGCCCGCCTTCCCTGTGTCCCCATGCCACAGCGGTCACTGGGAGCACCCTCAGCATGGGGGCCCCTCGTGTCCCCAAGCACCACAGGACTCCGGAGACATTTGACAGCCTCCAAACTCAGCTGCCCCCAGGCCACAGTGAGGGCCAAGATAATGGAAAGAGGTGGATACAGGGATGGGGCACACAGAGACAGCGATGTCAAGGACGATCTACACGATGGAGTCAAAATGATGGCCATGGCCCCTCCTGTGACATCCCTGGGGATGGCAAGGCCCCTCTCTCAGCATCCCTGTCCCCAAACCCTGTTGGCATGGGGACTGTGGTACCCTAGGACATCCCAGGAAGATCCATTTTGCTCCTGGCAGAGACATGTCACCCCCAAACCCAGCTGAGGCCCCACTGTGGGCACGTGTTCCCCAGGAGCACCTGGCACCATGGCCATGGGATGTGACGGCAGGTGCCTGCTGTCAGGGAATGGGTCCTGGCCAAAGCTGGCAGGAGCTGGCATGGGGACAGCCAGGGTGTCCCGGTGGCACCCGCAGCCCTGAGTCAGCGCAGCCGCAGCTGCACTGACTCAGGGCTGTGGGTGCCAAGTTGCCCCTTGCCAAGCCCATGACTGGCTGGAGACTGATTCAAAGCCAGGCTTGATGGCAGAGGCAGGGCAGCAGGTCCCTGGCTCCATCCCCATCTCAGTCCTCAGCCCACCACAGGAGCCACACCTGCATGCAGGGGCATTCGCCATCGCTGGTGACCAGGAACAGTAGCATCAGTGGCCAGGCAAGGCAGGGCATTGCCATGGGGGTCCTGCTCTGGGGTGGCCCCTGTGTGTCCCCAGGCAAGTCTGGGGGGGCAGGGGATGTCACCCGGTGTGTGGCAGGTCCTCTGCCTGCTCTGCCTGGCCTGGGGCTAGATCCTGCCCTCCGCAGCCCCATGCTTCCCAGCAGGCAGGGACGCAGGGATGGCCAGGAAAGCACCCAAACTGGCGAGTCCCCCATGGCACAGCTGGCATGTGCCGCTTTAATGGGTCACACCACGACGGGGACATATTTAATGGGGTCTGTGCTTTGATTTCCCCTGAGGACGTGTGGCCTGAATGCATGCTGCAGCACGTCACCGTTGGCAGGCAGGCACCAACCGCCACAACTGCACAGCTGCAACCAGCCCAGTGCCCACCGCAATTCCCACTGCCCAAATTTGGGCCTCCCCAGTTCCTCGGGGAACCCAGATGGAGCAGCTTTGTGGGGCAGATGGGGGGCCAGTTTGACAGTGGGACACAGCACCCACCACAGCACCCCACAGCGGGGTGAGAGGGGATGGAGGGACTTTGGGACACATCTCTCTGGGGCAGGGGTCCACGGTGGAGGGGGGAAGTGGGAAGGGGGAAAGGAAAGGCCAGGAGGAGCCTTGCAGGGTCCACGGTGGGGAGAGAAGGAAGGGGAGGGACAGATGGATGGAGAGGAGGGTGTGTGCAATGGGATGGAGGGACAGATGGATGGGCAGATGGATGGATGGATGGATGGATGGACAGATGGATGGATGGGTGGGTTGATGGATGCAGGAATGAAGTGACAAGTAAGTAGAGATATACTGGGAGGGAGGGAGGAAGGGAGGGATGGAATGACAGACAAACAGATATGCAGTGAGATAGATGCATGGATGAATGGAACAGCAGGCAGATAAATAGATACACACTGGGTTGGATGTGTGGATGGGAGGATGGATGGGTGGACGGGTGGATGGATGAATGGGTGGATGGATGTTCCCAGCTCGGCGCCAGTCCCTTACCTGTGTCCTGCCGGAACTGGTGCATGGACTGCAGGTCAATGACATAGGGCGCCAGCTGGACATCGACCTGGCCCAGCACCACACTGCCACGAGCGTCCTCCTTCAGTACGTTCTCGATATGGTGGCAGACGGCAGCTGAGTAGGGCCGCCAGCGCCCGTGCTCGTTCAGCCACTCCCACACCACCACGCGGGCCAGGTTTTGAGGGGGGAAGCCCAGGCCACCGGAGGCCAGCATGGCCCCCGAGCCCTGCCGTGCCATGCCAGGGGGACGGCAGCTCAGCCCCGCACCATTCCACGGCACAGGGATGGGGGGCTCATCCAGAACCCCTCCGAATCCTCCTGCTGTCTTGGGCCAGCTGCGGGCTCTGGAGCTCAGCAGAGCAAATGCTGCCGGGCTCTGCAGAGGTGGGCACTGCCAGCCAGGTCCCCAAGGTCCCCAAGCCTCCCGGTCCCGCTCCCCCGGGGCTGCTGCACCGGACTGGGGCTATCCATCACCCGGCACGTCTTCCTCGGCCCTTCCTCCTCCCCATGGTGCTGGCAGGGCTCAGGCTCCAAAAAGTCACCGGGACCCCCCTGGGCTGCGTCGGCTTAAGGACGGCTGGTGGCTGTGGACAATGCTGGGGACACACAACCACGGCGCAGTCCCCAAGACACCCCCTCCTCCTCTTCCTCCTTGTGTCCCGCTGCTCAGCCTACGTCTTCAGTGGCTCCACGGCTGTCCCTGCCGCCCAGCACGTCACCAGTAGCAAATGAGGGGGGTGTCACCTGCAAAACAGAGCCACAGCGCTGGTCACCCCGGGTACAACCACACGGGCAGCAGCTGGGGGACTGTCCCCATCACCCCCGCGGAGCTGGCGGGCAGCAAGGCTGCTGTGCCCGCAGCCCTGGCAGCATGGGCTGCCTGCCAGCCCCAGCCGGCTGCTGGCCTCCGACGTGACAGCGGGAATGAGGGGGATGGGGGGGACACAGGCAACCCTGCTCATGGCCCCGGGGGACTGGTGGGGGTCCCACGAGGCCGGGGAGCCTCATTGCTCCCAGCCCGCCTGTCTGGGTGCTGGGGAGTCCACGGCCCCCCAAGCCCGCTCCAGCCATTGCTGATTTATGATCTGCACTGCAGGCATCAGGCTGGGGGTGATCCTGGGCCACCCACCCCGGCCCCCCACTCCCTAGCCCAGCCCCAAGGCCACCCATGGCAATCCCCAGCCCCACAGGGGTGAGGTGTGGGGGGTCTTTTCTGCACAGCTGCTGTAGGCAGACAGACGCACGGACACGGCCAGGCACACACAGACACAGAGACGCACGCACGGGCACGCGGGCTGGCACACACACAGCCAGTGACACAGACAGACAGCGGGACTGAGACAGATGAACAGACAGACACAGGCATCCACGGCAGCACAACAACACCCCCCCCCAGGGGTGCACACACACGCACCGACACAGGCGTGCACACGCGCACCCTCACACCTCCACACGCGTGTGCACCCTCGCGATCACTCAGCACCCACTGTGACCCCGAGCACCACCGGGCTGGAGGGACCCTCACCGCAACCCCGGGCCCCCCCGCGGGACCGGGCTGTGGGGACAAGCCCCGGTGCCAGCCTCCGCCTCGGGGCCCGGCTGCTCGCGGGGGGGCGGGTGGGAAAAGGCCAGGCCCAGCCCCCGGTGCACGGTCCCCCCGGTGCACAGCAACCCCCAGCCCCCCGGTGCACGACATCGCCGATGCACGGCAGCCTCCCGCACCCCCGGCGCACGGCAGCCCCCGGTGCACCGTGCCCCCTCCCGGTGCACGGCAACCCCCAGCCCCCCGGTGCACGGTCCCGCCGCCGCCCTCCCACCTCCCGGAGCCGGCGCCCCCCAGCCCCGCCATGGCCGCCGCCGCCGCCCGGCATCGCCCGCGCCCCGCACCGCTACCTCCGGCAGCCGCAGCGGGACCCGCAGCCGCACCGGGAGCAGCAGCGGCGGCGGCGGCGGAGAGCGCGGGGCCGGGCGGCGGCAGCGCTCCGCCAGCGCCAGGCAGCCACGGGCACCGGCGGCGGCGCGCACGGCCGCCACGGGCACCCGCACCGGGGACACGCACCGGGACCGGGCACCCGCACCGGGGACACGCACCCGGACCGGGCACCTGCACCGGGGGGGACACACTGGGACCCGGCATCTGCACTGGGGACACGCACCAGGACTGGGAACCCACACTGGGGACACTCACTGGGACCAGGCATCTGCACTGGGGACACGGACTGGGGACCTGTACCGGAACCAGGCACCCACATCAGGGCCATGCACCCATACCCAGCACCCACACCGGGGACTGCCACCTGCTGTGGGTGCCCACCCTGGGACTGAGTGCACCAGCCACATGTACACCCACACCTGCACCGGGCTCAAGGCCAGGACCCACACCCACATCGGGGACCCCCACTGACGCCAGGCACCCAGCATCCACACCAGGAACCTGCACCCAGCACAGGGCCCGGCAGTGGCACCCACAGGTGGTCCAGCTCTGGGGCACAGGCACACAGGCATGTCAGAGGGGCCAGCATGAATGTGGTCGCACACACACACGTGGGGTGGGGTCTCCCCATAGCGCGGCTGCCCCGCAGTTTGACCAGTCTGGCGGGGGGGGACACT
The DNA here is from genome assembly GCA_031468815.1 of Morus bassanus. Taxonomy (NCBI): domain Eukaryota; kingdom Metazoa; phylum Chordata; class Aves; order Suliformes; family Sulidae; genus Morus; species Morus bassanus. Next base: position 18,882,349 of record CM062577.1, read on the forward strand.
TTGTCCCTCTTAGGGTGTGTGGATCCTGCAGCCTCAAGGGGAAACTGAGGCACAGTAGGTGGCCAGAGGCCCTGAGCCACAGGGCCACCCTAGTGTCTGCCCCATCACCCCCATCGCCACCCCTCTCAGCCCAGGGGCTCACGGCTCTGCCTGCCGAGAGGCAGATTTGGGGACAGATCTGGGGACAGAGGGGCTGTCATTCTGACTGTGCTTGCAGAGGGGACAGATCTGGGGACAGGGAAGTTGTCACTCTGGCTGTGCCTGTGGAGGGACAGATTTGGGGTAGAGGGTTTTTTACTCTGGCCTTACCCGTGGAGAGGGCAGATTTGGGGACAGAGGGGTTGTTCTTCCCTGGCTCCGCCCGCCGGGAAGGGGACACTCGTGGGTCGCGGGACTGGCCGGGCGGGACGGCCGGGGACCGAGGCTGGCCCTGGGGGTGGCCGGGGGCCGGGCAGCGATGGCCACGGTGGCATCGCAGTGCCACCTGGTGGCCTCGGCCACGCGGCGTGACAGCCCCGGCTCGGTCCCTGCCCTGCCCTGCCCGCCCACCTCCAGGGCCGGGCAGGGGCTAAGCGGGGTGGAGCGTGGGGACACCCACCCGTCCCTGTCCCCATACCCACGGTGGGGGACTCGGGTCCCCGAGGCCCACACGGGTAGAAGCCACCCACTGACCCATCCATGCAATGAGCTGCACCCAGGTCTTATGACAGAAGCCGGCCCCAGGGCAAATGGGACCAGGGGCTGGCACCCTATGCCACAGCTCAGGCAGAGGTGGGGGTCCTGGGGGGCTGCTCTGTGAGTCCCATCAGCACTCTTGGGACCCACCAGCAGCCCCTCCCCATCCTGGCATGCCCCACACCTCGCCGGGAGTTAGGCTGGGAGGGCACGTGCTGTTTGGTGAGCCAATGGGGTGACAGAGGTAGTTTGGGGGACACAGAGCTGGGAACTTTGGTGGGGACATGGGGCAAGGCCCTGCGGGCACTAATAGGCCATAATTGCCCCACCTTCCCCCCCACCCCCAGCCCTCCCCTGGCCCAAGAGCCTCATTTAAGCTCAGCTCTGAGCCCTGGTCCCTGCCTGGGCCACGGCATGGGACATGGAGCTGGGACAGGGACATGGCTTGGGGACATGGACCACGGGCAAGGACATGGAACTGGGCCATGGCATGGGGACATGGAGCCAGAGCAGGCACCTAGGGCTGGGATATGGCATGGGGATCTGGGACTGGGACAGGGACCTGGCACAGGGACCTGGAGCCAGGCTGAAACACACCTGAGGAGCCCCGGAGGGATTCAAGGCATCAAGCAGGGGATGGGCATGGCTGAGGGGACCCCAGGGCCAGCTGGGGGTCACTCAGCAGAGCTGTGGGGACAAGGTCCTGTGCAGCCTGAGGCTGGGCCCCATGTGCTCAGCTCTGGGCTGGGGCCAGCCTGGGACGGCCATGAGGGAGCAGCAGGAGCAGGGCTGCCCCACTTTGGGGGACAAGACAGGGGACCCCAGTGCCTGCAGCCCCCCAAAACCCCAGCATGCGGGCTGCCGGAGTGAGCCTGCCAAAGCCAAACAGGATCCATCCCACCGGTGCTGAGCCCTCACAGCATCCCAGCCCTGTCCCCAACGTGCATGGCGGGGACCACCCAGACCTGAAGGGGTACACGTGCATCATCCAGTGCGATACCTGCCCACCCCCACCCAAGGGCCCCTGCCGGACCCTGGGCACCTGACCGCAGCCTTGTTTAGTCTGAGGAGGAGTGCGGGTGACCTTCGGCGCCTCTGAGCACCCACGAGGGTAAACAGCTTGTCCTGGGCCCTGCAGCAAGGACACGCAGGGGGCCAGGCTGCCAGCAGCACTGCAGGGGGCCCAGGGAGGGGTTTGGGGACACCCCCATGCTCTAACCACCAAGGGGGTGGCTGCCAGCTGAGGGACTAGCAGGGCTCCCCCCGGGGAGTAGGGGCGATGTGTCCCCCCAGGTGGGGGTGGGTGCTCTGGGGGTGCATCCCCCCACCTGTGCCACACCAGGTCCCCACTCACTCCTCTACCCAGAGGAAGGTGGCACCCATGGGTGGGGGGGACCCCGTGGGAGTGCTCCCTAATCCGCTCCAGATCAGAGTCCTCCTGCCCTGCTCTTCTGCCCCCGAGCCCTGCTACAGGCCTTCCAGGGCTCTTTCTATACTGGAGGGGGGGGGCAGGCAGAGCAGAGTCGTCCCCCACCCCTCCACACCCACACATAGGGCGCCCAGATGCCTGGGTCCCCCATGCAAGCAGGGTGGGGGGTGGGTGCTGACAGCCTTGATCAGGGGCTGAGCCCCACGGGGCCAGGGGGGGAAGCTTTGTCCTGGCCCCCACCCACACCCCGCAGAGGGGTGGGGGGTCTGGGGGTGCTGCCAGTGTGGGGACGTGTCCCCAAACAAACCTCAGGCCCCTTCCACATGCACACACATGCACACACGCACGCACACGCTGCCTGTAGGACCCCCTCACCCACTGACACCCCCAGCAGGGACCACCCACGCACGTCCATGCACACACACGGCCTCCTTGCACGCCCCAGCACAGGGACCACACACATGCACACATGGAAGAGGCAGCCGGAAGAGCAGCCCAAGACAGACAGACAGACAGGCAGATGTACACATATGTGGGCCATGTACACACATGCAGACACAAACACACCCGCATACGCACAGAGACACACATGAACCTGCAGCACATCGCACACAGACGGGCACGTGGGCACGAGGGTACACGCACAGGCACATACGTGTGTGTACCCACGCACACGCACGCGTGTACCCACGCACAAACAGAAGCACACATAGGTGTGAACACATGCACACACACGTGTACACATGCACACACACACACACACAGGGATGCACACACACACGTGCCTACCCAAGCACACACAGAAGCACACGTGTGTGTGTATCCATGCACATGCAGAAGCACGCACACACAGGGACACGCACACACGGGTGTACCCATGCACACACACGTGTGTACCCACGCAAAGGGACACGGCGGGGCTCACACTCAGGGCACACTCGCTCGCCCCACATCGTGCCCCCTCCCTGCGTTGAGCCCCCCGGATTCCCGGGCTGTGCCTCGATCGGGCCCCCCGACCCTACCCCCCCCCCGACCCAGTGTGTGCCCCCTCCCCCCAGTTTTGCCCCCCCCCCCAATTCTGCGCCCCCCCCAGTTTTGCCCCCCCCCTCACCCCCGTCCGTGCCGCCAGCGGGACCCCCGGGCCGGCGGGGCGGAAGGCGGGGGGGGGTGGGGGGTCCCTCCTCCTCCTCCTCCTCCTCCTCCTTCTCCTCCTCCTTCTCCTCCTCCTTCATCCCTCCTCCCCTCCCCTCCCGCCGCCGCTCGGTGCCGGTGCCGGTGCCGGTGCCCGGGCAGCGCCGCCCCACGCCAAGTCCAGCCGAGCGGCATGGCGGGCCGTGGCCGGGGGCCCTGCCGCCGCTGCCTGCCCCTGCCTGTACCCCTGCCTGTACCCCTGCCTGTACCCCTGGAGCTCTGCCTGTGCCTCTGCTGCCTGCTGTTGCTGCTGCCGCCCGCCGCCGGCTCCTGGAGCCCGGCCGTGCTGCAGCCCGCCGCCCGCAGGTATCGGCACCGGGGGGGTCCGGGCACCGGGGCTGGGCGGCACCGGGGAGGTGGGGATACGGGGGGCATCGGGCACCCGGGGGGCTCCAGGCACCGAGGGGCTCCGGGTACCGCGCAACGGGACCTCTGGGCACCGGGGGGCTGCGGGCACTGAGGGGCACCGGGTACCGGGCACGGGGTCATCGAGTACCAGGGGGCACCGGCTGCTGGGGACGGCAGGGCAGGGGCTGGGAAGGCTGAGGGGCTGCTGGGGGCTGCCGGAGCTGGGGCTTACTGGGGGATACTGGGGCCAGCAGTACTTACTGGGGCTGGTATCACTGCAGGGGTTATCAGAGCGACTGGGGCTAGGAAGGTGCTGGGATGTGCTGGGGCTACTGGGGCTGCCTGGGCATACTGGGGCTACGTGGGCATGCTGGGACTGCTGGGGCTGGTGCAGGGTGAGCGGCCCCAGCCTCAGGGTCCTGCCCCATCCCTCAGAGCTGGCGGGGACTGGGGACTGGGGCAGCCCACTGCTGAGTTTGGGGGGCTGTAGTCCGTGTCCCCACAGTCCCGTCCCAGCGGAGCGGCAGGCGGGGTGGCGGGGGGGGGATGTTTACAGGAAATCTTTGGCTCTGGCCGTGTCTCCAGCACCGGATTGCCGGGACCTCCCGGTTCCGCTCGGGTCGGTGAGGCGACGGGCAGAAGCTGCCTCATTTCCCCTTCCCCTCCCAGCCAAGCCCAGGAAGCCCCTGGAGCCTTGGCACCACCCAGCTGGGTCCCCCCCTGGGTCCTCCCAGGCCACAACCCAGCACCCACCACCCTGCTGTTGGCATTGGGGGGCCTGCAAGCCCCCGCCCCATCCCACACCATCCCTCTTGTCGGGCTAACATATCGCTGGGGTCCCATGTGCCCAAGCTGGAGGGCACAAAGCCAACAGGCTGGTTTTGGGAAGAGGGGTGGGATTCGGAGCCAGCCCCAATGTGGGCTTTGCCCCCCAGGTGCGTGCATGCCCTGGCAGCAGAGCCCAGGCCTGCTCAGTGCACGAGTGCCGGCCTGGCAGCGGGTGGGCCAGGTCAGGCCAGGCCATGCGAGTGCTCGCACGCCAATGCCCTCCAGCTCCTGCCCTACTCCCCAGGAGGGCATTCCCCCATGTCCTCCTTCTGCCAGGCGGGAGGCGAAACGGGCCAGGACCCATCCCCATCCCCGCAGGCACCAGGCGCAGCTGGGGCTGGCACCGCTGCTGCATCCTCGCCCCGAGATGGCGCGGCGCATCCCGATGCAGCACCCGTGCCGTCCACATGTGCGTGGGGAGCATCGCCCGGGAGCTGGATGCCCACCCGGAGGGTATGGTGCCAGAGGCTGTCACCCTGGGGGGGGCGGGGCAGAGGTGCCGCTGCCCCCCAGGACCCCGTTTGGCATCACTGGCATCACGGGGCGGCAGCAGGAGCACGGAGACAGCCCCGGCGGGCTCGGAGCTTTCGTGGTCCTGGCACGGGGCCTGCCTGGGATGCTGCCCGGCCGGAAAGCCCTGTGCCACCCTGCTGTGCACCCCCCCGCCCCAGCACCTCCCAGACAATTGTCCCCCCGCGGCGCCCACTCGTCCCCGCCGCCACCGCCTCCCTGCTTACAGGGGCTGTGCAGCACTGCAGCAGTCCCAAAAAGCTCGGGTTTTGACCCAAATTGCACAGCCTTGGAGTTTGGAACTGCTGAGGGTACAGTGATTCCTGCCCGTCGTGGGGACAGGGGGACTTGGTGTTGGGGCACTGGTGTCCCCCCACTTCTGCAGGGGGAAGCTGAGGCTGGGGGGGGGATGCCCGGGGCAGGCAGGGTGGGCAGAGCCTGGCATGAGGAGCGGCGTGGGGCAGGCAGGCGCCCAAAGAAAGGAGCCTTTGTGCGGGGTGGGCCGGGGGTGCAGGGGGGGGCTCTGGGCCCTGCTCCAGGCCAGCCAGCGCCAGCGCCATGCCGGCCGGGAATGCAGCAGGAATGCGGGGCCCCAGCTCTCCCCACAGTGTGCCAGGGCAGCCCCTGCCCGGGAGGGTCCTCCATGGGCACCCCGAAAGCTGGGGGTGGACATCTCCCAGGGCAATTTGGGGGACAGGACCCCCTGGGATGGGGGGGGACACATCCCGGGTGGCACTGCCACATCCACCAGCCCTGCGGTGTCCCCCAGGCAGAGCTGATGGTGCCAGTGGTTTCCCTTCCAGCAACTGGTGCTCCTACACGGTGACACGGACAGTGTCATGCCACGTCCAGAACGGCACTTTCCTCCAACGGGTCTTCCAGGGCTGCCGCTGGCCCCTGGCCTGCAGCGGGGGCAGGTGAGTGGTGCCACCGGCGTCCCCTGGGATTGGGCACCCAGTATCCCACCCCAGCACCCTGGGGTGCTCTGCTGCCTTGGGATGGGTCTGAAAGTGCTGCCCCACTCTGTGCCAGCAGCTACCGCACTATCGTCCGGCCCATCTACAGGGTGACCTACAAGACGCTCACGGCGCTGGAGTGGAGGTGCTGCCCCGGGCATGTTGGGGCCAACTGTGAGGAAGGTGGGAAGGGGTCTCATCCTGACCCGGTGCTGGGCTTCTGGTCCTCTCCACAGCCAGGATGGGGTGGTGTCACCCAGGGGCTGTGTCCGGGCTGTGGCACCCGGCCATCGGCATCACTGGCAGGGATGGGTGGGGAGGGCTGGATGGAGAGATGGACCCATGTGTGGGTTGGGAGGGATGGCTGGATGGACGTTCCTCGGTGGGTGGATGGATGGATGGACAGATGGATGTTCTTCTGTGTGGGTGAATGGGTGGATGGATGGATGTTCCTGTGGTTGAGTGGATGGATCAATGGATGGATAGATGTTCCCATGGGTGGGTGGACGGACGGATGTTCCTGTGGATTGGGTGCATAGATGGATGGATGGATGTTCCCATGGATGGATGAGTGGATGGATGGATGCTGCTGTGGGTAGATGGATGGATGGCTGGCTGTGTCCATGGATGGATGAATGGATAAGTGGATAGATGTGTGGGTGGATGTCCCTGCGTGTGGGTGGATGGGTAGGCAGATGAGTGAGTGGGTGGATAGACAGACAGAGATTCCTGTGGTGGATGGGTGGATGGATGCTTGGCTGGCTGTGCCCGGGGGTGGATAACTGGAAAGGTTGGTAAATGGATGGGGTGTGGATGGATGGCTGGATGGACAGACATTCCTGTGTGGGAGGGTGCGTGGCTGTGCCCACGAGGGGATGGCTGCCTGCCCACTATCCCTGCGTGTGGCCGGATGGCGGGTGGGTAGCTGCCTGCATGCGGGTGGATGAATGGGTGCAAGGCTGTGCTGTGTGTGGCGGGATGGGTGCTGCCGCCACGGCAGCTGGCCCCCAGCCTGCCTCCTTACTGGGGGGAGGGGTGTCTTTGTCCCCATCGTCACCCACATCCTCCTCTCTCCCTCTCCCCTGGGACCCCAGCTGCAGGTCCCCAGCCCAGCCCCAGCTCTGCGGGGCATGGGGGGCTCCCGGGGCTGTAGGGTGAGCAGGGGGCACCCAGGGGACAGCGGGGTGGCACTGAGGGTCTGTGAGACAGTGGCTGGCACAAGGGGCTCCGGAGCCAGCTGGGTGGCAGCAGCACGGGGGGAGGCGGGGAGCTCTTCCTCCTCCTCCTCCTCCCACTCTGTGCGTGCTTGGCTGGGTGCCCCACATCTGGGCCCGCTTAGGGCAGCGCTGGCTGTCCCCTGCAGCATGACGGTGGCTGTGCCGGGGTGGGGTGGCAGCGTGGGGGAAGCAGGGGGGGACACGATGCCGCTGGCTCTGCTTCAGATACCCCTTTCCTGCCGCGCCGGGTGGCCCCGAGCCAGTGTCCCCAGGGTCCCTTGGTGAGGACAAGGTGCTGGGACCCCGAGATGGGTTGTGGATGTTGGCAGTGTCCCCAGGAATGTGGCTCCCCTCCAAAGCCATGCCCAAGCCAGGGCTGGGAGGGGTCTCACTGGGGGCCATAGGGGTGTTTGGGGGGGTCTGGCTCAGGGTTAGGGGGTGGGTTGGGGGATCTGGCATGTGGTCATGGGTGGCTTTGTGGGGGTCTGGTTCAGGGCCATGGGTGGGATTGGAGGGATCCGGTGGGTCACTCATGGGTTCAAGGGGGATCTGGCCTGGGGACATGGGTGGGTTTGGGGCTCAAGGCTCACCAGGAGTAAAGATGGGACAGAAGTAGCCCTTGCACCCCACCCCCTGCACCTATTTTGGGGTGAGGTGCAGCAGGCTTTCCCAGCTCTGTGGCCCTTGGGGGTCTCCCAACAGAGGCAATGCACCAGGGGGCTACCACCTTCCTGACCCCGCCTTCCCTCTGCAGAGGCTCACACCTTCCTTGCCCTGCGGGATGCTGGGCGCCCCAGCGCTGCCCCACGCCGGCCCCCCCTGCGCCCCACGGCTTTCTCAGGTGGGTCCCCCCCACCTTGCCACCACACGCTGCATCAGCGTGGGCGAAGAAGGGTGGGTGCCCCCCACCAAACCGCCCGTGCCCCCCACTTTCCCCCCTGCAGGGTGCTTGAACTGCAGCCGCGTCGGGGAGCTGACAGCCCGGCTCGCCACCCTTGAGGCGCAGGTGAGCCCCACAGCGTGCCACCAACCCTGAGTCCGGCCACCCCTTGAGGGGTGCGGGAGCCCGGGGGGGGTCACTTTATGGTCTCCCCCGCTGCAGCACCCAACCCTCTGGTCTCTTTGCCAGGTGGCCCGGCTGTCAGTGGCTGAACCCCCCACCTCCCCGGCACCCAAAGGCAACACCCCAGGCAGGGGGCTGGAGACCAGGCAGCTCTGGGGGTCTCCAGCCGCCCGTGGGAGCCCTGGGGATGACGGTAAGGCAGACAGCGCAGGCAACTGCCCCGCACACACCCCCAGCTACCCGCATCCTGTGGCACCAGCGGTGGCAATGCCACATCTGTGGCACGGCAGTGCCATTGCCCAGGAAAAGCACCCAGGTGTTATCAATATTTGGGGAGGCACCTGGGAGTCCCCCATCTTGGAGCCCCTCACCTTGGGGCTGCAGTCCCACCCCAGCTGTCCCTCGCGGACAGTGGTGACATTGAGCCACACGTGGGGACCAAGCCACCTCTGGGGAGGGTTTGAAGGACTTTGCCCCCCTCCAGTACTGGCTTCAGTTTAGGGCAGGGTGGGGGCACCAGTGTGGGGCTGCTACCCTTGGGGTGCCCCCCTGGTCCGATGCTCTTCCCAACCACACCAGGGTTGTAGCGGGGAGCCGTTCCAGGGTGTGATGGTGGGGACCAGGCGTGGGTGGGGGCACCTGCCGAGGGGCTGTCCCCGGGGTTCCTGGGGCGCTCACCTGACAATGCTGCTTGGTTGCAGGGAGACCTGGCTCGCAGGGGCCCCCCAGCCCCTCCGGCCCCAAGGGAGACGTGGGAGGACGAGGACCGTCGGGCATTCCCGGGGTGAAGGGTCCAACGGGGCCGCCAGGTAAGGGGGGACGGGGAGCCCTGGTGGGAGGGGGGTGGTCCCAGCCCAGTGCCTGGCTCCAGCTGAGCACCCCCTTCAGTGGGCAGATCTTGGGGGGGGCCGTGCAGTGGTTTTGGGGCTCAGAAGAGCTCCAGTGCTGCACAGCTTCAAGCATTGGGAGTTTAACAGGCACCCCCCCAAACTTCACCCTCCTCTTCCTACCTGCAGGTCCCCCTGGCCCCCCAGGACCACCCGGCCGGGATGGAGCCAGGGGACTCCCCGGAGAGAAGGGGTTACCCGGGCCCCCTGGCCCCCCAGGACCCCCCGCCCCTGTGGGGCCAGCGATACCCCGCATAGCCGAGCCCAGTAAGGAGGGGCTGGGGGAGCTGGGGGGGGGCTGTAGCATGGCAGAGCATCCCTGCTCCCGCAATGGGGCTGGAGGGGCAGCCAGGCCGTGGGGAGTGGGCTATGGGGTCTGGGGTGGGCAGGGACAGGTGGGAGCATCGTCTGGGCTGGGGGCAACGTGGCCAGATCCTGCCTGGCCAGGCGGTGGTGGGAGCCCCAGTGGGCGGGGTCTGGCCCCTGCCCACCACCCATGTTCTCCCCCAGGGGACCCGATCCTCTCCAACACCTTCACTGAAGCCGCCGGGGGCATTGTGGGTCCCGTGGGACCCCCTGGACCCATGGGGCCAATGGGTGAGTCATCGTCCCCCTTCCCTACCCGCCTTCCAGCACTTTTGGGGGGTACGCCAGTGTGGGGCACTCTGCCAGGGCCGAGCTGATCTGTGCCCCCTCTCCTTGCAGGTCCCCCTGGCCCCCCGGGTCCCATCGGGCCCCCCGGCCCCCCAGGACCCGATGTAAGTGCTGGGAACACTGGGGTGGGGGGCATGGGGTGGGCAGAGCTCCCCCGGCCCCTTCCCCATGGCTGATGGCACCTGCCTTGTTCTTGCACAGGGTAGAACTGGGGCACCTGGAGCTGCCGGCCCCCCTGGGGAGAAGGGAGACAGGGTGAGTGCCCTCCAGCCCAGGACCATGACACGAGTTGGGGAGGTCTCAGCCGGGTGTCTGCCAGCATCTCCCACAGTGGGGGGTCTGGCCGTGCCCCCCGGGTGCTGACAGGCTCTTTCCCCTCACCAGGGTCCCCAGGGCCTCCCAGGCAGCCGTGGCCAGGACGGGGCACAGGTACGTTGCTGGGTCAGGTCCCCCTGGGCCACAGCCCCCCGTGCCCCCCGCTGCCAGGCCCTCTCCTTTCTGTGTTTCAGGGCGAGCCGGGCCCCAGGGGCGAGCCGGGCGAGAAGGGCACTTGGGTGAGTGGCAGGTGGCACTGGGGATAGGAGCGGGGACACATCTACTGACAGGGGTTGGCCACCCATGGGTCCCGGGGGGGTGGTGATGGGTGCAGTGGGGGACCCCCGGCCCCCTCCCCTGTCATCCCCCACACCTTGTCCCTGGGACCCCAATGCTGGCAAGGGGTTCCCCTGCAGTGCCCAGTGCCCCACATCTTGTCCCTGGGACCACAATGATAGCACAGGGGTCCCCAGTGCTGCCAGTGCCACACCTCATCCCCAGGACCCCAATGGTGGCATGGGGGTCCCCGGCTGTGCCCAGTGCCCATGTCCCATCCTTGGGACCCTGGTGATGGAACGGGGGTCCCTGGCTGCACTGTTCCCCCCACCCCGAATGCTGGAGCAGGGAGGGGTACCACCACTGCACACTGCCCCCCTCCCACGCAGGGGCGGGTCACACCATCAGAACGGCCCCCACTTTCCCCCCCACCCCTCCCCACTGCACCTGGGTGGGATGATGGGGTGCAGAGCCAGCCCCGCCGGAACCCCCCAGAACAGGGGGGACAGAGCTGTGCTGGGGGCACAGGTGGGCTGAAACCCCCCCCAGGGGTAGGGCTGGGGACCGGTGCCCCCCGGGGGTACCCCCACTCCTTCCCCTGGTGTCAGGATGAATCAGGGGGCGCCAGGAGGTGGGGGTACCTGTGTCCCCTCTGTGCCCCCCCAGGGGAGTTGGTCCAGGGCCATGTGGGGATCCAGCCCCCCCCTCACCCCGTCCCTCTCTTCTCCCCAGGGGGAGGGTTTGCACCAGCTCCGCGAGGCGCTGAAGATTTTAGCGGAGAGGGTTTTAATCTTGGAAACAATGATTGGGCTCTACGGTGAGTAGGGGGGGGCTAGCCCGGGCTGCGGCAGGGGACAGGGACCCGTGGGGTGGCCCCCATCCCCGCCGGCAGGTCACTAGGCCCCCATGACGTAACGGTGGCCCTTGGCTCGCTGATGTCATGGAGCTCTGGGGAGGGGTCCCTTGGCACCCCTTCCCCTCTGCTGGGCACCAGGGCAAGGCATCGGCCCCACCTTGGCTGTGGTGTGATGTCATCAGCTGTGCATGATGTCATCACCCACACTGTGGCATCATGGCCAGCACTAGGGACCACCTGCAGGGCAAGGGCCACCAGGGCAACCCCTGCCTGCACCCACAGCTGGGCACCCCAGGAACTCTCCATGGGCACTGCCCACCTTAGGCAGGGACACTCGTGACAGCCTCTGTCTTGAGGACAAGCCAGTGGCCCCTTGGGCAGGTTGGGGACATGCTTCCCCACATGTCCCAGGGCTCGGTGTGCTGGGGAGTGGCAGAGGGAGCACCCTGCTGGGACTTGCCTGGGCAGGGGACAGCCGTGTCCCCATTGGGGTGCTGCCAGGGACATTGAGGCAGCTGCGGCTGCCACAAAGTCAGCGCACAGGACCCCTGGCCTCCCCTGGACCCACAGGGATGGGGGAGCCCCTCACATCCCCCTGGGGCCACGGGAGCCCCCGGCACCCCTCTGACACCAGGAAGAGCACCATCCTGGGAGACCTGGCACCCCCCCCCCCCCCCATTGCACCGGCACCCCCAGCCTGCCGGGGCTGTACCCATGCTATGCCACCCATGCTGTGCTATGCCACCCATGCCATGCCATGCTACCCATGCCATGCCCATCCCTGGGCGAACGTGCACTCTGCTCTGCTCTCTCACTCTCCCCCAGGCCAGTAGCTTCCAAACCCTCCTGCGGCAGCAGGCCCGGCTGGAGGTCCTGGCTAGAAGGGTCACCTTGCTGGAAGCCATCATCTGGCCAGGTAACCGCGCTGCCTTCCCTCCTCCCCTCCCTGCATGAGCTGGGTGCGACGCGACCCCCCTGGGAGCGGGCATGGAGCATGGGGGGCTGGAGCCCCTGGGAGCAGGTCCCTGGAGCCCCCCAGGGCCAAGGGAGAGCATGGAGCCCCTCCTGGACTGAGAGAGACAACCATGGAGACCCTCTTCGGCCAAGGAAGACTATGGAGACCCTCTTGGATTGAGAGAGACAACCCTCTTGGGCCAAGGGAGACCCTGGAGCTCCTCAAGTTTCAAGGAAGCCCCTCTCAGTCCAAGGGAGACCATGGAGACCCTCTTGGATGGAGAGAGACAACCACAGAGATCCTCTTAGACCAAGGGACACTCTGGAGCTCCCCAAAGTTCAAGGGAGACCATGGACCCCTTCTCAAACCAAGGGAGCTCCAGGGATACCCTCTTGGACCAAGGGAGCCCCTGGAGCTCCCCAAGGATGAAGGGAGGCCCTGGAGGAGCCCTTCAAGCCAGGGAGCCCCTGGAGCTCCTCTTGGGTGGAGGGAGCCCCTGGACCCCACCCTTGGCCCAAGGGAGACCCCGGTGCCCAGCCTCCGTTGTGCCAGGGTGCCCAGCTGGGGGGCGGCGGGTGCCCCCCTAACTCCACCTCCACTTTCCAGCTGTGCTTTCCTGCAGGGGGGACCCTGGCTCTCAGGGTGCCGGCTGGGGGTGCCAGGCAGGGATGCCAGCCAGGGGGTCCTTGTGTCCCCATCCCACCCCAGTCCCAGCGTGCCTCTCCAAGCATGGGGTCCCTGGGGTCAGCTGGAGCTGTGGGGCTTGACACTGCCGCATGGCTGGGAAACAATGAACCCCATTTCTGTGGGGCAAGGGACCCCCACCCACAGCACCCGATGCCGGGGTGACTTTTTTGAGGGAGGGGGGGCACATGTCTGGCACCCTGACACCTCTCCTTTCCTCCCCACAGAACCAGAGCCCGGCTCGGGCAGCAGTCCCCCTGGCACAGCGGCGCCCAGGCCCCCCCGCAGCAAGCGTGGCAGCGGCCACCCCCCCTACCGCATTGTGGCCCCCCACCAGCGGCCCCCCCAGCAAGCAGTGACAGAGCCTGGGGGGGGGGTGTCACCCACTGTCACCCCCCCCACCCTGCACCTGCCACCGTGCCGGTATGGGCAGGAGCATTGCCCCTGGGAGGGCACAATGGGGGTCACCCCCCTGTGTCCCCCCAGCCCCGCAGGGCACTTGGTGCTAGCCGGTGGCACGGCACCGGCCCCCCCCCGCCCCCGCTTTGCACCCCTTCGCTGCTGCTTGACCCCCCCCCCCCGGGGTGGGCAAAGGGGATCCAGGGCCCCCCCTGCCCCTTTTCTGCCCCCACCCCAATGTGCAGCTCTGGCGGTGCTTAATTCCTTCCCCGGCCTGAGCCCCCATGGCCACCCCCGTGCCGGGGAAGGGGCTCTGGGGGGGGCTGGTGGTGGGGACCCCCCGGGCAGGGACCCCACTGCACCGCGTGCTTTGTCCCGCTGCTTTGGGACCCTCAAGGTCATTAAACGCCTCCTGAACTCGTGTCCTGTGGCGTCCCTCAGTGCCCCAGGGGACCCCCGTCAGGTGAAGCCAGGCACCCATGGGTGCAGCTGGGTGCTGCCATGGGGATGTGGGTAGCCTGGGGATGGCGGTGGGGTCCCACGGGGTGTCCCTGGGGCTGCTAGCAGGGGAGGGATGGGGCCATGGGGAGACGGGCTGCGATGACCTGCAGGGGGACCTAGGGGACACATGGCTGTGCCATGCCACCCATGGGCCACGCACCCACACCATGCCACCCCGGGGCACCACCCACACCATGCCACCCGTTAGACACCCATCCCCTCCACACCACCCACAGGACACCCACCCATGCCACGCAGGTGTTGCAGGACATGCCGCAGCCCCCCAGCCCCCACTGGGGCGCAGGAGGCCAGGTGCCCACAGGAGGGGAAGCAGGGCCCGCAGGCAGCAGCCGGGCGGGCAGGGTGGCGCAGGGTGTGTGCGGGGGGACAAGGGCGGGGGGGGGTAGCTGCTGGGGACAGTGACACCCTCGGGGTGCTGTGCCAGCCGGGGCTGTCCCTGCAGTGTCCCTGTACCCCTACCCGTGACCTCATGGGGCAACACCGCCAGCAGCATGGGTGGCTTGACATCACACATGATGTCGCTCTGTCGTGCTCACATCATGATGTTGTGCGGGCAGGGTGTAATGCCAGGCACAGTGTGGGATCCCACACAACACCCAGATTGGCCTGCAGTGTCACTTGCTAGCACGTGATGTGTGACACCTGATGACGTTACGCGCAGCCCATGGCGTCACTTGCAGGAGCGTGATGTCAGGCGACGATATTACACCACTGCACACCGCGTGCAGCCGGGCACTGACGGCACGTGGCACCACTTGCTGGTGAGTGACGTCAAGAGCGACCCCGCGCACGACCCGGCTGCGCCGCTCGCTGCGCGTGACGCCGGGCAATGACATCACACCGCCGCAGCCCCGCCCTCCGCACCGCCTCCCGGCCCGAACAGCTCTTGCGCGACGGTCCCTAACGGCTGAGGGCCGTACCATCCCGCGGCCCGGCGGGGGGGGAGAGCGCCCGGCGCCGCGGGAGAACTGCCCTCCCGAACGGCGGCCGCCGCAGCGCAGGGCGCCTCCCGGTTCTCCACGAAGGTCGGGAACGGTCGAAGGGGCGGCGCAGCGGGAGGAGGCGAGCCCTCGGTGCGCGGCTGCCCCCGGCACACCCCGTCCGCCGCCGTGGTACGTCCCGCCGGGGCCGGGCGGCGCATGCGCAGTGCGGGGCGGCGGCGGCGGCCGGACGTTGGGAGCGCGGAGGAGGAAGGCGAGAAAATGGCGTCGACGGGTGAGCGGGGTCGGGGGGGGGAGGGTGGGCCAGCCCGGGGCTGCCGCGGGGGCCGCCTCGGCGGGAGCGGCTGAGACCGGGCCGGCCCCCTGCAACCGCCGCCCGTCAGGAGGGGCTGAGCCTGGGGCCGGGGCCATCGGCGGCGCCGCCGGGCTGAGGGGAGGGGAGGGGAGGGGAGCGGAGCGGAGCGGGGCGGGGGGAGCGCCTCGGGGCCGGGCCGCGGCCCTGCCGTGGCGGGGCGAGGCGAGGCGGGCCCGGCCCGGCCCGGCCCCCCCGCGCTGCGGGGCCGGCTCCCTCCCGGCTGGGCTGCGGGCTTGTGCGGCCCTGCCGCCCCCGCCTGCCCCGCTGCCCCGGCACCGCTGCGCCCGCCGGGCCCGGGCCCTCCGGTGCCCCCGGGGTCGCAGGGCCCGCGTTCTCCCTCCCAGGTATTTATTAAAGCCTTGTTTGCAACCGCGGATCCCCGGTGCTCCAGCCCCAGAAGATTCTCTTGAGTTACGCTCTTTCAGGAGACCCTTGTCCTTTCCGAAGACTTCCTCTGTGCCTTTCTGGTGGCTATTCAGGACGGTTTCTGGTGCAAATATAATTTATTTGAATAAAACTAGTGAAGCATCATGGAAGGAAACGTGCTTTTACACGAGGGCTCCAACTGGATGCGAATAGGTCAAAATTGAGACTTACCAGCCACGGCAACACCAGCCTTAAAGTAGCCTTAAAGCCCAGCAGCCAAAAGTAGAGACCTCTCCGCAGAGGAAAGTGTCACAAGCCATGGAGTGTGACATCTGGGGAGGTTTAAAAAAAAAAAAAAGTTACTAAAGGAACATGTGCCAGTGGAATTGTTAAAATGGGGTTTAAAAATACAACCGTCTTTCTGCTTAATACATGGAAATGTTCTTCCGTGGGAGCTGCTATTTTTGGCTGCACTATTGTGCTCTTGAGCCTTGTGAAAAAGAAGGATGAAGATTAATTTCCCACTGGAAATAAAGGCTCAGAGATGGTTTTAACTAAATGAACCGTAATATTTTTTAACGTTTTGGCATTAATCTAAATTCGACCAAATTAGAAGAGGGGGGTTACCGGAAACAAATTGCAAATTCAGCACCTAAATCCTGCAAAGGGGAAAGTGTCATGTCTAGGTAGGACTGGCGGAAGGCTGTAAGAGGGGATGTATGAGGGGTGTTTAACTGAAGACGGTGTGCATAGCTCCAGGCCCCAGCAGCTCTTCGGGAGGGTGGGAGGTTGCTGGGGGTCTGCCATCGAGGGATGAAGGTTGGGGAGGTCTGTGCTCAGCAGCCTGGCCATTTTTTAACAGCCTGGAGGACTGTGGTAACCCAAAGGGGTGCAGAAAATGAGAATTAAATGAGTACTATGGAGGTTTCGGTGGCTGGAGGGTGAACAGGCTTGGAAAAGAAGAGGCAGGGTTGGAGGAGGGTGTAGGGTGAGATGGAGAGGATGGAGGGGCACTGCTAGGAGGCTGCAGCGGGAGAGGGAAGATGGATGAGGCGGAATGGGCGTTAATGGTTTATAACACTCAGGATTTAGCAGAGCTGCATGTAGACTGAAAAAAAAAAAAAAGAGCAGTGACCCTGAATTTAACAAGCTAGATTTTTCAATATTAAACATGACAACTTGTAAGGAAAGCAGGAGTGGTGCCAGAGTAGTTTAACAACTTCTGCGGTGCATCTCAGGAGCGTGGAAGCCTTTGGATAGCAGTTCAGTGTCTTTTTTATTGCACGTGGTATTTCGATCATCTTCCTTGTGTACTCTTACCGATTCCTGCACTCTGAGGCAAGATGGAAGGAATTAATATCTGTCAAAAATCACTACCAGAGTCATGGCGCTTCCTTTCCTTGTCCATCAACACGCACCCCAGGGTCTGAACTCCAGCGTCAATGGAGGGAAGTGCAAAGGAGGAAAAGCTGTAAGCTCACGTAGAGAGGTTAGGAGGAGGAGAGGAAAGCTTTATTAGGCATGGATCCGTGGCCTCAAGAAACAGAGGAGGTTCTGGTGTATGAAAAGAGTATTTTCAAAATGATTCCTGCTGCTCTGTCACCTTAAGTTGTGAACAAAGCGATGAAGGCGTTAAAGCAGTCCTTAAAACCTAGGGATAACCGAAGGCTGTAGGAAGTTGTCAGCTGGGTTCCTCAAATTCATTAGTTAGTTTTCTAATGGAGATCAGCATACCCCAAGGTGCAGTCATGGCAGAAGCACCGAAACATCTTCCTGCACAGGACTATCTGGCTCTGCCTGAGAAAAGCCCTGCTAACATCTAGCTTCTGCCTCCAGCTCAGTCAGATGCCATGGCCCGAGTGACAGATGCGAGCAAGGTCTGGGCTCGTTCCTGATCTCCGTCCTCGGGACTTTTGTGGTCCCTGGAGAGCTGGTATCTGGCTGGCAAGGTCTGGTCTGAGTGATGAATTCATCGTTTGCTCTAGAAGTTTGGATGGGAATTGGAGTTGCTTGGTGACTTTTGAGGGAAAGCGTACATGTAGGAGCTGTAATCATTTCAAATATAGCCCTGTAATTGCCATGCAGACGCATTTTCCATTCCTGCCAGCAAACCAGTTCAGCATAGACTTTTCTGCTTGGATTTTCAGGATTTCAGTTCTCCTCTGGATCAGGGTGTTGGTGTGGATTGGGACTTTGAGGAAGGAATTACTGCTAGCTGCCCATCTTAAACCCTGCTAGGGGACAAGTGTTAGAACTTTCCAGCCATTTGTTTGTGTCCTTGAAAGTTAAATAGAAAGAGTGAAGTGTGGTGGTTTCTACAGACCCAAAAGCTTGCAACCTGGCCCTTTGAAACCGGGGAGGGCGTTTCTAAGTGTCAGCCCCAGTGTTTCCTTTGTTCCAAAACAAAACACCCTCCTGCCAGCCCCCTTGGGTGTCATCCAAGGTGGCAGTTAAAGTAGGGTCATTTGAGATCAAAGTTGCTGCTGCTGCAAACAGCAGTAACAATGAAGGGAAGAGAGGTTTTGTTTCCTTCAAAAAGACTGAAAAAGTGCATTTACCTTACACTCTTTTGAAACTGGATTTCCAGTGGTTTATAGCGGTTCTTTCAAGCTGCAGGAGGAAATTCCAGCTGCTGTGCTCTTACACTGTTAATTTTGTTAAGCCTTTGTCAACTTTTTTTTCCTTTTTCTTTCTTTTCTTGTAGATTATAGTACCTATAGCCAAGCTGCAGCTCAGCAGGGGTAAGTAGCATTACGGTCTTATCCTCTCTGTTTTAAAAAGATGTAATATAAGTGTATAATAATTGTGGTTTAGTCTTTACTCAGGTATGTTTGTAAATCCTATGGTTTTCCTTTAGCTTTTAGATTTTGTATTGCCGTAGTATTTCAGCAGAAATCATTCGGATATGTGAAAATTGTCTTGTGATACATGTTTTGCGCAAGTCAGAAATACGGGGATGCATTATAAATGTCTTTAAATTCATTTTACAGCTACAGCGCGTATGCACCTCAGCCAGCTCAAGGGTATGCACAGACCACCCAGGTAAAACACGGGACGGTTTTATAATTGCTGCTGAATCATGTGTCTTCCAGTAAAGTACACGGGGCTCTGCCGGCCACGAAAAACGCTGAGCAGCAACGTCAAAATCTGTCCTTAAAAGTTGTCTTGTAGCTTCCACACAGTCCAAAGTGCTTTCTTAAAGTAAAAACAACCTAAACATCAAGGAGCCTCAACAGTCCCCTTCTTTGTTAATGTATCCAAGCCTAAGGTGGTTGTTGTCAAGAGGGTTATAAAAGCCTAATTCTCAGTGTACATTTGACACCACCATGTCGGTGGGTCTTTTACTCAGCAGTGTAGGAGAGAAAAGCCTAAAAGAAAAAAAAAAGGGGGGGGGGGGGGGGGAAGGAAATTGCCATTTGTGAGATTGTACCAGTTGGTCAAAGTATGAGGAGGGAATAGATTTTTTTCATGGAGGTATTGTTGCTAAAGCTGTGAATACTCTCAGCTGGCTAGACTGCAAAATGATGACGATCTTGAAGAGATGAATTAAACCATGCTTATTTTTAATCCTTAGAATACAAGTTACTAAAAACACATTTGTATACACACTCCAAGTATGTTTTCAAAGGTAAACTTTAGTCCTCAAAAACTAGTGTAGGTTAATTTTCTCCTGCCTCTCCAGAGAGGTTTTTCAGGGGAAAATCCTGCTGCCCAAGAGTATGTCTGTATTATGGGGATAAAAACCACTACGTTGTCATGCTGGATCCTTAGTGAGCGGCTTTAAATTGGTTAATTCTGGTTGTGGCAACAGCTTGGCTTTGGTGCTGCAGAGCTGAGCAGGAGCTACCTTCCTCTGCCTGCTCAGGCTGCCTGTGCCATGCTGCCAGCTGCTGCCTGCGCTGGCCAGTCCAAGGCAGGTGAGGCTGCATAAAAACACCGCCTTCGCTCGTTCCTGTGGCAGGATATGAAGGCCCTTTGTGAAAAATAATCAGTGTTACAGGAGGAGCGCGGGTTCAGTCTTGGCCTTTGGGTCGGCTTAAACGAGGGTGGCAGTAACTTTTATTCTGAATGAGTATTTTGAGGCAGAACAATTGCAAGAACTGCTACCAAATGTGCAGCTTACACGGAAGGACAAATGTAAGCAGACTGGCAAGTGTAAGAACAGAAGGCCTCAACAACATCCTCTGGTGTGAGACTGAAACAATTCACCAACTAAACTCAGCTGTAGGCAAATCGCTGTGGGAGGTTTGCAGTGTTTCCTGCCTCTTGATGTAGTGAGCTTCCACAGACAGTGACATAATCAATCTGGTCAAGGCTTTTCTACTCTTGGTTAAGATCTGTGGCTTGAGTTCAGGTTGGCTGGCTGACGAGTAACACGGGCTTAGATCCCAAAAGGCATTTTAAGTTCTAGGCTCCCACAGAAGTCAGTAAATCCCTTTGAGAATCTGGACGTTAAGGCTGTCTTCATGTCGCTGCTTGAGCTATAACTAGAGTTTTATCCTAAACCAAACTGCTGGCCGCACAAAGCTGTTGGAAGTTGGCTGGTGTCTGAAGTTTGAGCTGGCTGGTCTGTGGCACGGGGCTGAGGTAGCCCTTTAGCTGGTAAAACTGCAGCGCCAGCAGCTCTGTGCTAATCCAGCCACGCTGCACTGCCGATGGGATCGCCACAACTGAGGAGTTGCTTTGCGATGCTGTCTTCAGGATTGAGCCAGACGATGGGCGGAAGCGGTCCTTTAGTGATAGTCTAGACTCAAAAATGAGCTCCAGGGAGGGTGCGAGTTGATAGCTGATCCCTCGCCGAATGCAGAGGCACTGGGGCGGAAGTAGCTGCAACCAGGATAATTTGGTGATGGCAAGTCCTTGGGTGCCTGCCTAAATGTCTATTTTTCGAACTATTACCCAGTGGACATGAATATTCAGAATAACTTCATTGAAACCTTAAATAGGTTTCTTATAGTAAACACTAAAACAGTTTTCTGCTGAAGTAACTGACTTGTTTTACTTCATGCAGTTCTGCCCTCTGAGTAGTCCTGCTCCCTGCGTTTCAGGTTAGCCCTCGGGAGGTACCTGTGAGTGTTGATGGGTGCCCAGGCAATTATGAGGAGCTGGATGCTTTCATGTCTTGCTTTACGTAAAGCAGAGGTGTGTTGTGAAAATCTAAGAGGCTGCCCCTCTGCTCCTGGCATTGAAAAACTGCGTTTGTAACTTCATTACAGATCTGAACTGAAATTTGCAGTAGCGCCCAAACTCTCACAGTAGCCTTGGCTTGACTCTGATTGCTTTCAGTACATCAGGTAACACAGATCCCCCAGTCTGTGTACATCGCTGAAACAGTCTGTGTGTGTATCTCTGCAATGCCTGTGAGTCACTTCTGTTCATGAATTAAATTTGTATCATCTTTGGAGCAGACGTATGGGCAACAGAGTTATGGAACCTACGGACAACCTACCGACGTCAGCTACACACAGCCCCAGACGACTGCGACGTACGGGCAGACTGCATATGCAACGTCCTATGGGCAGCCTCCTGCCGGTAAGAGCCCCCGTGCCTGCAAGGCTTGGTGTATCCTGGGGAGAGAGTTGAGCTCAAGTCTGCATTGGGGAACTCTGGCCCAAACCACACTGAATTCCTCTGGGCAGGTCTGATGTGGAAAGGGCTTCCTTCCCCAAGAGCCTGCCTTGAGCAAAGGGCAGTTTAAAGTGATGTGAAGATGCGGGTGGGCTGAGAAGGAGTAAACAAACATGCCCGTTTAATTTTTCAGGGAACGTTTTTGGGTGCTGGTTCATGCTGCGGAACTAAGCGTGGCTGCAGAGTATACTGTGCTTAGAGCAAAGCAAGTGCGAGCAGCGTGGCAGCACTCCCTGGGAGCGAGTGCTCTGGCTGCTCTTGAGAGCCAGCGTCCTTCGGTTGCCTGAAAATCAAATCAGTGGAAGTGATGTATGCCTGTTCTGATAGCGTACCCTCTACTTTTTGCCTTGTGCTTCCCACAGTAGAAGGGACCAGTACAGGTTTGGCTCTCCTGCTCACTCTTGCATGGAAAATGCTGTCTCATCCTGTCTAAACTTGCGATGTTAACACTTCAGATGTCACTTGGTTTTAGCGCTAAAACTGTCCAGCATCAGAGCACGCGCACACAGTGACAGGAAGAATTTGCTAGGCTGCAATGCTCTCTGCCATCTCCACATCTCCGTAAAGTCTCCGAGTGGTGTACTTTATGGATAAAACTCCCCGAGCCCTAATGGCAGCCATGCTGAGACATTTCGGGTGAATCTAACCCTATTGTCCTACCGATTCCTAAAGGGTAAATGGCCTGGTTAGACATGGCCGGGTGTCCTGACCACCACCTTTGCATGTTCCGTGTAGTCTCTGGATTTCCAGTGCGGACACATACGTCACATGTTCATTAACATGCTGTAAACTATTCCAGTGTGTGCTCTTTGAACTGGAGTTTTGTATGTACGAGTGTCTCAATGTCTGAAAGAAACTATTGAGACGTCATTCAATTCTGGTATATTTGGATTGAATATTCAGGAGGCTTTGAAAAAGAAAATGGATTTTCCTCCAAGTAACACCTTGAGTGCCGTTTTCTGCAGATTCAGCCCTTGCCATGAGAGACATTATAAACGTCTGTTAGAGTGAGAGCTTTCTTAAAGACTTTCCAAAGCAAGGGAATACCAGGACAGACGGGCGGTGGGGTATCTGGCCACAGAAGCCACTGGGGAATGCTTCACAAGGAAGAGGTGGAGAGAAAACGTTACCCTATAGTCTGTCCAGTTATACGGCACTTTAAAATATTGGACATCCTTACAGGGATGAGGAAGATTTCTGCCTGGTAGTTAGCATGTGTCCTGCAGAATGAGAGCCAGTACCCTTTAGCCGGTGTCACTGCGGGTTATCTACAGGTTTTTTTCCTTTTGTTTAAAAATGTATGGACATAAATTGGCAGCAAAAAGGATTTGTGGACTTCCAAAATCCCTTTCTTAGAAATCTTTGAGTCCCTTGATCCTTACTATGGACTCCAGTCCCGCAGGGGCCACAGAACGCTGCGCCGCTCATGGTTTTTTTTGTCCCTTAAGGGTATATTTCCTGGAGGAATAATAATATTAGCCACCTTTTCTGCACAGCTGCTTTTTTTTTTAGGCAAAAGGTTTTTTCTTCTCATCAAAAAAAACCCCAAAACCTCAAGAAGTGGTCAAACAAAAGATTATATCGACCTTCAAGTATGATTTGCCTCAGTCCGTGTGGCATTGGTCTGTGGCAGGACTGTTAATGTTACTTTCCAGGCAGTGTGCCAGGTTGTATTTATTCTTCCTACACCTGCCTCTCCTTGAGGAGCCGGAGCTGTGCAAATGAGACTGATGGTGCCTAAAGCCCGTCTCCCTCTCTCGGTCTCTGCCTTTCGTACTAAATAAAGCCTGGGGTGTTGCCTGGGGCATACATCTTTATGCCCTAAGAGACATGCAATTTTTATGGTTGAACCTCAGTTTATTTTTCCTAGGCATTGCCTTTTTGGAGCAGGGGAATGTCTGCAATTACGTAAAAGCAAAGTGCCTTTTTTTGTCTTAACAGCCTGTTTTTGGGGTAAGATGCTATTGTGGTTCAGGGAAATTCAAATCCTGTGGAGATACATCTTCTTGGGACTCTGCAGGAACAGCAGAGGCGGTTCCTTTGCATGGCTTCAGAGCCTCACATGAGGGCTTTTAGCCTGCCCAGGGATCTTTCCGTCCCAAGCACTCTGCCATCCAGCCTTGCACTGACTCCTGGGCTCCCCGAGGTGAGAGTTACCGCCCCGGCTGCGCTTCTTCCCTCCCCAGGGCTGTAGGAAAAGGTGTCTTGGAGTCAGCTCGTCGGTTTTTACGGAGAAGAGGGGTTCGGGAGCCCATGGGCTCCTGTGCAGCTCCCCGGACGCAACTGGATTAGGGGATTAATCAACACCATCAGATCTGTGGTCATGGTTTGCTCTTTAATCGCTGCAGTGTATAAGCATGAATTACAAGAGTATATGAAGAGCTGCATCTGTTTGGTTATTGGCTTTCTAACAGTGTCATTTGGGGGCAAAGACATAATTCGAAATGTTCAGGTGTGAATCTCCTTTAAGTAGCTAAGTGGGAATTACTCTCTACAGAGAGCCAGCCCCCACTTCTCCTTTTACCTGTGAAATTTAGGGTTATATATATTTTAAGTTTCTGATGTATTTAGAATTTGAAATGAACACCTGCATAGCTGTCTTGGCTACCACAATAATCCGTTACACCAAACTAGAGCAGAGGGAGGGTAGCCTCTGCATCCCTTTCTCTAGACCCTCACTGGTAGAAGGTACGCATGCCAAACGGGAATCAGCTCTCTTTGGGCATGCAGACAGCCGGGTAGCTTGTAATACCGCTTGCATCAGAGAGGAACCTTCAAAAACTGCTGCAAGCTGATGGGAAGCCTGCTTATTTCAGAATAAATCTCTCTGAATCCAGTATTTTCAGTTGATATTCTCTGAGGGCCAAATCCTGCAAGCTTCCCTCCGGCTGAAGAATTCCTAGACTTCAATAAGGGGTTTGCTTGCAGGCTTGGATACTTTGAGAGGAAACCGAGCTGCGTAACTGGACTTCTTAAGCAGGTTATCAAAGCTGGTCTGTTACCTTCTTCTTAGTATATCTGTTCTGCAGGCTCACCAATTATCATAGTGACTGGTGGGGGGAGGAGAGAGAAGTGATGTAATGTAAGTGCCCCCCTCAAAAATACAGCTCTTGAGGATTATTTTCAGAGTACCTAAACCAAGTTGTTGAAATGAAAATTGAGACCAGCGGGATGTTAAATCATGGCCTTTTCTTTCTTTGGTACAAACCCTTCCTGCTGAGCGCACTCGCACAAGGGAAATGCTCCACCTAGAGCTGAAGCATTAAAATTCAGGATATTTTTTTCCCCTCCCTTTTATTCTGTTGACTGTGCAGAGCCAGGTGCTAGCAAACCTGCTCACTTGTTTGATTTGAGGGGTTACTAACAGTACCGAGAAAGGGGGCCCAGATGTGGGAGGACCACCCTGTGACTCTGAGTCTGGTGAGAACAGCCGAGGGCAAGGCTGTGGCTTCAGCAGCACTTACTGCAGGCTGTACTTATGCAAACAGCAGGCTTTTTTAGTAAGTGGTCAGGCTTCGGCCGGTTCACATAAGGATTCCTTTAACTTCTGGTGTTGGTGTTCTGTGGAAATGCTGTGGTGGCTGACATTTAAGTGTTTGGACTGTATAAATTTGTCCGAGGCTCTAAAAATCATGCTCATTTTATCCCGTTTGGCATCATGCACTTTACCCTGCTCAGCAACGCTCAGAAGAGAACTTTGCTTTTCAGAGAACTTCTCATCAAAAAGGAATAATGACCATGAAAACTGATTTGCTAGCGATTCGTGAAGTTGTTTCCTAGTGGGAGATGAGCTTGCTCTCTTGCTTTCACGTTTCCAGGTCGGCAGCCCTGCAGTGTGGAAGCCAGCCTGTGGCGTTCAGCAGGAGGGTGGTAGCGTGACAAGCGCAGAGGGCCCAAGGCAGGAGGAATGAGGCTTGTGGGAGTGGGCAGGGGCTTTTAGGCTAGCTGTTGCAGGTGACAAGAGTGCATGGGCATTCTTCCCCTTCATGAGGATCCTGAGGCTAACCAGAAAACTCAAGAGCATCGCTTGGGATGGAAAGCTGAAGTTTGTGGTTTTTAACTAATGTGCTGTGCGAACTTCCTCCTCTCACTTCTCTTCCTCTTTACTTGCTGATTCAGAGGGCCGTTGGGAAGGGTTCTGATTTTGTAGCGGGGACAGTGAGATGTGGAAGTACCGCAGTGCTTCAGGAGGGCATGCTATATCCTGCTGGAAGTATATTTGTTTTGCAGATTAGGGAATTGAAATAAAAGGCTACAGCACAATCGACCTAAAATGCCGTATAATTAGAAGGAAGAGTATATCACAAGCGTCCTATGTTTACTAAAAATAAGAAGCGGTGGAGAAGCTGTTACCTTGATTGGTTGATATGAGTCTCCATCTCATAATTTGAAAAGCTGCTCACAAGGTTCCTAACTGTAAAAAGCAACTGTGTTAATGCTGGGTTTAGAGTTCACCTTTGTGAACAAGCCAAATGGCCGGCTAAATTATACAGCGGTGGCTGCTGGAAGGACTAATTTAAATGGAGCTGTTTGGGGATCTTGGATATTCTTGTCAAATTGCTGAGAAATAAATGTGTGATCTCTAAGCTTTTTACCTAAAGCAAACTGAAATTCTAAGAAAAGCAAAGGTACATAAAACATCAGGAGCTACCTTATACATCATTTTTGACCTTTCTCTTAAGTTAAAGCAAATGTAAAGTGCTTTTCTTTTGTTTCCAGGATTACTGATTTAAAATAAGTCTTGGTAAATGGCTCAAAAAGACTTGTCAAGTCAGCCTGGTGCCATTTTGTGCTTTTATTTTTCAAAAGAGCTGAAAGGATGGGACTGTGCTGCTTAAATTGATTGGATTTCTTTTACTTCAGGGCTAACAGACGCTTTGTTTAGTCTTCCTGTGTTCAGAAGATGCTTCATGCCTCGGCTTGCCCTGCGTGCGCTTTATTACATTAGCTGTGAGCTTTGGGAGCTGTAAACAAACATCCCTTGGATGCTGATTGAAGGGTGGCTTCTAGAAAGCTCCTTGGAGCGTGATTTTTGGATGGTGAGGGTAGAGCTGGGTCTGTAGGCTGAGGCTTCCCAGGGCAGGGGGTTTCTCTGAGGAGGGCGAAGGGGCGGTGTGGCTTAGTTCATCATTTTCGGGTTACCTGTGATATTTTTGCAGCGGTGAAATCAGTGCTGTTCCGAGGTCTGATAAACCGTCAGCACACGCGCAATAGTCTAAACTGTTACGAGTGAAGGCCACCAACCTAACCTGATGAGGCTGTTGTCTGTTTTAGGTTACACCACCCCGACTGCCCCCCCAGCGTACAGTCAGCCCGTCCAGGGGTACGGCACAGCCACCTATGATACTAACACCGCTACGGTTACCACCACCCAGGCTTCCTACGCAGCACCGTCCGCTTATGGCACCCAGCCAGCCTACCCAGCCTACGGGCAGCAGCCAGCAGCATCCGCTCCTGCAAGGTAACGTCTGGTTCCTCTCCTCCTCCTAAGGCTGTGTTTGCTCTGCTGTTGGCGGAAGCCCCAGCACACCGCCAGCTGAACTGCGTCCCGCTGGTTTTGGTTACACCTTTTCTCTGCCTGTTGTGCTTGAGCTTTGCTCTTGCTGCATCCGATCCCGTCGTGTTTCAGGGCTGGGGGATGCCGCGTAGGTGGGTTCTGCTGCGGCACGGTGAGTCAGCGCTGCTGGGAGATGAGGAGAGCAACCAAGCAGCAGAAATGGGCTCTTGACTCACGATGTAGAACAGAAAACAGACCAGTCTGAGCTGAGCTTGAGTCACAGGGTCAGGCAGGATACTGTTACGTACTGTGACTTCTGGAGTGGATGCACATGCTGTAGACAACTTCCTTTTTAAATCACTTGTGTCTGGGCACTGTCAATAGTATATATAGTTTAATTGTTAGCTCAGGATATGAAAGATTTAGATAATGGAAACTTGTTCAGTACTGAGTAAAAACTGCTCTATTCATTCACCTGACATTTGTAGCAACCACTCCAGTAAGGAAAGGCGGAGCTTCGCGCAGCTCTGTCCATATCTGTCAGATTACACTTGTAAGTATGAATCCTGATATCATTTAAAATAATTTTTTCCCAGCTTGTACAGCAAAAGTAGCTTAACTCTTTTTACTCCGCTCTGGTAAACACTTAGAGATTACCGACAGTACGGGACAAACATAAAAAAGGGGACGTGTGAGTCACATGCAAAGGGTTCTCCTTATTTTCAGGCCTTGAGAGTTAATTCTAAACACAGAATCATAAAATCGTTTGGATTGGAAGGGACCTTTAAAGGTCATCTAGTCCAACCCCCAACATCCTTTCCCTTTCATCGGATA
Source organism: Morus bassanus (assembly GCA_031468815.1). Classification (NCBI taxonomy): domain Eukaryota; kingdom Metazoa; phylum Chordata; class Aves; order Suliformes; family Sulidae; genus Morus; species Morus bassanus. The sequence continues at coordinate 18,909,735 of CM062577.1, forward strand.
AGGTATATGGGGCAATATCTGCTCACACTGGATTCTAAACCAAACAATGGTGCATTTAACTGACGACGTTTCTGGCTGCTTTTGAGCCGATTGTTTCCAAGCGTTGTGCAAAACCAGCTCGAGCGGAGGGGCCCTGCTGCTGACCGCTGTCCTAGCCATTTCACATCCTCGACTCAATTCTAGAGCCAAAGTCTAAATCCCTCGCCTTCAGTTTCATAACAACAGCTGGTGAACAGAAGCTGTAGTACTCTGTGCTCTCCATTCAGGATGCTGCCCGGGCCTTTCCTGGTGGCAGGGGAGTGTGCAAATGCCTGGTCAGCAGGTGCTAAAATGTTTAGTGTTTAATGAGCATGTATTAGCTGCTGCCAGAGGGACTGACATCGATGCGGTGCCAGCTCATAACGTTACCCAAAGAAATAGGTAGTGCCGCTCTGTCTTGGGAGGGGATCTGAGCACCTTTGCTGCTACCAGAGGTGGGGGTTTGCACCAATATTTCCTTCTTGTTATTGCTCCGTAGACCCCAGGATGGCAGCAAACCAGCAGAGACCAGCCAGCCGCAATCCAGTACGACAGGCTACAGCCAGCCCAGCCTAGGGTATGGACAGAGCAACTACAGCTATCCTCAGGTGCCTGCCAGCTACCCGATGCAGCCAGTCACTGCGCCTCCCTCCTATCCTCCTACCAGGTAACTCTCCCAGTGGGCTAAGCCTCATGCAGCTGGCCTGGGAACTTCCAGGTTAGCTTGGGCAAAAGGGATTTTCTCAAGGGATTTTCAATGGACAGATACAAAAGGAGGTTTGGTGTCCTGGGAGGAGGGAGGTGTGGTTCTTGTTGGTGTACTTCTTGTAGGGAAGATGCGGCTGTGATTGAGTGCATAAGTGTCTCTGCGTACATACCTGCAGTAGCAAGGTGTAACGATGACAACTGTTTTTAAGACATTTCCTACATGTGGAGTGTGTTATATTGACCTTTTGCTGCCTCCTTACACGTGGCTTTGACAAGGGGCTCACCTCTTCCCCTCAGGTGTCTGTAATATGCTGATGCCGACCTCTGCAGTGTATGTTTTGAAATTCTCAAAGCCTGAGATGCTTGAGGGGGGACTGTTTTGTTATCCATCAGCTGATGGATAGCATTTTGGTGCTAAGGCAGAAAGGGAGACCGTAACTTGCATTGCCACTGATTCTTGCCCTGGCACTTCTTTCTGCCTCTTCCTAGAGGTATGACTAAATTGTGAACAGTTGCATGGATTTTGCTTTTAGCAGCCTACCAGCTTTATTTTGTCTCCTGCCAGCAGACTAGCCTCCACAGGATGACTTCACCTTTTTAAATGGTTTCCAACAGTACGTCTTATAATTGCATTACCTTCTCACATGAGCCACTTCTGCAGCCTAATGCACATCACCGTTGAATTGGCTCATCTTTCCACCTTTCCAATGCTTTTGTCTTCCAGCTATTCCTCTACGCAGCCAAGCAGTTACGATCAGAGCACTTACTCCCAGCAGAGCACCTACGGGCAACAGAGCACCTACGGACAACAGACTAGCTATGGCCAGCAAAGCAGCTATGGGCAGCAGCCGCCACCGACCAGTTACCCGCCCCAGACGGGATCCTACAGCCAGGCCCCAAGCCAGTACAGCCAGCAGAGCAGCAGTTACGGCCAGCAGAGTGAGTGTGCTTAGCAGAGCTGCATGGTTGCAAAGGAAAGGGTTGGTCTCCCTTCCGCTTGCAGGGTGGGCTGTCTCCGAAGGAGGCTCGGCGTTACTTTGGGTCTAAAGCTTGCAGCTGTGTTGAAGGGAGAGCGTACCATAGCTGGGTTTTGCCCTTTCTCACTAAAAAATGGCTTGCCCGGTGCAGTGGCAAGTCGTGATGCTCCCCTCAGTGTGGCGAAGGTGACTGGATGGTTGAAAAACACAGAAGCGCAAAATACTGCTAGGGTGGGGTGGGCAAGGCTTGGTGTAAACAATTATCTTTGGCCAGGTGGCAGTTCCGCAGCAGTCTTACTGGTAGGGCCTAGGGTAACGCTCGATTCTGCAAACAGAAAGCGGTACGCCTCTCCTTCAATTAACGCTGTTGCTGTAAGCGCTGTAGTAAGTGATGAAGGTAAAAGGGCTCAAAAAGGGGACAGGCAGCTTCGACCCGCTCTCATCTGCAGCTCCCTAACATGTTTGTTACCAACTCCCTCAGGCTCATTCCGTCAGGACCATCCTAGCAGCATGAACGTATACGGACAGGAATCCGGAGGCTTTTCAGGCCCGGGAGAGAACCGGAATATGAGCGGCCCTGATAGCCGGGGCAGGGGAAGAGGGGGATATGATCGTGGAGGCATGAGCAGAGGTGGGCGGGGAGGAGGACGCGGTGGAATGGGGTAAGAGCAAATCTTTTCTCCTTTTATCTAATTCTGGTTTACCCGTAGGATTTGAAATGGAAAGAAGGGACTGAAAGGTTGACATTCCCAACGGTACTTCCATGGAGAACATCTCTGTAGCAGCATTGCTTCTAATCCATGGAAATGTTATCCTAGGGGAAATAGGAGCAGGATCTGTTTGGTTTTTTGTCCTGCAGCTGGTTGGGCCCTGGGGGGAATTAGGGGTATTGCTAAACCCGGAACTTTCAGCTCCCTTCGTGGTCGTGCAGAGGTGAAATCCTCTGCGGGGTTTAACAGTAACTCCGGATCGAACACACACAAACCTTCCACCAGGTCCAGGAGTCACTCCCTGTGCCTCAGTAGTGGGGATCTTGGCAGCTCAGGTATGTACAAGGCAGAAGCCTCATGTCAGCCCCGTGTTATGCCGTCAGCCTCTCCACCTTAGCAGTAGCACGCGGAGCTACCTCTGTAAGTGTGTGCCGGGGACAGACTGCTGCTGTCGAGCCGTGACTCTGAGTGGCCAGAACACTTAGAGTGTGGTTGGACTGTGAAGAAAGACCCTGAGAAAGGAAAGAGATCCGGCTTGACCTCCGGGACTGCTCCCCCTCGGAGCTTTCAGGTGGTCTAAATCAGTTTGGCCATGTTAACTGATGGCAAAATGTGGTTTGGTAAACCGATGCTGTCAGGTCCGCAGCGTGTCTCCCCGTCTGTGATGTTTGTTTTGCTAGAGGTGAGGAAGGAGGACTAATCCCAAAGGCTCCTAAGAGAAGGAAAGATGTAGCTTTGTGTGTGTTCCATCCCTTCACACCGTCGCTCAGAGCTATGCAGAGTGTCCCCACTGGAGATGTGGCGGGGGATGCGCAGTGCTAGCCCCGGTACTTGGCAGGGCAGCCAGCATCGCAGCTTCTCCTCGATAGGCAACTTCTGAAGGTGTTTTACAATCTGGTGGCAACCGGAGTTTGGCAAGTGATAGTCCCATTCTGCATAGCTCTGTCGAAATAAATTGAAGTGGCATGAAATCTTTATCGGAGAAATACAACCACCGGTGTATGGAAATAGAAGAAAAAGACTGGCTTGTGTGGGAACACATCTGGCTTGAATTGGCTCGAGTGGAACAGAGTTCCGTGGTTCTGCATAAAGATTTCACCCATGATGTATTTATCTCTAATGGTTTAAAGTAGATGTAGACACTTGAAATGTCTATCATCACATCTTAAAATTTCTAGCCCCTTCGGAGCTTCTCATGCAAAAGATTTGTCATCTGTCTCTGATTGCACACCCTAATCCGAGCTTAAATTGCGTGCGTAGCAATTTCCACCTGACTAGACCATTACAAAGGGTCCCCTGCTTTATGGACGTAGACTTTCTGCTGTCCATAGAAAAGGTGGCCTTCCTATGAGCGCCAAGGGGCAGGTAGGGGAACTCGGCCCTTCTTATCATGCTGTGGTGATGGATTTCAGTGTCTCCGGCAGGTAAGGAGCTCGATGTTATTAACGTGCCCTTTTTCATTGACTCAATTATTTTATATTTTCATTGGCTGTTAAACATGGAAACTTTTTAACATGCTTTGTCGCATTTATATGCTACAGGTTACAAAGTGAGAGCCTTGTATACACTTCAGTACTTAAAAAGTACCCGTACTCAGTTCTCAGCCGGCAGCATAATGAAAAGTGGGACTAGACACGGTGTCCATATGGAGAGGAAAAATATACATAGAATATTTTTAACCAAATGTATTCATTGTATAAATGGAATCCTTCTGTAACTTTGGTAACTGCATACTTGTTGTTTGGTAATAAAACCAGAGGAGGTATACTACTTTAGAATTGTGTAACGTTAAAAAGTGTAAACGTATGTGTTTGAAAAGAGAGACATTACGTAAATGGTGTGTACTTTAACAAAAGGAGGCAAAGCTGCATGCAACAGCTTGAAACTGTGTATTGACGACTTTCTTTTTTCTGGTATTAGAGGTGCAATACTTGCTAGAAAATAAGCAGTGCTCTCCCTCCTCTGCTCATCTCCTTCCAAACAGCTTTTGTCTCTCCAAAAAGAGCAAGAATCATCAAAATCCTTTTCAGGTGGCATTTTCCTAATTAACCAGCACTTGAAAGCAGTCTTAGCTGAAGGCTTCAGCCAAAGCTTTTGACGAAAGCTGCGGCCATGAGTTTGCATTGGCGCGTGCCGAAATCTTCTGTTCTGGTCTGTGTCCACAAAGCTGCACCCCAGGCCTTCGAGCCCCCGCTGTATTCTGTAAGTTCTCCCTCCACAGAGACTTGTTAAATTCAGTAGTGACCTGAATGTATGGCTTTATACCGAGGTTTTTAGCGGAAATGTCATCTGAACTGTGTTGTAGGTATCGCGTATGGTTGTCTCCTACCTTTTTAACTGTTAATGTCAGGGACCCGCGGGCTCGTTTCGCTCTCATGCTGCGAGAGGCTGAGGGTGCACCTTTGTGTACACACAGAGGGGAGGGAGTTGACCAGTGAACGACCTCACGATTTCTCTGAAGCAAAAGCCCAATTTATAATGCTCGAAAACATTTTTTTTGCCAAGTATTGCACTGATAATACCCATACAAGTAATGCAAGGGTACCGACAGCAAAGTGGTGTCTAAAACCAGACAAGCGAGGTTGCGTATATGTAAAGGAAATTTGAGCAAGCTGCCCTGAAGAAAGGCATAGTGCCAAGATGAGAGAGAGAGAGACAGATGCATTGTTTGGAGATGTTTAGCCAGTGCCCTTCTTCCCAGTGAGCCGCAGAGGCTCAGAGCGGTACTGGCTTTGTAAAGGGAAAGGCCTTCATTTCTTCGTTTATCCCCCCAGCAGCGCTGGAGAGCGAGGTGGCTTCAATAAGCCTGGTGGTAAGTTTTTGAGCATTACAATGGATAGTGTTAAAAAAAAAAAAAATTGCAGTCAGTTTTTAGAACAAAGTGTAATTTTTATTAGTTTAAGTGGTTAAAATGACATATGCAACAAGACTGTAATGGGTACTGCCGGCAATGCCTAGGGGTATGCGGTTACAGGACACAGGGTAACTTGGAAGAATTGAGCAACCACTTCTGTAATTTGGGGAAAATAAATGGTTTGGATTTAATAAATTTTTTGTAAAGTAACTTTTTATTAATGAACGTAAAACTGATTGGCCTGGTAAAGCATAAAAAAAAAACCAAACGTGTAATAGTGGTTAATGGTTTGAAAGGCTGCTAAAAATAGCAAACCGATCACCAAGTAAAAGGTGCATTGCTGAAGTTTTTGCAATGCAGGTCAATTTGAGTTTAACCAGCGCCATCGAATGGTGGTTATAAGTAGATAGTATTGTGTGTGTCGGTTCTTCAGCCTGCAAGGCGTGCACTAACACAGCTTCTTATGATTCTTTCCCGACTGGCAGGACACATGGAAGAAGGACCGGACCTTGATTTAGGTAATTGCCAATAACTGCTCAGGCTCTCTCCCGGGCCCGCGAAATTGAGGCTTCGGTGCTCATTCTCAGCTCCGGATGAGGGCTGCAGGCACGGGAGGCGTAGCCCCACGGCGTGCCCTTCTGCCGGAGCACAAGGGTGCTCTGCCGTTTGCAGGCTCTTTCTGGCCATTTCATTTATTTCTTGATTCCCCATTAATCAGAACAGCTGGACTGGTGGAAAACCACACGTGTTTGTGAGACGCTTGCCCTTCTCCGCAGGAGCTAGGGGGGGATTTGCGGAGAGCTGCTCTGCGGCTGTTCAGTTCAGCAGAAAGCTCGTTTCAGGCAGTCTTAGCCTGGAGCTTGTATGGGCTGGTCCAGTAGCCTCCTCTTGTGCCACCCCTGGCCTGTCGCCGTGCAGCTCTTTCCTTCCTGTTGCACAGGCGTGTCTGGAAGTTATGCGTCAGCCTTCCAGGATAGGCATTTTGCTGCGGAAAGGAGGGCCAGGGGGGTTGGATGTCTGTGTGAGGGAGCCCAAAGGACGCGAAGGTCTTCCTCGCGTCTCATCTCGGATGTCTCCCGTTGTAACCAAGTGGTTTAACCACACGGTTCTCCCTGCGCTGGGTGTCCAGCCACGGCAGGAGAAGGAGCCAGCCAGAGGCAGGCCAGCTCAGCAGCAGCTGAGCCCGGCCCTGCCTGCCTGTGTGCAGGAGGTGGCAGAGCCTTGCCGCTCTCAGTGCCTGGGTTTTTGGGTCACTTCATAAATATGCTCATTGAGAGTGAAGCCGCAGCTGGCTGAGGGGATGATGTGATGAAAAGTACTCCAATATGTTGAATCGCTGCCACTCCTCTTCCTGCAATGACACCCTGAATTATCTCCTAGGCCCACCTATGGACCCAGATGAGGACTCAGACAACAGTTCAGTTTATGTGCAGGGACTCAATGATAATGTGACCCTGGAGGATCTGGCAGATTTCTTCAAACAGTGTGGTGTTGTCAAGGTGAGAATGAATGCGTGTGCACAGGTGGGCCTCCAGCCAGTAGGGCGTGGGGGAAAGGGATTGCCCACCTCCTCCCTGCCCACACATTGCTCCTCTCCGCTCAGCCCTTCATTTCCTGGAGCTGGCAGGTCTCTGGCTGGTTGGGCGTTAGGATGACCACAGCCTGGCGCTGACCGGTAGCTCAGGCTTTCCCAAAGAACCTTTGCAGGTTTTGTCCCTCAACAGCACAATTAGACTTGCAGAAGCGCCGGCGCTTACAGCCATGGAGGAAGGGTGCCTCTGTGGACCTGCTGCTGGTGGGACGTGTGACAGCGTGAGGGGTCAGGGTGGTGGGGAGAGCGGAGGAGGATGTGGCGAGGCTGCAGCCTGGTTCTTGCACGGCTGTCGGGCCAGGCAGCCCTGTTCTGGGCCAGTTTCTTCGTTTGTTGGGTTTTCTGGGCAGTAGCTACTGCCCACAGTAAGCCAGAGGGGCCCTTTTTTCTCCCACGGAGTCGCCAAAATAAGGCTCAGTCGTCTCAAGTCAAAAGCAGAGCAGGAGAGCAAATCCCCACTCAGCTTATGGGGAGATGTGACTTGAGGTGACATTTTGCTGTCCTAGATGAACAAGAGGACTGGGCAGCCTATGATAAACCTCTACATCGACAAAGAAACTGGCAAACCAAAAGGAGATGCCACGGTATCTTACGATGACCCATCTACCGCCAAAACAGCTGTCGAATGGTTTGATGGTGAGTATGCGGGGTGTGTTTTGGGATGGAATCGCTTTGTTCTCGATTTCAGAACTAAATTCTTGACTGACAGAAGTGAGTCAGCATTTCTGTCCTCGGCACGTGGAGGATGGTCATCATTCCAGGCTAGCTCTAGGCTGTTGAGCTTTTGCCTAAGCAGTTGATGGTTTTAACTGGAACAAATGAATGTGGTGGTTGGGTTGTGGTTGCTCTCAGCTGCCCAGGCTCCTCTCACCTGTGACCTCCTGTAGCAGGAGCTTACCTCAGTCCCACGGGTGGAACTTTGACCTTCTGTTGTCTTTGACACTTGGGTAAAACTTACCCTGTGATTAACGGCTCGGTGCAGTTGTGTGTCCTGTGGAAGGCAGTGCGTGATCCCGGGGTCTGGCAGACGCTTGCAACTCAAAGTGACACTCTTGCCCTTGTGTTCCTCCTAGGGAAGGATTTCCAGGGGAGCAAGCTCAAGGTTACCCTTGCACGGAAGAAGGGCCCGATGAACAGCATGCGAGGGGGGATGCCCCCACGTGAGCAGCGGGGAATGCCTCCCCCGCTCCGCGGAGGTAATGTCCAGCCCCCGAAGGGCACGGCCAGGGCTGCAGCACCTGCCAAGCTGCGCCCCGTCCTCCAGCCGGTGGCCGGTGCCTCCTGGCATTAATGGAGCCTTCCTTGCAGGTCCGGGGGGGCCCGGTGGCCCTGGGGGGCCCGGCGGCCCGAGCGGCCCCATGGGCCGGGTGGGAGGCAGAGGTGGAGACAGGGGTGGCTTCTCCTCGAGAGGACCGCGGGGATCCAGGGGAAACCCCTCCGGCGGGAGCGTCCAGCACCGAGCTGGCGACTGGCAATGTCCCAATCCGTAAGTATCCTGTGCTGCCAGCGGCTTCCGCGTGTCACGGCAGCTCCATGTGAGCCTGGCACTTCTGTGGTCCCTCCCGCCTGGCAACGACAGCCCTCTCACCTCAGAGGGCCCGGGGGATCCTTTTGTCCAAGGTGCTGGCCTTTCCTGAAAGAACTTGCTGGGCCTTCTGAGGAAGTTCTTTTCTCCCGTCCGGAGCAGGGAGGGAGGGCTGGTGTTGCTGCCGGGGGCTGGGGCTGAAGGAGCAGCCTGGCTAACTTGCTCTGGGTCCTGCTGACCAGCTCTCGTGTCTCCTCTCCCTGTGCTCTCCTCTTAACGGCCAGGCAGCGCTTCCAAGGGTTGCTTAGCCAGGAATGCCTTCACAGTCTGTGCTAACTGGTGTTTTTACCCAGGGGATGTGGAAACCAGAACTTTGCCTGGAGAACAGAGTGCAACCAGTGCAAGGCTCCTAAACCAGAAGGGTTTCTTCCACCCCCTTTTCCCCCTCCAGGTATGTGGGTGGTAGAGTTGACAGCGGGGCGGGAGGCACCCGGTTTTCCAGCTTTCCGCCCCAGGCCTGGTTTGGGGCTGCTCCGGGAGCTGCTGTTTCCAGCCCCAAGAGCTCCTGGGGCTTCATCCCTCCTTGAGTTGTGACACGGAGGCTGGGACCGCTCCGCCCTCTGTTTCTCTGGCACTTTCCAGCTCTCCCCGAACTGCCGAGGCTCTTCCTTGGGGCTGTCTTCAGCACTTCTCTTCCCCAAAGCGCCGCTGTCACCTCGTTAGGCAGTGCCCTCTTAACAAGCCCCGGCTCTCGAGGGGAAGCTGGGTGAGGCGTCCCTGCTGCGCTCCCCTGCAGCATCCGTTGCCCTTGGGGTTCCCAACTGCTCTTAGACCTTCTCCTGTTTTTAGTGCTGGAGCTGGACGTGCCGGGCTCATCGGGGCAGGGTTTTCAGAGGCCGGAGGAGTGTCCGGAGCAGGCTGGCTCTGCTCTCGGGGTGCTCTGAGAGTTTTCTCCTCTCTCCCAGGCGGAGACCGCAGCAGAGGCGGCCCCGGGGGGATGCGAGGTGGGCGAGGAGGTGGCCTCATGGACCGTGGGGGACCCGGCGGCATGTTCAGAGGTGGCCGTGGCGGAGACAGAGGTGGATTCAGAGGAGGCCGGGGTATGGATCGAGGTGGCTACGGAGGAGGTGGACGGCGAGGAGGAGGAGGACCCGGGGGCCCCCCGGGACCCCTGATGGAGCAGATGGGAGGCGGAGGCAGAGGCGGACGGCGCGGAGGACCGGGAAAGATGGACAAGTACGGCGGCGGGGGGGGGGCGAGGCTCCACTGCAGAGGGGGCAAACCCTGATGGGTGAGCCGGGGGCACATTGATCACAGGGGGACCCCAGGTGGGGGGGGGGGGGGGGCGGGGCGCGGGCGGGTGGGGGACAAGGGCCCTTCCCCGGCCGGGGGGGACCCTGGGGTGCGGTGACTGACACGTTCTCTCCCTCCCCTCGCAGGGGCGAGCACCGCCAGGAGCGCAGAGACCGGCCCTACTAGAGACGGACCCCGCAGAGCTGCATTTACTACCAGATTTATTTTTTAAACCAGAAAATGTTTTAAATTTATAATTCCATATTTATAATGTTGGCCACAACATTATGATTATTCCTTGTCTGTACTTTAGTATTTTTCACCGTTTGTGGAGAAACATTAAAACCAAGTTCAACGGTCGCGTGACGAGTTATCTTCTTTTTTCTTTTTTTTTTTTTTTGCGCCCCCCCCACCCCCTTTTAAAAACGGTTGTTTAACAAAAACCGAACCTGTGGCCCTCCCGGCTCGTGAGCATGCTGCGCGCGGACCCCGGGGCAGCGGCGGACTGTAACCGTGTTCGTGCTTGTGATGGTTTTTTTTGTTTTTTTTTTTTGTTTTTTTTTTTTTTTTTCTTTTTTAAATAAAATTCCTGATGTTTAGAACCGAACCACTTCTGGCCTCTCTTGAGAGCGGGGCGGGTCTGGGGTGGATCCTGCCGTCCCGCGCCCTTGGGGGTCCCCCCGTAGCCCCCCAGCCCTGCAGGGCTCTGGTTGGGGCAGGGGCTGGATGTGACCCGGGGTCCCCCCACGCCCCCGTGGGGCGCGGTCACCCGGGGGGGGGTGGCTGGGCTGCCCCATGCCTCAGTTTCCCTGTCTCCGCTGCCGGGGGAAGGGCCCGATCCCGAACCCCACACCCCCCCACACACAGCCCCCCCCCGCGGCAAGCGTGGGGACCCCGGGCTGGGGGCGGGCGGGGGGAGCGGTGAGGGTGTCGCTGTGTGTCCGTGTCCCCCGTGTCCCCCGTCCGTCCGCCCCCGCCGTGTCCGTGTCCCGCGTGTGGGCCCGCCCCCGTCCGCCGCTCCCGTCCCGGCCTTTTCTGGGCCGCATCCAACTTCCCGGCCGGGGCGCGGCGGCGGCGGGCGGGCGAGCTGCGATCCCGGCCCCGCTCCGCTCCCGGCCCCGCTCCGGCCCCGGCCCCGCTCCGGCCCCGGCCCCGCTCCGGCCCCGGCGGCGGATGGCGGCGGGGGCTGCGCGGGGCCCCCCCGGCGCTCAGAGCCCCGGCCCGGCCCGGCCCGGCGGTAGCGGAGAGCGGAGCCGGCGGTAAGTGCGGGGGTGGGGGGGTGGGGTGGGGGGGTGTCCCTGTCCCTGTCCCTGTCCCTCCGCCCCCCCCACCGTGTCCCTTGTGTCGTGTCCGTGCCCCCCCCCCCCCTCCCCCCCGCAGCGTGTCCCCCGCGGAAGCCGGCATATCTCTCGCAGGTGCTGACCCCTCCCGGCAGACAGACAGACAGACCGACTGCCCCAGGGCAGAGCCGCCCCCCGGCAGAGCCCCTCCCCGGGGTGCATGCAGACCCCCCCCCAGCAGGGACACTCCCAGGGGAGGGGACCGCCCCCAGGGTGTGGGGCTGGGGGGGGGGGCAGCAGCGGGGGGTCACTGGGCCCCCCCCAGCAGGGTCGGGGTCCAGCAGCTCTTGTACCCCCCAGTCTGGGGAGGGTGGGAACCCCCCGGTGCAGGCACACCCCACCCACCCCCACCCCCATGGCTGAGCCCTGGGGCCCAACACCCCCCTCCCGGGGCAGCCACTCGGGGGGGGTGGGGGGGGTGGGGGGAGGTGGTGGCTGGCTTGGGCCACCCTTGCTGGCACCACGGTCCCCCCCGGGTTGTCACCTACTCCCACAGTGGTGACACCCGGGATGGTGACACCCACCATGACTGGGCAGCTTTGGGCGGGGGGAGGGGGGGCGATCAGTGACAAGTGACTCATTAACCCGGGGAGGGGGGTGGCAGAGGGGTTGCAGGGTCGGGGGGACATGGGCTGGGGGTGCGACACTGGTCCTGCAGGTCCTGGCAGGGGACAGGCAAGTGCTGGAGATGGTGGTGGTGACCCTCCTGCCCACGGGTGGGGGAAACTGGGGGAGGCTGGGGGGGAGTGTTGTGGGGTGTTGCCTGCCTGCGTCTACCTGTAATAACAACACGCGTTGTTGTCCCCCCCCCGCCAGGCGGGCAGCTCGCCATGGCCGACCCAAGCCACATCCAGTCGGCTGCCTCCAAGAGCATCCGTCCCTTCCGCTCCAGCGAGGAGTACCTGGAGGCCATGAAGGAGGACCTGGCCGAGTGGTTCAACACCCTCTACGACCTGGACATCCAAGTGGACACCTTCCTGGAGAGCCTGGAGACGGGCTGCCACCTCTGCCAACACGCCAACAACGTCAACCGCATTGCCCTGGACTTCCAGCAGCAGCACCCCGAGGTGGCTGCCCGTATGCGTGTCCCCCAGAACGAGGTTGTCTTCCAGGCCAAGAATGTGGTGCCCGGTTCCTTCATTGCCCGGGATAATGTCTCCAACTTCATCCAGTGGTGCCGGCAGGACCTCGGCATCCAGGATGTCCTCATGTTCGAGACCAATGACTTAGTGCTGAAGAAGAACGAGAAGAACTTTGTCCTCTGCTTGTTGGAGGTGGCCAGGAGGGGCTCCAAGTTTGGCATGCTGGCCCCCATGCTGATCCAGATGGAGGAGGAGATTGAGGAGGAGATGAGGGACCAAATGGCCTATGGCGTGCTGGACATGCGCCAGGAGAGCCGGGACTCCCAGGTGCCCGCCTACCCCAGCAGGGCCCGGCCTGTCACCCTCTGCGACCTGAGGAACCTGGATGAGCTGGTGAGATGCGCTCCCCTGGGAGCCCTGCGCGCGGGTGAGGGCCTCAGCGGCCACCCAACAGGCTGCTCTGTGGTGCATGGGAGGTCCCATCTGTCTGCCCAACGGGCTGCTCTATGGCCCATGGGAGGTCCTCTCTGTCCGCCTAATGGTGTGCTCTATGATCCATGGGAGGTCCTCTCTGTCTGCCTAACGGGCTGCTCTATGGCCCATGGGAGGTCCTCTCTGTCGACTCAACGGGGTGCTCTGTGGTCCATGGGAGGTCCCGTCTGTTTGCCCAGCCAGGCCGGCTGCAGCCTGTGAGATGCCCTTCTCCAACCCCCCACTTCCCCCCCGCCAAGGTCCTCCGTGGCCCGTGGGAGGTCCCGTGCCCTGTGGAGCCTCCTGGCACCAGGATGGGTTATTTTGGTGGCCGTGGCCATAATCACAGGGGGGGACACGGGTGCCACCTCCGCCCCTGCCACTTCCTCCTCACGGCAGGGGGACACAGTGGTCCCCACCCCAGGAACCTGCCCGGATCTGGCCCCCCCTCCTCCCAGCACCTTGGGGCTGGTGTCCCTGGGGACAGACAGACAGACGTGGGGACAACCCAGCTGCTCACAGACACGATTAGGGGCATTGAGAAGGAGGGTGGGGGAGTCCCCTCCACAAGCCGGGGTGCAGGGACCTCCCCCCGCCCCCAGGGCCGGGAGGCTCAGGAGGGATTAAAGCTGGGCTGGGTGCAGGATCCGGCCCGCGCCTGAGGCAGCGGATTAATATGGGGCCGGGGGCCGGGGGGGCTCTGCCCTCCCCTGACTCCCTAAGCTCAAAGCTGGTTTTTAATTGAAACCCCGATTCCTCATAATGTCCTGCAGCCGCCATACTTGGGGGGTGGGGGGAGAGCATCCTGCACCCAACCCCCCCACCCCACCCCCCAGTGCCGCAGCAAAGCCCACCCCCACCCCCACCCCCCGCGCTGTTGCCCCCCCAAGCCCCCCCCCAGCCCCCCGGCCAGGCACTGCCAACCCCGGCCGCATTTTTCCCGGCTGCGTAATTCCTTGCCATCGGCTTTTATGGGCAGTGCTGGAGCTGGGGAGGAGCCTGACGGTGCCAGATCTGGCCCAGCTGGTCCCCACGTTCCCCCCCAGGGATGGCAGCAGGGTTAGGACCCCCCCTCACTGCAGCCGCCCCCCCCCCCCCCACCTTCCCCGTGCCTCAGTTTCCCCGGTTGGGGCTGACCTTGGCACCTGGCCGCTGCCCCGGATGGGAACCGGAGTGGCCGGATCCTGCCCTGCCTGAACCCCTGAGATGGGCAGAAAGGCAGAACTGAAAAATAAAAAAGAGGAATTATAAAAAAAAAAAACCAAAACAAAGCAAACCCCAAATTTAGGGATGAGGGTGGCGGTGCTGTGTGTGTCCCCCTCCACCCCAGGCCAGGACAGGATGCGGCCATGTCCCCGCGTCCCCCCGTGGCTCCCTGCCTAATCCCTGACGTCAGCCCCGGCCAGGCCGCAGGCAGGGCGGCCGCTCCGGATGGAGCAGGCAGCTGGCGGGCAGGCAGGCAGCACTGTCCGGCAGCCGCACAGTGGTGGTGGGGGGACCCCTGGCTGGCCCCCCGCAAACCCTCCCTTTGGCTTTTTCTTGGTGCCAGATATTAAAGTTTCAGGGGGGGGAAAAAAACCAAAAAAAGTCTTTAACCCTTTTCTGTTGGTGGATATGGAGTGCAGGGGGTGTGCTACAGGGCCCTGCCCCATAGCAGGGTGCTTGGGGCAGGGCGGGGGGGGGAGCAAATCCCCCATGGTTCGGGGATTAGCAGTGATGGGGGGGGGGGGGGTCGCCCCCTTCCCAGTTTCAGCGTGGCTCTGAGCTCCCCACACCCAGGTGTCCTGGAGTAGGTGGGCTCCAGGGAGTGAGGCTGGCAGTAGATGAAACAAGTTGTGCCCATTCTCAGCCCACTCATGGGTGGCCAGCCATGGGAAGCCCCCACCCCGGGCTCCTCTGCCATGGCATGTGGGTGCTCCCCATTGCCTGGGGCTGCAGTGGGAGCTGCCGGCTCGGGCTCCCACACTAACCCACCCAGCTGCTTCCCAGCAGGTAGAGGCAGCGCGCTGCCCGCGGGCCTGTCCCCTCCTGCAGGGGCAAGCACAGGCAGGAGGAGGGGAGCTGCTGGGCTGGCATCAAGCTGGCTCCCCCTGCTCTCCATGGGGTTTACACAGACCCTTTGCGTGCACCTATCCATAGGGGCTGGCTCTATAGCTGGGGGGGGGGGGGAGTGAGTGGGGAGGTGGGGTGGGGTCCGAGCCCCACTGACCCCTTCCCTCTCTGCCGGCAGGTGCGGGAGATCCTGGGCTGCTGCTCCTGCCCCTCCCAGTTCCCCATGGTCAAGGTCTCCGAGGGTAAATACAAAGTGGGTGACTCCAGCACGCTCATCTTCGTCAGAGTAAGAGCCACCGTGTCCCTTACCCCATTGTCCCTCTGCCCCATGGTGGGGACCCCCCCTGCTTTCCTCCTTCTCCCACTCTGGGGTGCCGTGGAGAGCCATCCTGAGGGACCCCCATAGTGGGGTGGGGCCTTGAGCTGAATTTAGTCCCCACAAGCTGCCCCACATTGGGGGTGGGGTGGGGGGGGGATGTTGTCCCTCTTTGGTGGTCCCTCTTTGGCCGCGTCCTGGGGAGCGGGCAGGGTGACACGGGCTGTCCACAGGTGCTGAGGAGCCACGTGATGGTGCGTGTTGGCGGTGGTTGGGACACACTGGAACATTACCTGGACAAGCATGACCCATGTCGCTGCTCCTCCCTCTGTGAGTGACCCCCCCCGCCCGCCCCCTCCGGGGACTCCAGGGCCCAGGGACCCCCACCCAGCAAGCCCCACGGCTGGTGCCACCCGACCTGACTGCGTTTCACAGCTCTGGGGTCTCCGTGGGGCTCCTTTCCCTGGGGCTGGGCTGCTCGGGGCACTGATCCGGCTGAAATGGGAAAAGGAGGGATGAGACAAGGCGGGTTTTCAGCTAAATTAATTCCTGAGGGGATTAACCCACAGCCTGGGAAACCCTGGCCAGAAAAGTTGGGTTCCAGCGCAACGCGAGGGTGGGGTGGGTGGCATGGGGTGCCCCCCCCTTTGACCTCCTGACCTCTCTGTTTCCAGCTCACCGCCTGCCCCAGCCCCGCACCCCAGGCTTCTCCCCACAAAAAACAGCTCCTGGCAGCTTCTCCCCAGTCCCCCGCACCTCCAGCCCCGGCACCCCCCGGCGTCCCCGTGCAGCCGGCACCCCCTCAGGCAGGGGCGACAGCAGCCATGCCAGGATGGAGCGGGGCGGCCACCAGCCAAGGGGTGTTGGGGACACAGGCATCCCGAAGCCACCATCTGGCACCAAGCAGGAGGGTCTGCCCCTGCGGGGGGGCCCAGCCCCTCTGCCTGGCTCTGCCAGCCCTTCGAGGAGCCCCGCTGAGCCGCGGGCAGGTGGCTCACTCAGGTAGGACACCCATGGGTGAGGCTTGGGAAGGGTGGAGGGGGACACAATCGCCTGCCATCGCCCTATGCCAGGGGAGGGTTGCAATGGGGGGGTGGGGAGGTGGTGCAATGGAGGGGCAATGGGGGTTGCACTGCCCCCCCTCCCCAGCCCCCCTGAGCCTCCTCTCCATGCCCCCCCAGGCCCCGTGACCCCGCTCCCACCCGCGCCCGCCGCTGCTCGGGCGACAGCGACTCCTCGGCCTCCTCGGCGCAGAGTGGCCCACCAGGCCTGCGGGATGGGGGTACCCCCCGCCGTCGAGACCCCAGCCGGGGGGTCCCCCCACAGCCACCCCGCGACACCGGACCCTCCCAGGGCGGGCGAGCAGCTCCGGAGGAGCGCGGCCGCTCGCGGGTGCCCAACGGGCCTGGCCGGACCCCACCACGTGCCCGCAGCCATGGCCGCCCCGGCCCTCAGCCCCTGCTGCTCATCAGCCGCCGGCAGGACGGGCAGCACTCCTGGGCGCGGGCAGAGACCCCCTCCCGGGGCGGCAGCCCTGCCCGCAGCCGGACCCCCTCCCGCCAGGCCGCCCGCAGCCCCGCGCCCACCCCACGCCGCTCCTCCTTGGAAGAGAGTGTTGGGGGGCGGCGGGTGGGGGTGTCCGGGGAAGCCCCCCATGGTGGCGGGGCAGCAGAGGCCTTGCAGCGGGAGCTGGAGGAGCTGGTGCGGCGGCTGCGGGCCCCGCTGTGGCTGGAGCCCGGCCAGGAGCAGCAGCTCTTCCGCCGGCTGGAGGAGGAGTTCTTGGCCAACACGAGGATGATGGAGGAGCTGGAGGATGGGGAGACCCCCACCGAGCTCCCCCCGCCGCCCCCCAGCACCGCTGCCGATTCGGCCTACTGCTCCTCCAGCTCTTCCTCATCCTCCCTCAACGTCTTCGGCAAGCACGGCCTCCCCACCGAGGACGGCCGGCGGAGCGGGAACGGGGCCGGCCCCCCGCCGCCGCCGGTGGTCCCCGAAATGGCGGACGCGGGGCGCCAGCCGGCCCTCTCCAGCTCCTCCGACGAGAGCAGCTGCTTCCCGGCCTCCTGGGACGCCCGGGAGATGCGGGGGGGCCCCGAGTCTGACACTGACTGGGCACCGGGGGAGGACGAGCTGACGGAGACGGAGGAGACCCCCGCCATGGTGGACGGCACCACAGGGGTGCCGGGGGTCCCTGAGCCGGTGCTTTCCCTCCCTGCACCACCCCAGCGCCCCTGGGCCAAGCCCCGACTGGACACACAGCCCCACAAGAAGCCCTCCAGGATCCCCACCCCAAGGGGCTATGGGGCAGCCTCCCCCCGGCCCTTCACCGGCAGCCCCAAACCCGGGGAGCACAAGCCCTGGGGGGCTCTGCAGAGCGTCCTCTCCTCCCTGCTGGAGCCTGCCTGGCTCCCACGGGAGCATGAGGGGCTGGACGAGGACCCCTGGCCATGAGACACCCTGCTCGGTGGCCATGGGTGGCAGGCAGGATGTGGAGAAGCCCCCAGCAAACCCCGCCAGCTGCCCCCCGAGAACATCACAGAGCTGCTGCTGGGGATGGCACCTGCATGGAGAGGCCCCGGCCAGGCGATGGCCACAGGCCTGGGGTGCCGGGACTCCTTCGCTTGGTGACTGTTGGCAGTTGGGTTGGGCTCTGCAGGGAGCCCCCGGTCCCCGTGGAGAGCAGCTCCACAGGGGTGGCCATGGCACGGTCACAGTGGTGGTGGCTGGAGCAGAGAGCTGCATCCCAGCCGCCCGGAAAGGGCTGGAAAGCAACCAGCATTTCTTACCTTTGTCTCTTCTCTTCTCCATCATCTCTTTTTGTCATCCTCTCTTCTTGGCCACCTCCTCTTCTTGATACCTTCCTTTCCTATCATTTTCTCCTCTTCTTGTCCTTCTCCTCCTCCTCCTTCTCCCCCTTCTACTCTTGGCCTTCTCATCATCTTCTCCCCTTCATGTCCTTCTCTTCTTGGCTGCCTTCTCTTCATGTCATGTTCTCTTCTTGTCTTCTCCTCTTCTCGTTGTCTTCTTTTTGTCTTTTCCTCTTCTTCCTCTTCTCTCCACATCTGATGACTCGGGGACATGCAGCTTATCATCACAACTTCTATTTGGGGGTGGAGGGGGGGTGTCGCTTGTTTCTCTCCAGCACCCCTCAGCCCCTGGCCGGCCGCAGCCATGTCTGTAGCATGTGTTGATGTCCCCAGGGCGGGACGGGGCTGTGTGTGGAGCCCCCTGCCCAGTCCACCGCACGCCCCACCCCGCTGGCCCTGCACGTTCCCCCGAGCCAGTAAAGACCAATGGAGCTGAACCCACCGTGTCCAGTCATCTGTCCCGGGGGGTGAGACCCTCCAGGGGGTTTGGGACATGCTGGGTGCAGCCAGTGGTGAGCAGGAGGGATGCAAGATCCACCCCGAGCCCAAGGGAAGTGGGCTGTGGGGCTGGGGTCTCAAGAGGGCAGGGAGTGGTGGAGGGAAGAGCTGGGGTGAGGGTCAGCCCCGGTGCTCTGCACCCCACTGCAGCCATGGGGATGCCCTGGCTGCAGCTGGGACCCCTCCACATCCCCAAAGCCCTTGGGGCTGCCTGGAACAAAAGCACCCCATGGCTGAGAGCCTTCACCCCAGAGCTGCTTGCCCCAGAGGCACAGCTGAGGGCTTGGTGGGTTGTGGGTCACCGTGGGGGGGTCTAGGCCTGCTGGTGGTGGCCCTCCCGCTGCAACATTAGGGGTCCCAAAGCAGGGTGTCCTCTGTGGTCCCCAAGTGCCTGCCACACATCTACCCTAAGAGCAGGGCCGGTGCCCCATGGGCTGCCTGGAGTGGAGCCAGCACCCAGCAGGGCGCGTGGTACCAGTGCCAGGGTTGTCACCCCAGGGGGACTGGCTGCACCTCCCAAGGACCCCAACGTGTCCCCAACCCCAGGAGGGGCCCATAGGCTGGGACAGGACCCTACACCCCCCAGCACTAGGCACCATGCACTTGGTGTGGGGCTGCCATAGCCTCGGCAGAGCCATTAGAGGCTCGGCCTCAGCCAGGAGCAGGGCACAGGGCCAACAGCTGCTGCTCGACCTCCCCCAGGACCATCCTGTCCCCAGGAGGCCCCCGGCCCCATTTTCCCTGGCTGCACACCCACCTCCGGGCAAATCTGCTGCTTCAGGCCTTGCTGAGCCTGAGGCCATGGCCACTGGCCCCGCAGAGGGCTTATCTCCTCCCTGCTGAGGGCAGGGCACCACTGAGAGGAAGCTCACAGCATCCTGCTTCCCTAAGGATCAGCAGGCCACGGCTCGGTCAGTGAGCTTGGGGTACCCCCACCCCAACAGCAGCTCCATGGGCAGATGTCATCTTTATTCACCGTTCGCTTAAAACAAGTGAACATACAATATATTTATATTTTATATATTAGATATTTCTTGCACCAAACGCTTCTAGTTAGGGGTGACCCATGGCTTTATTTCTGGGGGAAGGGGAGAAACAAGTACTGTCACCATAGAGGAAGGCGCCACATCTTCTCCAGCCCCCAAGGGTGACAGCACAGAGAGCCATGGGGCTGGGGAGGGAGGCAGCTGCCCCAGCTTGGGGGACAGAGGGAGGGCGAGGGCAGTGTGAGGTGATGCTATAGCCCTCCCCGCCCTGCTGCGGGGGCTGGAAAAGCCCTTTTTTTACTGCACTTCTAAGTACAGGCTCAAATTTGAGATCCTTGAGCCCTTCTGGGACCTTTGGAAACAGCTCCCACTGAGGGGAAAGACCCTCTCCAAAGGGCTGGGGGCTCACCCACAGCACTCCTGCACCAGGGAACAATAGGGGACAGGCAGGAGCTGCTGTAGGGGAAGGAAGCAGCCAGGGCTCCAGGGAAGCTACAGCATGAGCCACCTAAGCCCACAGCACTTTGGGTGCCAACCAGCACGAAAGAGGCTGCAAGCAAAGCCCAGGGTACTACGTGTGCCAAACCCTTCCCCAGACACAGCCCTGGGCAGTCACGAGACCCAGCGCCAGGGGGGAGGGGGATTTTTGCAGGGTGAGGGGCACACAAAGTGGGAGGGCAGCCCCCCAGGTGCAGCAGCTTGGTTTAAAAAAAAAAAAAAAAAAAGGCAGTCACAGGGAGCCAGAGGGTAAAACGGGGCTCTTGACAGGGCAACATCAGCAAGGAGGACACTGCATCACTCACACAGATTTCTACAGGGTGGCAGGGACTGGCTGGGAGACCCCTGCCCTCCTCCACCTGCCCCAGCCCCAGTGGAGGTGGGAGCGCTGGCTCTGTTTTCAGGGCCCTCTGGGGCTGGAGGGAGATTCCCAGGGGCTGGTTCCTTGGCAGGAAGGAGAGGAGACATGCACACGGGTCCTGCCCCGCTTCCTTGGGCGGGAAAGGGAGGTTGAGGAGGACGGGCTGCAGCAGCACCTTAGTTCTTCAGGATGGTTTCATAGGCTTGGTAGATGTACTGGGACACCTCCGGCGCTCGGCATTTCAGGGACAACTGCGGGGAGAGAGGAGGAGGGGGTCATGGCACCTTGTCCCACGCCGGTGAGGCCCCCGCCCCAAAGCACAAAGCCCTGCATGCTGCAGTATCCGCCCCCCCCGGCACACAGGGTGGTCCCGGCTCCTTATTTCGGCCAGATAAAAGATATTAAAAGCCACTGAACCCCCAGATGCCCTCCCCAGGCTGCCAGTGCTCCCCCCATCCCATTGAGGAGCAGAGACATCCACATGCAGCACACGCAGGGAGGGCAGGGGGTCAGGCAGAGGCGCACACACACTTCATCTCATGAGGTTTGATTCACTGCCTGTAGCTTGAGGGTGAACAGTTCCCCCAAAGGCACCTTCCTCTCTTAAGCGATACGAGCCCCCTTCGGTTATTTGCTCAGAAATTAATTATTAAATGGCTCTGAAATTAATTAACTCCTCAGCCTGCAGGCGAGCAGAGAGAGCTCAGCACAGGGGTGCTGAGCAGGGAATCCTCTGGGATAAGCATTTGCAGCTATCCTTGTCCCAAGTGAATGCAGGGAGGGAGGTGGGAATGCCCTGACCCTCTGAAACAGTCACCTCTGACGAAGCTCCGCTCTCGGCGCCAGCCTCGTGCCAGCCCTGCCAGGAGGGAGAGGCAAGAGGCACCAAGAGACAGGCAGGGCTGGCAAGGCAGCCGGCAGAGGCAGGTAAAAACGTCAGGGGAGAAATAACCAGGCAGCAGCCAGAGACAGCCCAAAGCCGGGGTAAAAACCAGTCTGCTAACCTCCAAATCCTGCAACAGCGGGCAGGCCGGCGAGGGCAGGCAGGCAGCAGGTACGGAGATACACAGAGAGGTGAGTCAAGGCGACACAGCTCGTCCCAACCCAAAGAAAACAGGCTGCGAGGAAGGCAGGGAAGGGAAAGGGCCAGGGAACATGGGACATCGGGACAGCTCATGTCTGACACAAGGACAGACCTCTGCTCCAAGGCTCTTTGCAGCTGCAGTCGGGCTGCCCAGCACACAGGCAGGGCCAGAGATGCCCCAAGAAGGGGATGGGGTTGGGGTTTTTATTTTAACGGATATGTGTTGGTGTGCTGGGACCTCTCTCCTTCCTTTTGCTGCCACCATGGTGCCTCCCCAGCAGTAGGAGGGCAGCTCAGCAGAGACCAAGCATTGCTGCAGAGCCCAGCCAGCCAGCACAAACCACGTCTCACCCTCCCCATGCGAGAGGGACGCCAGGACTGGCATAGGGGAGTCCTGCTGCTGCAGACATGGTGCGGGACCATCCAGCCCGACCCAAGCTCCGAGCAAAGAGCAGGGAAGGCAGGGTGGGCAGCAGCCTCAGCTCAGAGCCACCTCGGGGCTGTTTTCAGAGGCAGGCAGGGGAAGGGGCGTACCGTGAAGCTGGGATTGCTGGGCTGGATCCTGAGCTCTGCCAGCACCCAGATGCCATTGGTGAGCTTCAGGGACTGGTACAGCATGTCCTGGCCCTCCACGTTCCTCTTGGCAATGGTGAAGATGTTGCTGCCTTGGAGCTTGCTGCTAACAGCATCTGCGCCAGAGGAGAGAGCTGCTGTGGGGGCTGCTCAGGGCAGGGCACCGGGCTGAGCACCAGCTCCCTTTGGACATGTTCCTGCCCCATCTCCCCCTCTCCCCACCCTGCAAAGCAGCACATCCAAAACCCAGCATCCCCACGTAGCGAGGAGAAGGGCTCTATTCACCCAGGCTCCCAGGTCCTCCCTGAGGAGGGCAGGCAACAGCCCAGAGCTCAATTCACAAGCTGGACCACCCTGCTTCGCTCCACAAGGGTCAGCTCGCTGCTGCCAGCAGGACTGAAAGGACTTGGCTGTCCCTGCCCAGGGTTTGCACGTCCCGCTTGGCACCAGATCTCCCAGAGAAGGAGCTGGGGGAGGGAGGAGGCACCAGGGAGCCCAACCCCAGCTCCTGCCCACAGCTGCCTGCTCTGCCTGCGAGCACAGGACTGCTGCTGGGCCCATGGGCTGACCAGGAGAGGCTGCTGCGAGGCCGGGCAGTGTCAAGGCTGCATGATCCAGTTCAGCTTCTCTGCACCAAGACTGATGCCAGGTGGAAACAGCAACTGTCCCCAGCAGCAGGGACATCCCCGTCAGGCAGAGCATCTCTGCCAAGTTTCTATAACTAGCCATCCGCAAGCAAAGCGGCGGTTCCTTCCTGGAGACACAGGGTGGGCACAGGGGGAAGGAGCTCCCATCTCTCCACAGCCTGGGCTGGGATAACTGGGATAAGCTGGTCACTGGTGACCAGCTGCGAGCTGAGCCGGGTCCTTCTGAAGGGTTTGGACCCACCTGCATTGAGAGAACAGTCTTTGATCTGGAACTGGGCCTCGTTCTCATTGGGAATGTCCTTCCAAGTGGCCAGGAACATCTGCCGCTCTACAGTGAAGAACGAAATCAAGACAGTGAAGCCACGTGACTGGCCGCCCCCTCACGAAGGTGGTAGGACATGGGCCACGCTGCCACGTCCCTGGAGGCTGAAGGGATCTCGCCCTGCCATGCTGCCACTCCCCTCCAGCAGCTACCCAAGACCAGCCTCACCCAGCTGCAGAAAAGCTACCCGCTTTGGTCGGGGTTAGCAAGCCACAATGGCGTGCGGAAGAGGCTGGTGAGTGCCAGAGAAGGCAAAATAAGCAGCGAGTGAAGCCCTCCCTGGCAGCGAGGGCTTAGAAGGTGGCTCAGGCCATCTCGGGTAGCCACAGCTTGGTCACGCCAGCACGGCAGTGTCCCTGTCTGCTCTGGACTGCCAGGGGCATCTGGTTCCTCACTGCTCCCTGCTCCATCCCCAGGGCTGGGAACACAGCCAGGAGGATTTCGGGGGCTGGGATGGCACCTACAGACCGGTGGCAGAAGTGCACCTTGCAGGAGCCACAGCCACCCACGCTCCAACTCACCCATCTTCCCGTCCTCCACGAAGAGAATATGCAGCGGGTACAGGGTGCTGAAGTAGAAGACGTCGATGTTGTTTTTCACCGCAACCTGGGACAGAAGAACATGGGGATGTCAACACCTCCTCTGACCTACAGCAGGTGAGCAGTTCCTGAAGCGAGCATTCCATCCCATCCCACCATACGCCACTGATCCCTCTTGAGCCAGGTGTCATCCAGCAAGATACTGGCAGCTGCCTGGAGGAGCTGGAGAGGCCAGCACCCATGCCCCGCATGCTGGCACGCTCCCAGGCATGCTGCTGTCCCCAGCATACAGGGGAAACGGGGGAGCTGCCAGGGCTGCACCCTCTTAGCCTGCTCCCCCTGCTCCCTCTGGGGAGCTACAGCTCCACCATCTCCCCCTGCGCTGGGACACTGCAAGCAGATGCTCAGCCAAGGATCGGCTCTGCTGCTGTCAGCAAGGATCCTCCTCCGCACAGGAAGCGGTCTGCATGGAGCCAGATGTCAAATGGGAGTCAGACTGAGCTCTGACAGCAGAGAGGTGATGAGCTGAACATTTCTTCTCGCCTGGGTCCTGCTGTCACACCTCCCTCTAGCTCCCTCCTGATGGAGCACACCCACCCTGGGGCACCCCCTGCCCCATCCCCAGCTCCCCAGGAGGGGACACCCCCGGGTGCTCCCCACCTGGAGATTGTTCAGGGGGTCCATCTTCATAACAGAGCCGACGGTGTTCAGCGGAAGGGAGATCTCCACGGACTGGTTGGGGGCGAGGGGCGCATGGACCTGGAGGGGAGCTGCTGGGGCCAGGCCGAAGCTGGGGGGACACCCAAGGAGGGCAGGGGGTCAGGGTGGGGGCAGCGGCTGATGGCAGAAGGCACCGCCTATCCACTCTGGGACAACCTTGGGGTGCTCTGCCTTCCTCCACTCGGACCCCAGGAACGCCCCAGCTCATCTTCCTGCCCCTGCACAGTCCAGGACCAGGCTGGCTCCTGTCTGGCCTACCCTGGGGCAATAACAGGTAGCCCCAAAATCTCACCCCTTCCTCCTACAGAGACTCATGCCCATCTTTAGCTCTCCTGCCCCATTCCCTCAGGGCCATCCCTTGTTGTGTCTGAGGGAAACGGAAGCATTGGTTCACCAGGATGACAAATAACAGGACAGTGGTCAGACCCCAGAGGAACGGCCTCTTCAGTCAACTTCTTAGAGGCTTTGGTTTGATGCTCATCACCACCACAGCCATCAGAGAGAGAAGGGTCATCACGTGAGGCTGTTCCCAGCCCTTGTGGCCATTTCACAGCCCCTCCCTCCCACCCTTTGCACTCAAATGCTCCACAGCTGAGTTCGGCAGTGTCACACAGCACCTTGAGCAGCCACTGCTAACGCAGCCCAGGGGGGACCTCACCTGTTGCGGTTGAACTGGATGGCAAAGTCAGACATGACCTGCAGAGCCTTGTTTGTTAGCACAAGATCCATGGAGATGGAGCCCACCTGCCGGCTGAAAGTGCCGGAGATCTCCAGCCCCTTGGCTTTCATGGCAGGGAGCCAGACCTGGGTTAAGGAGACAAGAAACCCTTGGGGTTTTACCCAGAGTGAACCCTTCAGTGCTCTCCAGCCTGGCAGAGCCGTACAGGGCTTTTGTAAATCAGGAGCATTTCAGAGCTACTGACACACAGTCGGCACAGGCACCCTCACCCAGCCACAGCTGCGGGATGCTGCTGCTGAGTCCTCCAAACCTCACCCCACACATGGGGAAACAGCACAGCCCCGAAATCAGAGACGTGACCTGACAGATCCCTGCTCTCCCCTCTACTTAGGGCTCCGCGCCACCTGGGGGAACATGCAGACTGCCTCTGCCCCACATCCCCGGGCAAGCACTCTAACATCCTCTCCATCTGCAGACCACTGCCCTCGCTTGGCTTGCTACCATGCCAGGAAAAGGGGTTTCATCTTCCACCTCCCCCCGGGGAGGCCCTGCAGCACGGAACAGGCACGGGGGGTCTCTGTCCCCCCTTAACACCGCAGCCCTGAGCTCTGCCAGCAGCTGGGGTTCGGCTGTCCCACTCACCGTTTTGGGTGCCACGTAGGATCCCGACAGGGTCCCCACCCCACCAGTGAGGTCGAAGAGGTCTCCCAGGCCACTGCCGAGGGGTGCCCCCAGGTTGGCAGGCATCGTCGTGCTGGGCGCTGGTGCAAAGCCACCGCCGCCACCCATCTGCAGGGGACAAGGGAGCAGGTTATGGGGGGCACCATGGGGCCGGGGAGAGGAGGAAAAGGAGGAGGAGAATACAGAGAGGGGGGTTCAAGCGCGAGGGCACACTCACGGCAGGGCTGCCTCCCACATCGCTTCGCAGCTGCAAGAGACAAAAAAGGGGCATCAGCAGGGGCAGGGGCCAGCGCGCTGGGGGCACAGGGGTCCTGCAAAACACCCCATCAAGGGCATTCTCTAAAAGCACTGGTGTGGGCCAGTGAGGGCCTGGAGCAGTAGGGATGCTCAAGCGGTCCCAGACCTGGCGTGCCAGGAGCTGTTTGGGGTCCTGGCTGTCCCCAGAGGGCAGTGAGATGCCACTGGGGCATCGAACACAAGGCTGGGCGAGGGGAGCAGGGGCACCGAGGGGCACTGGGGCCACGCATGGTGTAGAGGGCTAAGAAAAGGGCTGATCCATACCCCTTCCGACTCGTCCCCCATCTCCAAGCAGAAGCAGGCAAGGTGGAGAGAAGAGCCAGCCACATGCAGAGACAAGCCAGGAGAGAAGAGACAAGAGAGACAAGGGGAGGAGGGAAGAGAGATTAGTGCTGCTGCACTGCCAACCTGTCCATCTGTCTGTCCATGGCTGCCCTGCAGCCTGGGGACAGAGCATGACCGGGGTCTCTGGTCCCTGCGCTCGGTACTGGCCCGTTACCAAACTCTGTGAGCCCACAAAGAGCCAGGGCGGCACTTGGGGAATTATGGACCGGGAGAGGCAGCAGGCAGAGAGGCAGCGACACTGCCTCCCCTTAGGGATCTCTGCTGGCTTTTACAAGCCACGAAGAAAACTCCAAACTCTTTTCCTTCGGGAAGCCTGGACATCACCAGCACCCACAGGGCAGGCAGTCCCAAGCAAGCAGAGGTTTCCGTCCCTCCTCATCCTGCAGCCAAACCACTGCTCGGTTTGCATTGCTAGGAGGACAAGCTGTCACCTCCAGATCTCCTGGTGCAGGAGATACTCATTAAAGCACCCCACGGGCTGGGAGTGGGCACACCTCCACCCCACAGGGTGGTTTAACGGGTGTCTCTGGGTTTAACTGGGGTTCAGAGGAGGATGCAGGAAGAGGAGTCACTCCACAGCACAGCATGGACAGTGGGAGCATCTACACCAGCCTCATGTACCAAGAGGAGCACTAACTCCTGCCCCACTCCAGCCATCTGATGAGGACAAGATAAACTAGGGTGCGGTGCCCCTCCATCTTCACCAGCTGTAGAAGGAAAGCACTAGCCCAGGTGTCTCCAGCTGGACAATCCCATCCCATCCCCAGGAGCTCCAGACAGGAGCCAGCATCAAGCTCAGCACGATGCCACCAGGGCAGCTGGGCATCGGGGAAGGAACGGCGCAGGGCTGTGACATACCAGGCTGTCCAAGCCACCTCCGAGGAGGTCCACGGCGCCCATCTGCACGGAGGAGGCGGCAACGGGAGGCCCACTCACCGGGGGGCCCAGGTCCAGGTTCAGCAGGTCACCCAGCAGGTCACCCTGAGTGGGGATGACGGCCGGCTGCTCCGCCGCCTGCACCCCCGAGGGGGCTGCATCAGGGCTCTCGGCACTCTCGCTCCTAAAGGAAGGGTGAGGGAGAGATGTGAGACACTGATGAGCTCCAGCTGAGCCAACAGGTCCCACTGGAGACACACGGGCCAGGGGGTCACCCAGTTGGGCTTTGCAGCGAGTGTTCCAAGAGACACCCTGTCCCAGCTCGGCTCCCAACACTTGAACAGATTCTCATTGAGATCACCTTCCACTTAGGTCTGAGATCGCTTCTTCAGCCTTGTAAGGACAGTATTGAATCCACACAGCCCTGCTCCTACAGGGGAGCCTCCCCCTGCAAGGGGGGCCTCAGCTCAGCTCTGAGCACAACAGACAGAGCTGGCTCTGCACAGTGCTGTGTGCAGCCACAGCAGCCCCACAGCCGCTTGGCTCAGCATCCAACCTGCCTATCGCACAGATCCAGCCCTGGAAGTCCCTGCGTGGAGTGAGGAGTCACCCTGGGGAAGCAGAGCTACTCACGAGCCCGTTCGTGGGGGCAAGCTCTTGTGCACGACCCCTCTGCTCCCCTCCACGAAGGCGCTGGGAGGTTTGTGATAGACAGAGGCCAGGGTCCCGATGTAGCAGATCAGCTCATCCAGGAGCGTCGGCTCGATCAAATCCGTCTCTTCGGAGATGAGGGGTTTCTCCGCCAGCACCACCTCCTTGGCAGCCACCGGGTCAGTGGAGAGCAGGCGCCAGTAGATGTAGCCACGGTCCCGCAGGTCGGGGTTGTCGGAGTCCTTCGGGAAGCACAGGGGTTAGTGCCGAAGCCATCGGGCAGGGGAAGATGCAGCTACTAGAGAGCAACTCAGAGCACCTTGGCCCCATCTGAGTCTTGCTGTAGCATTAGAGGGATCATGGGGATAAAAGTTAAAGCTATTTATGTCACACCTCTGGTGTATGAGGCCACACTGCTTTGCTACACCAGCCTTGGCAGGGAAACAGTACAAGATGCCTCCTGTGCTATGGAAGACTGTGTCCTTGCTCTCCAGGACTTTAACTATCAGCTTTTCCAGAGTTAAGCTCCAATTATCTGCCTCCTGTCACAGGCACTGCATTACCAAGCCATTCCCACTGCCCTGGAGCAGGATGGTGAAGCCCATGGGAAGCTCTTCCCTCACACAGGAGCTGTTACCCACCTGCGTGGCCAGGCTCAGCACCTGCTGCACCAGCTCCTGCGTCTCTGTGGGCTTCTTCAGAAACAGCTTCACAATGGCCGTCAGCAGCTGCAGCTGAACCTGCAGGCAGACAAACAGGCTTAGGGAGAGACAGACAGGCAGCTCACACCATTTTTGTACAAGAACATGGGAATTTTTCCCTTACGAGCTGCCAGGACGTAACCCCAACCTGCCTTTCAAGGGACAAACACGGTGTGACTGCTTAAGCGGCAGTGACAAGTGCCAGGGCACCCTGCATGGCTGCCAGCCAGGTCTGCAGCCCGTTTCAAGCCGATTACCACACCCTCAGGCCATCAGAGCCAGAGGTTGACACAGAGGTTACTGGGCAAGATCTTGGGACTGGGTTACACAGTCCCACAAGGGCGAAGGCCAGAGCATGCTCTGACTTTTATGAGGATAAGCAGCAGTGATTCACCTCTGACGGTCCCTTTAGACCTGAGACAGGGTGGCCAGTATCGCTGGCTTTGCTATTTTGCATTTAGAGACTTTGCCCTGTTCGCCACGACTTAGTTTCATGGTGTTTTGCTCAGGGGTTGTAGGAAGTTTCCATAGATGGAAACCCCCCAAAATTTCCACAGGCAAAACCACTGGCCTCAGCTCTCCTGGCGGAAGGGGCAGGAATGTCTCTCCTCTCATTTCAGCCATCTGATTCTGTTTTCTAGGTCCAAAGGGCTGATCCTGTCCTGGTACAGAGGAACGACCAGTTGGTCCTTCCCAACTATTAAGGAGGGAAGGTGCTTGGGACACCACTGTGGTGGCATTTCACAGGCCACCTTCTACACCCAAAGCTGCTGCAGGACACCGCTGCCCCGAGCACCTGCAAGGAAAACACCTTCACAACCCTGCTAGAGCAAATTGCTTTGTTACACTCCAATTAGCACAAACTTTGTCACAGCATCACTCCTCAAACAGCTGGTCCTGCTGGCGGCCAGACCCTCCCCATTGCACAGGGGGCTGTTCCCCCAGCTCACCGCACCTGGGTGCTCTCATCATGGAAGCCCTCCAGGAAGCTCTCCAGCAGCTCATCGGCATTGTCGATCCGCTCAGCATACTCTCCCACGATCCAGATCATGGCAGCCCGGGCCTCGGGCTCGTCCAGAGAGTCAAGGTTCTCACAGAGGGTGGCGATCACGCTCTCATACCTTCCCGAGGAGAGGACACAGGTTCATCAAAAGCAAGATACCCGAGTCCCAGCTCC
This sequence comes from Morus bassanus, assembly GCA_031468815.1. Taxonomy (NCBI): domain Eukaryota; kingdom Metazoa; phylum Chordata; class Aves; order Suliformes; family Sulidae; genus Morus; species Morus bassanus. The sequence goes on from CM062577.1 coordinate 18,939,174, forward strand.
GCTGTAACTCCAAACCACGTCCCATCACCCTCGGCAGAACCAGGACATCGCTGAGGGTACCGGCTAGAGCCCCTGCCACCTGCCTGGGGCTGTCCCCTCTCCCCAGGGTTGTGGGCATGGCATGACACTGCCCATGCCGATCCCTCTCCGGCCCCAGAGCGTGTTCCCCTACTCGCCAGCCCTGCTGCTGAATTAACTTCTCAGCCCCGCTCATCCGGTCTCTGTCCTCTCTGCAGCAGCCCTGAGTCACTGGCTATTTGTGCAGACAAGTCCATTACTAATACAGTTCATTAGTATTTATTACAAGTACACGACTTCCTGATCACACAGTCACCCATTCCTCCTGGCTCAGCTGGAACACTCCCCTCTCCCCCTGCCACCCTCAGTCCAGCATCAGGAGTGCTGAATTAACAGCCAGAGACCGTTTATGCTGATGTGAGGGGCCTCAAAGTCTCTGACAGCTCCTGTCTGTTTGGGTCTCTGGATCTGGGACTGCCATCATGGGGCTGGGAATGGCTTTCCGGCCCCCAGCTTAACTCTTGGGGCAGCACCAAACAGTGAGCATAACCCTGAGTAGCAAAATAAAACCAAAGCCACCTTCACTGCAGGGAGGCTTCAGGAGGCTTCGCTCCAACCACCCCACCAGGAGAGAGAAGTAGCCCATCCCTTGCCCACGCCTGGGTCTTTGCAGGGCCCCCCCCAAGCACAGAAAGAGCCCGTCTAGGGCCGGGAGCATCCACTGCCACACACTTGTTGGGGTACTTGCGGAAGATGTCCTTGATGACGACAATGGCCTCCTGCACCACGTAGTTGACTTTGGTCTGGATGAGGTCAAGCAGGGTGCTGACACAGCGCTCGGCCGATTGCTGTTGGAGGGACTCAGTCAGCCAGCAGCCATGCTCCTACATCCCTGTCCAAAGCTCCTGCTGCCCTTCCCACACCTCCTCCTCACTGCCTCGTCCCCTCCGCACCTCCCCCAAACCCAACCCAGACCAGAACAGGGGATGCACAAGTGCAGTCTCTCCCCTTCCTGTCCCTTTAACCCAGGTCTGGCTTCTCATTCCCCTTGCACGCTCCCAGAGCCTCCTCTCCCCCACATGCAGCTTGCTCCCTGCTCCCACAGGATGCATTTCAGGCCACTGGGTGCAGAAGCACAGCAGCCTGGGTGCAGAAGCACAGCAGCAAGCCCAGACCTTGGCTTGCCAGGGCAGCAGCATCCTGCACCTTGCCTTAGTTTGGATGTGCACAACCGCACGGCTCAGCATTAATAGGGAAAAACAGCTAATGCCATGGCAATAAATCCCCATGGGAGAGGCTGGCTTCACTGCGGAGGGGAGGGATCGCTCTAACAGCAGAGCCGGGCCAGCTCAGCTCCCAGTAGGAGGCAAAGCCTGAGCCAGCTCTCCAGCACATCTCCCTCCTTCCTCTCACCAGTGCCCAGCTCGCTGGTGTTGAGCCGTTTCTATCGTGATTAAGGATGCTCTGCAGTAAACTCGGCACAACATCAGCTGGTTGAAAGCTACACGACCTTGCCTGTGAGCCTGCCTGTACCTGGGCCACGCAGAGACACAACAAAGTTTTTAATAATCCCTTTCTTCAAATTACCCCCAAGGGGAAGCAAAGCCTCCCCTCCCAGCCCACCCTGCAGTCCCCAAACTTGTGTCACCCACTGCGTTAACACATCAGGCACAGCTGCAGGCAGCTGAGTCTGCAACGGAGCATGGGGCATGCAGGGATCCGAAACCAGCTCCAGCAGCAAAGGGTAAGGGGATGAAATACCCTCCCTACACCCCATATATGCCCCGTGGAACAACTGTGGCTGACAAAGGCTCTAGCTTGTCAGGACAGCGCTAACTCCTGGGGTGGGATGACCTCCAGCTCATCCAACATGTGCTGGAGAGCGACGCCTTGCCTAACCACAGCTGCCATTGGGACCCCAAAGCGACCCAGCCCTCACCTCCACCTTGATGGCACAGCGGCCAATGGCTCGAACCGCCTTCCTTACAAAGTCCACATCCACCTCCGTGGCGTACTCCTTCAGCTCTGCCAGCACCTGCCAGAGGGGACAAGACAGTGAGAGCCCAGCTGCAAGAAAAAGCACCAGAAAAGCAAGGCAGTGACCCAGCAGAAGCAGACTGGGAGCTGCTCCTGTCAGCATCCTACAAAGTTGAGTCTAGGATTTCTCAGGGGAATGCCCTCCCTGCAGCACTGGAGCCCCCCTGCATGCCCCCCTTGGTGCCCACCCAGCATAGTCAGGCAGACCCTGACCTGAGCAATGTTGGCCTGGGAAGCCAGGCGGATCATGATGTCCAGCTTCTCCAGTTTGACATAGATGGGGTCATTGTATTTCACAAAGAACACCTTCATCTCGTGTTTCAGGATCTCGGGCCTGGAGGACAAGGAGAGGCAGCGATTAAGGGAGACACACGCTCCTTCATTTTGACCACAAAGTCAAAAAATCTTCCAGAAACGATGCTTTTCTCCAGAGCTTCCTGGACATCCGATACTGCTATCAGATGATTTCTCTAGCGGCAGAAGCAATATCTGAGCTCTGTTCCCACCTCCAGGCTGTGACCCCAGCAGCGACCAGCAGCCAAAGCAGTGCAGAAAGGGAGCTGTCCTCCCCAGAAAGCTGCATGCTGGTCAGTAGACAGATGGAGATTCATTCTCCTGACCTGCAGTCACCTACTGCCCCAAGTCCTTGCAAACTCATTACTCCACTAGCCAGCTACAAGCATGAATCAGCACTCCCTGGCTGAGGCTGGAGCTGGGATGGTGAAGGCTTGAGGACACCGAGGACATAAGCTGGGGAAACCCGGAGCCAGAGAGTGAGCAGCTCTGGGCCCAGAGGATGAGGCTCCTTGGCCACAAGCACAAGGTTTTGGGGGCCAGTTCAACGCCAAGGAATCCAAGATACAGTGATTATCGCCCCAGGACTCTGTCTCTTGGCTCCCCTTTGCTGGCATGCAGGGGACAGAGCACAACCTTGCCGCAAACAAAGACCAGATGCAAGTCAACAGGGGATGTTTGTCTTGCCGAGGTTGGAAGGGACGTCTTGCAGGAGCAAGGATGCAAACCCAGACCCCAGGGCTACGCTGGACCTTTCTCATCCTCTCTCTAAGCTGGGGAAGGGACAGGCCAGGTCCAGTTCCAAGGAGCCAGCCTGCCTTTCACATTCCTGCTCCCAGGGACACTAATTGCTTTCCACTTCTCCCAGAAGTTACTGTTATTTTTAATAGGCAACCACGGCGATAACTGGTAGGACAACAAATCATCTGATTGCGGCTGTCACGGCAGAGCATGGCTCTCCAGCTGGTCAGTTCTGCTCAGGGCACACGTGTGGGGCCTTGGACACCTCCTGCCCACCAGCAGTTTTAGATCAGTAAAGGGACAAAAGGACTCTCAGCACTTATTCAGAGAGGACAACTACACAGAAACAAGCTGATCTCACAAAAATTCCTCACTAGACAGTTAATGACTAAACCAAAGCCTCAGCTTTTTGCCTTTCCATCCTTTGCTCCCCCAAATAGACAATAAATTGAAATAAACCCTCCTGGAGATCCCAGCTTAGCTCCCTGCCCATTAACTCTCATGATTCTCTGCACCCAGCCCTTGGATTTTAAATAATAGAAGGAAAAACCTCATACGACAGGTTGTGTTGGCAAAGCCCTGACACCGCTGCAGTCAGAGTGTCTGAAGCACTGGGAAGCAGCACCCATAGGGAGGAGGAGGGAAAGCCTCCAGGCTGTCCCTGCTACCGCACCAGAGCACCCACCTCTTCTGCACGATGAGGTTGATGTTGCGAAGAGCCACATACTGCAGCTCGGGCTCTGCGGAGAGCAGGGTGACCAGCGGCGGGGCCAGCTTCTTTAGCAGCGTGCCGTAATAATCCAGGTCCTTCGACAGCATCTCCATGAACTTCATCAGCACCTTCACCGCCGAGAGCACCACCGCTGAGTTGGCGTGGGACAGCCGGGGCGTCACCCGCTCACAAATACTGGGGGTGTCGGGGGAAGGAGAAGGGAAAGAAAACAATCGCAGCCCGTCTCCCTGCCTAAACATTGCTGCCAGTACCGACAACAAAGAAAAGGCACTGGCAGAGTTTGCAGTGGGACAACTGAGCAGCACTTTAGACCTTCCCAAGAGATGCTGAACTGACTCTTAAATGCCCCAATAATGGTTATTTCCCAGCCTTTACAAAACCCTATTGCAGTGGCCCCCTTTCCAAGTTCCTGAGTGCCCATCCTCCCCTGCTGCAAGGTAAGGCCACGTTTTGAAGCAGCTCAAGAAGCACAGTCCCTGTGCCAGCAAGGGACGGGGCTCACTATGGGACCACGGCAGTCCCTAGATGGCTGTGCCCAAGGCACGGTGGCTGGCAGATGCCTGCTGTCCCACCTCCTGCAGCGGGATGCCAAGGCTCAGGAGGATGAAAATATCTGGAGAATGGGCAGTGTCCATACCCATCAGTCCCCCCCACCTTTTCAGCCTGGCTCTGGCCAGTCCGTGGTGCCCTGCAGCCATCGCTGCCCCAGCAGCACCCAGAGCTTCCCTCACCTCTGGGCTTCCCGGTCATCCTTGGGCATGTAGTTTGCCAGGCAGTCCAGGATGAAGATCTGGCCCCACTCAGTGCACTCGTTCAAGGCCGTGAGCAGCTTGTTGATGGACTGGGGGTTGAGGTCCAGGAGGTTACTGCTCGGGTGAGACTCCGCTATTTCTGAGAGAGCCGCTACTGCATTGGCCACCACCTGCCAGAGGGGACAGGGCATGCGTTGGGTGACAGCAAGTGTTAGGTAACATCAAGTGTTAGGTGACACCAGATGTGGTTCAACAGCCTGGGGGAAAGCTGGTGCAAGAGGATGAGCTGCATCCTCGGTATCAACACCTCGCATCCCAGCAACATCTGGGCACCAGCTTCTCCTCCCCACCAGCTGATCCTCAGGAGATGAGCAATCACCACCACCACCCACGCCACATCTCCGGCTGAACATGTGCAAACCGTTGGAGTCAGCCTTGGCCCCGTGCCTGGTGCAGAGAAGCCCGCTCCAGCTCCCCTTCCCCGGGCAGTCAGGCTGCTCTGTGGAGCCCCGTCACTTTCTGTGGCAGCTCCCGGGCTCGCTGCTACGCCTGCGGCAAGATCTGAAGAGCAGCAAAGGCTGGGCGAAGATACACCCTGGGGAAAGCAGGCTGTAAAGCTCCACACACCTGGGGAAAAGCAGGGAGACTAATGCTGGCCAAAGCTCAGCTGCTAGGAAACCCTCAGCAGAGGCAAAAGACACTGGCTATGTGGTATCAGAGCCAAGTCAGCTCCCCTCTACCACCATCCCCTGCTCTGAGCTGGCTGGGTCAGCCTCCTCTCCACGGGGAACAGACTAATAACGCACTACCAAGGAATTGGAGGAAAATTCCATCCAGGAGACAGGGTTACAGGACAAGGAATACAGCCTAAAGCCCTCAGAAACAGCTCTTCCCAAAAGTGATCTGTTAAGCACCAAAAAGAGGGTGAAGGGGAGCACAGGAGGAAAGGAGTCAGCATGTAAAGATGAAGGGAGAGCATTTACTGCCATTCGAATGAAGAGAAGAGAGGATGGAGAAGGCAAAAGATAATCACCATGGGGTTGGAGTCCGAGATGAGGTCCTTAAGGGTGTCCAGGAAGCCTTGGTCCTCCACCAGCTGGGCATTGATGTCGTGGAGCTTCGCCACGCAGACAGCTGCTGTCTTGCGCACGTAAGGGTCCTCGTCCTTCAGGCACTTCCGCAGGGGCTCACAGAGATACTCTGTTATCTTGTCCACGCGGATGCAGCCCATGGTCCGCACAGCCAGAGCCCGGATCAGAGGGTTTGGGTCCTCACAGTCCTGTGGGGATGAGGGAGGAAGGTTAGATTTCCAGGGTCTCTTATCCTTGACTCGCAGGCATCAGTGGTGGCTTTGGGACCTCCGTTCTCCTTTGGGTACCTGAAGTCTAGAGATTTTAACACTCAGCTCTCAGGAACAAGTCACCCAAGAAAGGTTTGATCTCGTGTTCTGCAATCTGGCACCCACAGAGTTGTAACACCGTCACTCCAAACACACCTCCAGGAATCTGATGTCTTCATCACTTACACCAAGTATCTGAAGTCAGCTGCCACCCTGCAGAACAGCCACCTGACCTGGGGAATGCATCTGTCAGGTTTATTGTGTGTTTCTTTTTCCCTTCCTAAAAAGCCAAAACTCCCCCTAATGCCCACCAAGCCTTTTCACAAAGTGATCTGGCGATATCTTGGCTCCTAACAAACATGTTCTTCGGTTCCCAACTCCAACTGGAAGATCATGAAGGCCTTCTCAGCTGCAGAGACTTCAGCACGTAAGCTTACATGACAGCAGCTCAGTCACAGGAGCTGCCCACAACTGAAGCTGCCACTGACAGAGCAAGTGGCACAGTATGGCTGCCAAGAAAACGTTTTTCTTCTGCATTACTGGACAAATTTGCCCAGTTATCCAGAGCTAGGGGAGCCCCCACTCCTTAGAGGAGAGGCTTTGGACACCTGCCCACGCTCCCTTCTTTGGAACAGGGTACATAGCTGCTTAGTGTAGTGGCTTTGCATAAAAGCAGGGATGCATGTAGCGGGCTGAACCGACCGGCTGCATGCAGCTCTCGGGCACGCAGCCCTCTCCTCTCACCTTCACAAAGGTGTTGACTGCCATGATGGCCATGTCGGGCTGGCTTTTGGCATAGTTCATCAGGTAGAGGTAGACCAGCTTCTTCAGCTCCAGGTTGTCTGTCTGCATGCAGTTCACCACGTCCGGGAAGAGAGCGCTGAAACACAAAGCACCTCTGTGAAGGCATGATACGGCCACACTGCTGCGCTGGGGGAAGGAGACACCGCTGCCTACAGGAACCCACACCTCCCCAGGAGCATGGCCATCCCCTTCCCGTGCCTCAACCCAAAAGACCCCATGCTCTCCCAGGACCTGAGCCCACCCTGCAACAGATGTGGCTAAATTACCCATCCCCAGTGGGTTTTTCTTTATGGATCTGTATCAGGAGCAGCTCAAAACAGCTCCTAATGGGCAGAAATGGAGCTCTCCCACACAGCTCTGCTGTATCCCAGCTCCAGTGCATGTCCACTGCCCTGGGAGAAGGTGCAATGTTACCCAGCTGTCATGGGATGGTGCAAAAGCCTCCAGCACCTGTGAGAGGGTGTGGGAGACGAGCCATCCCCCTTTGCCTTCTACACAATCCCTCCCGTGCAGCCCTACCAAAACCATCCTCCACTCTCGCAGACGTTAAACCCATCCTGCTTCAAACTGCTGAGCACCCGCCCCACGTCCTGTGCTGAAAACATCTTGGCAGAGAATTGAACACCCAGGACTGGCTGTAAGAGCCCCGCTCCCCTGGGTGAGCCTAGCAGCAGAAAAATGCTCTGCTAGGACGGAGCAGAGCTGCCTGCATGGAGCTGGGGGCTTCCCCTTCCCAAACGCCCTAGAGCTGCAGGGTGCCAGAGATGCTGTTTCCCCACAGATGATAAAGACAGCCCAATGAGACTATTAAAGATACAGAGAACATAATTAGACCATTAAACCACCTTAGGAGAGGCAATTGAGATCAGAGGGCTAACAGAGGAGTTATCTCACCCCAACAGATGTCCCTTGGCTCCTGGAAGCTTCTCTGCCACTGCAAACCCAGCCATCGCTTAGAGGATCAAGTCCAGGGCACCCCTAAGCCTGGGGTACAGCACTTTGCTGGTTCTCTCACTGCCAGCAGATCTGGCACCCATCTCAGCTGCTCTCACCCCAGGCTAAACCAGACTTTCCTGGCACCTCCCAGGCAGGGGTGAACTTAGTAAACTGCTTTCTTGCAGCTTAAAATATGCACACACCAAAAAAAAAATGGGCTGCCACAGCCAATATTTTCCTTCCAATCGGTGTAGCTTCTGCTGAGCGCTGACCAGCCTTCTTCTCCACGGCGGCCCCAAGGCAGATCACTACCTGCTGCTGCGAGTGCTCTGGGAGCTGGGAACGCACCAGTTTTCCAAATACAGAGCTCACCGCCGTTTTCCTCCATCTACTCTCAAATGCACCACGAAAAGCAAGGCGCTGGTGTTGCATGTAATGCCAAGGGCGTGTGGGGACGGGTCCACGTGGGGAGGAGGAGATGGAGGGGCCACGTGCTGCTCAGTCAGACAGACAGAGGAGAAGAGGGAAAGGCAGCCGCCCAACCTTGCAGACTGGATTGCCTGCAAAAGGCTTACTGGCACCAAGGCAGAGACACTGACCCTCTGCCATAAAGGCTCAGAGGGGGTTCTGCTTGTTTTTAGTAACACTTGAAGGAAGCGGCAATAATCCCAACAAACTTATCTGGCGGCCAGACCAATCCTCTTTTAGCCAGATTACTACCAAAGCCAGGCAAACCCCCGCCTGCCAGATGGCCACGCTTACACAACCATTTTCCTCCCACAGCAAGAGGTAGAGCTGTGGCCAGCAGCTCGCTCACTCCTCACCTGAGACAAAAGCCAGCACGAAAAGCCCCCTCAGAGGCACCGGGGGAAACAGGAGCCCAGAAGCTGCCCGGGCACCCTCCTGGCACAGTTTGGCCCAGGCAGCCCCAGCACAGCCCCACACACCTGACATCTTTGCCGACAGTCATGGACGCTATCACCTTCTTCACGGCCTCCTTCTTCTTCTCCTTCTTGTCGCTGTTCAGTTCGGCTTTCAGCTCAAATATCTCCCCTGGAGGAAGGCGAAAAGGGGGAGCTCAGGGATTTGGGGATGGGGCACCCGCCCCTCTGCTGGGTGCTGCTCCCAGGGGAGGGCGAGTACTGCTCCCACTTGCCACATGCCAGGGCTCTTTTGCCACCCCGGGTGCTCTGGGGTGCCAGGAGCTCAAAAGCGGGATTTAACTTCCGAAATGTCTCATGGAAGGCAGGGGCTGCTCTGGGGGCTCAGCTCTCATCCATGGAAATGGAGATGAGCATGCTGGTGCATCCCTGCAGCTTCTCTAGCCCCTCGAGAGCCCCAGAGGGCTTTAGGGATGGGAGATGCTGCAGAAGCGACAGGCACAAGCACTCCACACCTCAAGCACAGGACATGGGGTTTATTTGGCGGGTATTTTTAGCAGTGGAGCGGTTACCACAGCATGCAGCGAAGCCCCAGCCCCGCAGCCCAGATGATGGCAGGCACCCGCAGCAGCGAACACAGGCGGATTTTGGGAACTGCTCCTCAAGCCCATGCAAGGGATGGTGGCTCCCAAATCCCGTTCTGCATGGGGCAGCAATCCCCCAGCCCAGCGCCTCGCTGGAGGAGACCAGTGGCTCCAGACCCAGCCGAAGGGCATCGTCCCCTGCCCTCACGAAGCCACGCCGAGCTCTTTTTTCACTCCCGGGCAGGCAGACTGAAGAAGATGCCACATGGCTTTCCTCCACATTAATTCCTTGGTCTGGAAAGTACTTAAGTCAAACACCCCGAGCACTTCTGTCCCAGCCCAGGGGAGCTCAGGGAGGAGGGGCCATGTCCTGCAGCTACTCCTGAGCTGCTGAAGCTGATAACCCAGCTGCCAACAGCCTTGTCTGGCTTCAGGGGGCTGGTGACAAAGTGCTCTGACCCCATGGTGGCCCAGGAGCCACCCCAGCTGCATCAGAGCGAGGAGCAGGGTGTCAGCCACAGCGTCCCCCGTGGGCTCAGGGCATTCCCATGAGAGCTGGCGCCTCCACCAGCTTCCCGCTGCAGGGACAGCCCTCCCCACCTGGCTTACACAGCTGCAAGAGAAGCCTGATTATTCAGGGAAAAATTGTGTGACCCTCCCGCTCCCTCTCTCACCTTTCTTCGTGGTGGTGAAGTACTTTGAGTCCGTCATGGTGGTCTCCAGCTAGCAGCACGCCCCTGGGAGGAGAGGCAGACCAGAGAGGTTGAGGGTTGATAGTTTCCTCACTGAGGTCGCTACAGAGAGCTCCGGGAAGGAAAAACCAGGGGAGGGGAAGAGCTTGGGATCTTATGGGAAGAGTCACAAGATGAAGCGCCTGGAGGAGCCCTCGGCTCCCACGCTGCTGGAGGAGCCCGTTCCCCCAGGGAGAGCGAGTGCCTCGCAGTCACGCCAGCGCACCGCGGGCTCTGCCGATGAGTGGGCAATCAGCTGGTTCGCTAACAAGGATGTGGAGGAGGAGGAGGAGGAGAACAGTCACTGAAGATGCCAGCGTTCACCTCTGCTCAGGCTCCAGCCCTGACTTGCTTTTCTCACCACCAGCAGCAGCCACTTTGCTTGCCCCATCCCACGCAGAGCTGGACAGCCCTCATCCTGCCGCAGGGCCTCAGCGATCTCCCCTGGGTTTCTGCATCCTCATCCGAGAAACACTTTTCTAGGGAAAACTCTCCCCCAGCCCTCCCTCACACCTACGCAGGGAACAGCTCTGGGGTGGGAAGAGAAACGGAGCAAAACCTGAGGCTCAGACCAACGCTGGAGCGAGGGGACAGCACGGCCAAGAGGGGCACGAGTCTGCCGGCACCCGACCAAGCATGCCGGCAAGATCAAAACAAGTCTCTTCCAGAAACCATCCCTGCTCCAGCAGTGTTGCTTTAAATTCAAAGGGCGCAAGGTTTCCGCCCAGCACTTGGGGCTATATTATATAATTCAGGCAGTTTAGGGCAGATTTACGACTTGGCAGGCTGAGGAAGCCTGACGTGCAGGCAGCAGACAGCCGTTCTTAAAGGTCAGCGGGGATTTGTCTTTTACGGCTGTTTCACCCATCTTTCCTTCAGCAGCAAAGAAACCAGAAGATTGTCCTTGAAAGCCTGCAGTGGCCTTGCTGTTTTGGAGGGGCAGGAGCACAGAAAGCAAAGCCAAGTCAAAAAAAAAAAAAAAAAGAGCTTGCAAATGGTTTTAAAATGTAAATTAGCATCTTGAAAGCCAAATGCAGCAATCCCCTCCAAGCACACAAGCACACGAGATGTGGCCAGAGGAACCGTGTCCTCTGTTCCCCATCCAAGCTGGATAGGGATCCTCAGCAGGGATAAAAAGAAAATCTGGATAAAATGTGGGGGCTGAGCCCGCCAGGCAGAGCGCACAGCCAGAGCCAGCTTGGCGGGCAGTGAGAGAGAAAGAGTTTGCATCGGTTCGGGGCTCGCTTTGGGTGTCAGCAATGTGGCCCTGATGCTGTTATGAAGGGGGCAAGTCTGTCACCGTGCTACCCCAGCCTCGTGCGAGACACGGCGCTCCTCCCTGCTTCAGTTACCTGGGATTTATTGAGAACCTTTTTTCCCCGCCCTAGGTTGATTCCTCTCCAGCGAAGAGCGGGAGCTTCCAGGCTGCGCCGCAGCAGCTCTCTGCACCTCACTGCAGATCCTATCCTGCAAGAGATGGAGGAAGGAAGATTTACTGCAGTCCCTCTGATTCCAGCGACCTGGCTCGCAGTCAGTCCTGCTCTGCAGAAGTGCCTGGAAAGCAAACTTGAAGCCTACCAGGGAATTTCTGCAGCTGGCTCGCAGATATGAATCACACCTGCTGCTTTCCTGCGGTTTCCCTGTTTCCCAGAGCCCCCGGGTAACTGCAGCCTGTGTTTTAGCCATCCAAAACCTCACTAATTTCAGAGGCAGAGACGGCCACCCATCTCCTCCACTCCTTTAAGCCCTGCAGTGCCAACAGCAGCCTCCAAAAAGCAGACTGCCACCTCCTCCTCCAGCCTGGGCTTGAGAATTAAGGTGCTCCCCTCACTCCCCACACCAACACCTCAACCTCCACAGCAACAGGACCAGACCTGAAACAACCCAGCGCCTCGAGCAAGGTGACGAGAGGCTGAGCAAGGCTCCAAACACCCACCAAAGCTGGGTGCTCAGCACCCTGTGCCGCGTGTGTTCCCCGCAGGCTAAGCAAGGGTGAGGAGGCAGGGCTGCCTGCCAATGCTGGGATGCAGCTGCCGCTGGCACAGCCCTGCTGAAGGTGAATTCCCCTGAGCTCAGCCCTTGAGCAGGGTCCAACCCTGCTGCTTGGCTCCAGTTTTAGACAGGGCAGAGGAAACTGTTCAGGGACCACAGAGCAGTTCTTGCGTTATCCCCATCACTTTCTACACACATCTTTGTCCAGCTTGAACTGGCGAAAGGGATGGATGGGGCAGGGTCTCCTCTCCCAGGCTGGAGCCTGAAAGCAAATAAGGCAGATTTCTGGCACATAGAACAGGGGGGTGTCAGATCCAGAACCAACAGCCTCGATCATCTCATTTGGAGAGATCTGATTGTTTAGAGTCATTATGGTGAGTTGCAAATACTCTGCCCTTGCTAAACACCCTCCAAAGACAGGTGGCGGGAGCTCATCTGCAGGCAGGGAGATGGCAGCCAACACTTGCCGCATGGTGCGGAGCCAGGAACATTGCTCCCCCTGCTCCAGCAACTGCCACCCAGCTCCTTTCCAGGCTGGGAAAAAAAATGTCCCGGCACTCACTGATCTCCCAGCGGATCAGCAGTTCCCAGCAGCCGGGAGCCGCACCAGCACTCAGAAAAAACAGGATCCAAGATTTGCAGCAGCAAAATGAGGAGGCCAAAAGCCCCTGACCTTGCAGTGGCTCAAATTTTACCCTCTTTTCTTGCCAAACATCTATGAAGCCAGTCTTGCAAACTGGATTCAAGAGGTTGAAAGCGTTTGTGAGGACCTGGTAGCAAAACAGCACTTGGGTGTTGGAGGGGAGCACCCAGAGCTCACCCACACCTAGTTCAGGCTCCTCAGGTCCATTTTGAGGAGCCTTTGCAGCAGCACAAACCTGCACCCTCCCTGGGACTCTGGGCCTGCCATCCCAGAGCAGGAGGGCTCCCGCACCATCTGCCCCTGCCCCGCTGCTGCTAGGTGCTGCTACGTCATTCCTTGATGGATGCAGCTTTAACGAGGTTATTCTGCTCTTGAAATGCAGCACCAAGGAGCCTGTGGCCCAGCTGGAGAAGCACCATGGTTTGGAGAATCTGATTTTCTGCCACTCGTGAAGCACTTTGAGGCTGAAGGAGAAGCTGGGGCTGCCGCAGCAGAGCTCAGGCGGCTGAACGCAGGACGGTGTGCTCCTCCCAGGACCCATGTTTCAGAGCCGCCGGCTGACACACCCATACAGGCACAGCACAAGCCCCCTCCTCCATCTCAGGCCCTCAGGTTGGGAACGTGGCAGAGCTCAGCTGCCCCCTTCCTCCCGGCTGCCACACCACCACCGAATTCAGCCATCCTGGGGGAATAAGATGCTCCTAAAACTGAGGTATAGCAACAAATGTGGTGTGGTGCTTCTCACTGAGGCGGGGGCTGCTAGTGGACTCCCAGGATGACACCGATGCCAAATAAGCCACGCTAGTGCTGCTCGCTTCCTCTTTACAGAGAGCAGAGGAAAACTCGTTAGCGACCCCCAGCTACTTTTACCACCCTGTCTTAGGCCAATTCCTCCGCCCTTGAAGGCTGAGGGGCTGCTGACAGGAGTTTTTCAGCTTCTAGCAGTAGAGACCTGTTGCCTGGGAAGGGATTTGAGGAAAGCGCTGCCGCTCTTCCAGAGGAACGGGTCATTTAAGCATCACAGGAGCATTTAAACCATGCCCAGGGCAACCCAGGTGCCTGGTTATTACAGCAAGAGGGCTTGCCGTAGCTCTGCTGATCTTTCTAGGGACTCTGTGACAGCCCAGAACAGGATTTTACTGGCTGACAGTAAGTTTTGATCTACCCAGTTGGACACGTGTCTTGAGGGTTGGACAAGGCAGACGGGAAGGGAAGGAAGGAAGCAAACGCAGGGAGATGCATCCGTGCCAGCCCTGCACAAACACCCATCCCCAGCACACTGGGGGGGTATATGCTGGCAGCTGAAGTGGAGGGAGAGGTAAAGAGGAGCAGGAACTCAAAGGGCAAGCTTCTAGGAAACAGCTCACCTCGAAAAGAGAGGGTCAGCTGAGGGTTAGCAGAGGAAAAAACCTCCTATGAGCAAGTAATGCATCCTTGGCAGCTGCAAATACAGCACTTGAGGGCAGGATGCGGATCAGTAAAACCCAGTAAGTCAGCATAATTAAAGAAACTTAAGGCAGACTGAAAAAATCCTAAATACTGAGATGAGTAACAGAAGCCCTGGGGACTTCACCCAACTATTCTCCGTTGACAGGAACCAAATTCAAGCCAACGCAAAAGGCCAGGCGGGCGTGAGGCAGTGATAGCCTCCACGCCTCTGAGCAGTGCCACATGCCCCCAGCCAATAAACCCCCTGGACCAGGTGCAGACACGAGTGGGGGAAAATAGAAACCCAAGCCCGGAAGAGGAGAATGAGTGGCTGAGGACATGAGAGCCAGCAGCTAAAGAGCCTTGTGCTGAACCTAATTCTCTTTTCCTCCTTATTCACAGCAGTGAAGTTACGTGGCATATCCCACACCCTCTATAACGAGGGGAGCCACCGATTAATAGCAGCACTGAGCGCAGCTGATGGTCCATGAACCCAGCGGGTTGGCAGCCAGCACATCCTCTCGCAAGCCTGTCATAATGAGGGACCCACAGCCTTGCTGAGCAGGTCTGTCTCCCAGCAAACAATGTGTTAAGGTACCCCAGTTTAATAATCAAGGACTGGAAACCCTGCCAAACCTACTGCAGTGTTAGCGAGGTGCCCAAAGCTGTGGCAGAGCAGTTCATTTGCTGAGCCGCTGCTCGAGCAATCAGAAGCCCTGAAGCGCCAGCGTCTGGCCCTTCATTAACCCAGGCAGCAGAAGGGCCACAAGAGCTGCCGTAGGCAGATCAAAGGAGTCACGACCGATAGAGCCCATCAACCAATAATTGGGGAATAAAGTCCACAAACAGAAAAAGGTGAGCCCCGAGGTGTCTCCACCACAGGCTGCTGGGCAAAGCAGCACATGGGGATCCCAATGCCAAAGCATTGTGCTCCAGAGAGCTGGGGGGGACTTTACGCAGCACAAGCCCAGAGATCACCTCGAGGTGGGGGTAATACCTCCGGTGTCCCTCCCAAAACACCAGCTAAGCACCCTAGGAGTCACTGAAGGCCTTGTTCTAGAGGTGTCAGGATGCACAGACAAGCTTTGTCCTGTTGCAGAGGGGATGTTCTTCTCCCGGGAAAGCTGGGCCCAGCAAAGCTCCGAGGCTGGACACCTCCCATTGTGGAGCTCCCAGCCTAGTTTGATCCAAGCAAGGACCAACACCTCTGGGAAGCCCCTCGGGGCCCCCCAGGCATCAAGCCCGGCAGCCTGAGCACCACAGGAAGCACCCCACGGCCAGGGCTGGGGCACAGCAAACCAGATCTTGAACCAGCTGCTTGTCGGGGGCACACAAGTAACACCCCGGCCCCAGCAAGAGGGGGCAGCAAACCCCTGCGGGAGCCCTGCTGCTACTGGACTCTCGCAAACTCCACACGACGCAGAGGACCTGCGGAGGAGAACAAGCACCTGTGATACAGCCCCTTTAGGCAAGAGCTGTTTCGCAGACGCCTTTTTGTGAAGTTTGGGGTTTTTTCCCCCCCACCTCAAACCTCTGCGGAGGAGGCAGCGAGCACAGGATACCAGACCGGGAACCTCCCCAGCTGATCCATGCCGAATTCCCAGTTTATCCCGCGTCTCAGCAGAGGCCGGTGCCGACCTCCTCCCGTGGATCCGCACGGTGCCTCACCGTGCTCCGAGCCCCGGGAGCCGCCCCAGCCCAGGCCGCCTTTCCTCCTCTGCCCGATAGTCGCGCCAGGAGCTGGCTCCCCTTCTCCCCAGCCGCCCGCAGCCCCCGGGCCGGGCCTGCCGTGCCGCGCCGGTGGGCTCCGTGTGCCCTTGGCCTCCCGAGTCCCTTCACCTCCCGCCCCAGGCTCCGCCGTGCCAGCGAGGCTCCCGGCGGGGGCGGGCCGCCTGCCGCCGCACCCAGGCGGGGGGCGGCAGGAAGGGGGACACTAGCCCGAGGCGGGGCGGGCAGGGCCCGGCCCGGGGCGACGGACCGGCACGGCACGGCACGGCACAGGGCGCGCACGGCCGGAGGCCGCCAGCAGCCCCCACCGCCGGGGAGGGCCGTGCAGGGGGGGCCGCCTGCAGCAGCCGCCGGCCGCGCCGCTGCCCCCGGCCCGGCCCGTACCTGCTGCTGCCGCCACCCGTTGCCACCGGCCCGCCGGAAGTAAGCGCCGAGCGGAGTAGCACTTCCGGGGCGGGGCGGGGGCTACGGCTGGGTGGGTGGGGAGAGGGAGGGGTTATAGCTGTGTTGGCGGGAACGGGGCGGGGCTATGGCTGAGGTGGGAGGAGCTATGCCTGGGGTGGGCGTGGGCGGAGACGGTGTTACGGCTGTGGTGTGCTGTGGTGGGGCGGGGCTGTACCCGCGATATGTGGGAACGGGGGCGGGGCTATGGGTGGGGTGGGCGGCAACAGGGGCGGGGATATGTCAGAGAGGGGCGGGGCTACGGCGGGGCCCGGGGCCCGGCCACCCCCATAATCTCCGCCCCTCAGAGCCGGGCGGCCCGGGCCCGGTGGGCGCCGCAGCCGCCTCCCGCTTCCGGGGGCTTCTGTGGGGCCGCGGGGGACCCCGGTGCCGGTGCCGGTGCCGGTGCCAGACCCGGCCGCCCCACCCCGGGACTCTCCTCCGTCCCGGCACGCACCGGGGCGCAGTGACCAGCGACCCCCGCGACCCCCGCCCGAGCTGCGGGAGCGCTGGTTGGCTGGGACGGACGCACGTCAGTTTTGATTGGCTAGGGCTAAGTACCTGGCTGCTGATTGGCTGAACTCTGCTTACCTGCAGGCTGGCTGAGCCGTCGGCACCTACCGACTGGTTAAGCTCTTTATACGCTGATTGGTTGGGCTATACATCTGCTGATTGGCCAGAGGGTGTACGTGTGCTGACTGGCCAGATGGCCCCCGAGTGCTGATTGGCCGGGCGGCCGGTGCATGCAGATGAGCTAGGCTCCGCCTCCCTGGGCAGGTTGGGGGGGCCCCGCCCCCCTCCCCGCAGCCCCCCCGGCCCCGCAGCCCCCCCGCCGGCGGGAATCCCCGGCCCCGAGTGGTGCCCGACCCCCGGTGGGGGCAAAGGGGGGGGGCTCAGCCCCTCCCGGGGGTCCCCGCTCTGTCATCCCGCCCGTGGCACGGGGCTGCCTGGACCCCCGGGGAGACCCCCGCTCCCCGTCACCCCCGGGCGGGGCCCTGCTCTGCCCTGGGGGGTCCTGGCTCCCTTCCCGGGAGTCCCGTCTCCCTTCGGGGGGTCCCCTCTCCCTTCCCACGGGCCCCTCGCTCTGACCTCGGGGGTCCCGGCTGTCTTTGGGGTGTCCCTGCTCCCTACCCGCGGGTCCCGGCTCTACCCTGGGGGGTCCCGTTCTCCTCCGGGGGGGTCCCAGCTACCCTTCCCGGGGGTCCCGGCTCCCTCCGGGGGGTGCCGCTGCCTTCCCGGGGGTCCCCGTTCCGCCCTGGGGGCTGCCGTTCTCCTCCCAGCGGGTCCCCGCTCCCCTCTCAGACGCCCCCCCGTTTCCCATCACAGGTCCCCGCTCCCCACCCGGGGCGTGGCCGTGGGGTCCCGTCCCCCCCCCTCACCCGCGGGGCGGTGCCGGTGCCGGCGCCCATCCCCGTTGTCAGTGGCGGGGCGGAGCGGCCGCCCCGAGCCCCCTCCCATAAATCGGGCGGCTGCGACCGGCGGTGCCGCAGCGGTACCGTGGGTCGCCATGAGCCTGGTGCTGGAAACGCTGCCGGGACCCCTGGGGGGGCTCCGCAAGGAGCTGGGCCGCGCCCCGCCACCGCGCTCCAGCGGTTCCCACTCATGGCCGGGACCGGTCGGTTCCTCCACCGAGAGCCTGGACTCGTTGAACGATGACCCGAGGGGAAGAAACGAGAAGGAGCTGCTACAGGCGCTGAACGATCGTTTCGCCGGTTACATCGAACGGGTGCGGGGGCTGGAGGCGCGGAACCGGGAGCTGGCGGCAGAGGCGGCGGCGTTGCGGCGGCAGCAGGCGGGACGCTCGGCCATGGGCGAGCTGTACGCGCGGGAGCTGCGCGACACGCGTGGGACCGTCCTGCGATTGGGTACCGAGAAGGGACAGCTACGGCTGGAACGGTGGCGACTGGCCGAGGAGGTGGCGGAGCTCCGGGGGCGGCTGGAGGAGGAGAGCCGGCAGCGAGCCGAGCTGGAGGCGGCGGCCCGGGGGCTGGCCCTCCGCTCCGAGCGGGAGGAACGGGCGCGGGGGCCGCTAGAGGAGCGAGCCCGGGCCCTGCGGGAGGAGACCGAGCTGCTGCGGCGGCAGCACCGGGCACGGGTGGGAGCTTTGCTCCGTGGGGCCCGGCCCGAGACACCCCCCGCCGCGGCCCCCGTCCTCACCGCCGCCCTCCACCAGCTCCGCGCCCAGCTGGAGGGGCCGGCGGCCCGCAGCGCCCTGCAGGCCCACGAGTGGTTCTGCGGTGAGTGGCCGGGGGCGTCCGGGGGGGTGTGTGTGGCGTGTGTTCCCTCCCCCCACCCCCCCCCGCGGGGGGCTCCGCCGGCAGCGACCCTCCCCGGGGCTGTGGGGCCCCCGCTGTGTGGGGAGCGGTGGGAGGGGAGCCCCTCCCTGGGGGGTGCAGGGACCCCCCCGTGTATACCGTGCTCCAGTAGTGTGGGAAGGGACCCCCCCATATACACCGTGCTCTGGGAGGGCGGGAGGGGACCCCCCCCCATATATACCGTGCTCCTAGAGTCCCCCCCCAATTATCCACCGCTCCGGGAGGGTCCCCCCACTCCTGCCACCAGCTCCCCAGTGTCTGCGGGAGCTGGCGACCCCCCCCGCACCCCGCAGTGCGTTTCGGGGTGGGCGGCAGGGCCACCACCCCAGCACCCTGCAAAATTATGGGGTGCCGGGACCACCCTAATGCCGCAGGGTGTCCTCCCGCTGCACCCTCCCACCCCCGCCGGAGCGAGGCCGGCAGCGGATGACAGGGGGTGCCGCAACCCTGGTGGGGGGGCGGGGATCGGCACCCCGGGCCTCAGCACCCATGGGTGCCGGGGCGAGGCTCAGCACCGCGGACAGCGGCCTTTCAGCACCAGGGACAGCGGTGGCTCAGCACCCATGGGTGCTTCTGCCCCCGGGGGAGCCCCCTCCCGCCTCGCAGCCTCTCCTTCCCACCCACAGAGAGACTTGACAAGCTCTCGGAGGCTGCCCAGCTGGAGGCGGACGCCCTCCGCCTGGCCAAGGAGGAGACCTGCGAGTACCGCCGGCAGCTCCAGTCCAAGGCCACCGAGCTCGAAGCCCTCAAGGGGACCCGGGAGTCGCTGGAAAAGCAGCGACAGGACTCGGAGGAGCGCCATCATGCAGATGTCCTATCCTATCAGGTGATGGGGTGCAGCATTCCAGCCCTGTCAGTGGTGGGGGGGAGCAGTGCTGGGGCTTTGATGACCAAATACTCGGGGTTGCGTCTAGAGCCAGCCCAGCCCCAGCTCCCAGTGATCGGGTACCTGGAGCCTGAGGTTGCAGCCGGAGTGTTGCGTCCCTCACCCACAATGGGGCCATCCCCACAGCTCTCCCTGGCCTCAAGCTGCCCGTGACAATGGTCACCAATGCCACTGCCATGTCTCGCATCCCAGAGGTGGGAGCTGGAGCATGGAGGGCTGCAGAGGGCGGTGGCCACTGGACTGAAGCACTGTCCCCAGGGTGAAGCCCCATCAGGCTGTGGTTTGGTGGCCACCAGGCTCACCCAAGCCCTAGAAATGTTCCCACAGCCTGTCCCTGCAGGTGGGGGCTCTGGGAGGGGGCTGGAGGCTCACCCAGCAGCAGTACAGCCCTCAGCTAAGGGTGGCTGGGCTCCTGCCCATTTCCCCCAGGGAACAGGACACACTCAAACACATCCCCTTCCCTCCGTGGAGACCAGGGGAGGGTTTAGGGGTGCTCTGCATCCCTCCACTCCTGGGGACTGCCCCCCTGTCCACGTCACCAGTTGTCTTGCTCTGCCCACAGGAAACCATCCAGCAGCTGGACAGCGAGCTGAGGAACACCAAGTGGGAGATGGCAGCTCAGCTCCGGGAGTACCAGGATCTGCTCAATGTGAAAATGGCCCTGGACATCGAAATTGCTGCCTATAGGTATGGGCCAGGGGAATGTGGGAGGGTCTTAGCCCCCCCCAGCACCAGTGGCCCTGGGGACACTCCTCGAGGGCCCTCGCCAACACCTGGGCCCTTCTTGGCGAGAAAGAGACTGTCCATCCCCAAAAGCAGGGTGGGCAACATCCAACTGGGTGACCCAATCCTGCACATGGCTTGTGGAGGGAAGGGTGAGGAGACCTGCACAGCCTGGGGCGCAGGAGCGGGAGGGTCAGCCAGCACACTGAAAGCAGGGCAAGGAGGGAGATGGAGCTGGAGGGGACAGCTGGCAGCTCCTGGTCACAGAAGAAGGTGAGAGCTGGGTGAGAAGCAATTACTGACTGCCTTACTCTGATCTCTTCCCGGTAGAAAGCTCTTGGAAGGGGAGGAATATCGGATCGAGTCTGGCTTTGGGATGGTCTCCTTCCCCGAGGTGGTCCCCAAGGCTCCCAGCATCACCACCACCATCAAGGCAAAGAGCGAGGAGAAGATCAAAGTGGTGGAAAAATCTGAGAAGGAGACAGTGATTGTGGAGGAGCAGACAGAGGAAATCCAGGTGACCGAGGAGGTCACAGAGGAGGAGGAGGCTGAGAAAGAGGCTGAAGAGGAGAAAGCTGAAGAGGAGGAGGAGGAGGAGGAAGAGGAGGAGAAAGCTGAAGCACAGGGTGAAGAGGAGGCCAAGTCCCCAGAGAAACCCAAGTCCCCCTCAAAGGAGGAGGCCAAGAGCCCAGCTGTGAAGTCCCCAGAGAAACCCCAGGCCCTACCAAAGGAGGAGGCCAAGACCCCAGAGGTGAAGTCCCCTGAGAAACCTGCACCCCCCTCAAAAGAGGAGGCCAAGAGCCCAGCTGTGAAGTCCCCAGAGAAACCCCAGGCCCCCCCAAAGGAGGAGGCCAAGACCCCAGAGGTGAAGTCCCCTGAGAAACCTGCACCCCCCTCAAAAGAGGAGGCCAAGAGCCCAGCTGTGAAGTCCCCAGAGAAACCCCAGGCCCCCCCAAAGGAGGAGGCCAAGACCCCAGAGGTGAAGTCCCCTGAGAAACCTGCACCCCCCTCAAAAGAGGAGGCCAAGAGCCCAGCTGTGAAGTCCCCAGAGAAACCCCAGGCCCCCCCAAAGGAGGAGGCCAAGACCCCAGAGGTGAAGTCCCCTGAGAAACCTGCACCCCCCTCAAAAGAGGAGGCCAAGAGCCCAGCTGTGAAGTCCCCAGAGAAACCCCAGGCCCCCCCAAAGGAGGAGGCCAAGACCCCAGAGGTGAAGTCCCCTGAGAAACCTGCACCCCCCTCAAAAGAGGAGGCCAAGAGCCCAGCTGTGAAGTCCCCAGAGAAACCCCAGGCCCCCCCAAAGGAGGAGGCCAAGAGCCCAGCTGTGAAGTCCCCAGAGAAACCCCAGGCCCTACCAAAGGAGGAGGCCAAGACCCCAGAGGTGAAGTCCCCTGAGAAACCTGCACCCCCCTCAAAAGAGGAGGCCAAGAGCCCAGCTGTGAAGTCCCCAGAGAAACCCCAGGCCCCCCCAAAGGAGGAGGCCAAGACCCCAGCTGTCAAATCCCCAGAAAAGCCTCCAACCCTCTCAAAAGAGGGTGCCAAGACCCCAGAGATGAAGTCCCCAGAGAAGCCTGCAACCCCCTCCAAGGAGGAGGCCAAGCCCCCAGCTGTCAAGTCCCCAGAAAAACCTGCAACACCCTCAAAAGAGGAAGCCAAAACTCCATCTGTCAAATCCCCAGAAAAACCCCCAACCCTCTCAAAAGAGGGGGCCAAGACCCCGGCTGTGAGGTCCCCAGAGAAGCCCCCAGCCCCCTCTGAGGAGAAGGCCAAGCCCCTGGCCGTGAAGTCCCCCGAGAAAGTCAAGTCTCCCATGAAGGAGGTGGCCAAGTCTCCACAGAAGGAAGCGGCCCCGGCCGAGGAGCCCCACCACGCCCCTCCAAAGGGGCCAAAAGCCCCTCCAAGGGAAGAGCAGCCCAAGCAGGTGGAGGCTCCCCCCAAGCCTGCAGCTGAGGAGGGCAGGAAAGAGGAAGCTCCCAAGAAGGATGTCCCGGCCAAGGTGGAGGAGAAGCCCAAAGAGAAGGCGGCTGCTGTGTTAGAGCCTCCAGCCCCACAGGTGAAGGAGACCACCAAGCCGGGCCCCAAACCTGCTGAAGGAGGAAAGGCTGAGAAGGAGGCTCCACCAAAACCTCAGCAGGAGGTTGGCAAAGGGGCTGCGATGGAGGCAGAGAAGCCAAAGGCTGAGGAGAAGGTGAAGAAGCCAAAGACTGAGGTGAAGGCAGAGGAGCCCAAGAAAAAGGCAGAGGAGCCCAAAGCTAAAGCAAAACCCAAAGAAGAGCCCAAAGCCAGTAAAGAGCCCCCCAAGGCTGAGGCCCCCTCCAGCAAGGAGGGCAAAGCCTCAGAGTCAGCGCCCACTGTGGGGAAGAAGTGAGCGGAGCTCCGGGTGCCGAAGAGCACCTCTGGGTGCGGGAGCTGCTCCGCTCCCCTCTGACAGCTGGGCCAGGGTGGGGAACCCCCACCAGGCTGGGCTTTACCTTAGCAATATGTCCTGTGAGAGCCGCAGCCCCCCACTGCCCTGCCCCGGCGATTTGGCCAATAGCTTCCCTGTGACATACACTGAGCGCCACATGTAAACACCCGAATTATAACCAAGGAGACTCCAGGGGAACCGACCACCCTTCTCCAGTAAGTGCATTTATGTAATGTATGTGCAATGGATGGATGAGCGCAACGCGGAGCTCTAGCTGCTTGTGCTGGGAGCTGGCGGGGTCCTCAGGGTCCTTCCCCAGCCCGGGGGGTGACAGCCATCCCTCCGAGCGGTGACCCAGGCTGCGGCCAGCTTTGGCTGGGTGCTGCAGGAAGGCTCCCAGACACACAGTGCACTAGGAACCTCAGCCCACTGTTTGCTTTCTGTGCAATAATCAAATAAAGTGCTTACAGAGACGCCCTGGCTCTGGTGCCCTGTGTTGGGGAGGGAAGAGATGATGAAGGAAGGCAGGGAAGCCTGGCCGGAGGGGCTGGGATCTGTCACCTGGGGCTGGGGGGGTGACACAGGGCTTCCCAGGGCCCTGGCTGCCCTGCCAGGAGGGGAGCCCACCCCACGGGGGGCACGAAGGACCCCGTCCTGCCTGCACTGGAACCAGGGCCAGCCCCCACCCTACTCCACAAAGGATTTTAGTGGTTTGGTTTTTGTCTTCCTTCCCTTTTTAAAGCACAGCTCCCGGGGGGGTGGGAGGGCCTGGTTTAAGCCAAGCACTGCAGCACAGCCCTGCACTGCAGCACTGCGCTGCCTGTGGGGAGACGGGCCGTCAGCCTTCCCGGGGGGAGAAATCACCCATGGGGGAAGAAGCAGAGAGGCTGGCAGCCAGGAGACAGTGACCTTGGGAGTGGGGATACAGCCCAACTCTGCCCTCCCCAGGCTGTGGGGCAGGACCCACGGCAGGGAGCTGCAAGGTGCTGGAGAGGGGGGCACATCCCAACTCCCTGCCCCCATGCAGGGCAAAACAGGGTGCTGGGACTCCCACCCCGACCCCTTGCATGGTACCGTGAGGTCCCACCCCTCACAGGCCACTGCTCTGCTTCCCCTGCTTCAAGCCCGGGGAAGCGGTAAAGCCCCCCTCTCCTTGCTACAGGGTTTTGTGCCGAGTCAGCGGGCTGGCAGCCAGTGCAGGCAAGGACAGGCTGAGGCTGCAGTGCGGGCTCTGCAGAGGGGCTATTTTTAGCCATCATCTCAGTTTTTAGCCATCATCTCAGTTTTTAGCCATCATCTCAGTTTTTAGCCATCATCTCAGTTTTTAGCCATCATCTCAGTTTGGCGGTCCCAAGGCCCTGCAGTGGGGAGGGAGGGCAGGAGGCCAGCAGCGCCCCAGGCAAGGAGCCCCACCAGCAGCCAGATGCCTGCCAGAGCCCAGAGACAGGGCTTGCTGCAGCCCCCACGGGTTCCCCCCACCCCCATCCCAGACCTCTGCAGGGACAGGGCACGCACACACTTTTCCTTCAGTCCAGCGTTTAATCCCTTTGGCTACAAAAACCTTCAAATGAAACGCAAAACTTTGGAAAAGCAACCAAAACGATGGGATGGGGATGCTCGACCCTGCAGGCAGAACAAGGCCCAGCCCAGGGGCTCAGCGATGGCTGAAGAACCCCTGAGGGTAGTTGAACTTGAAGGGCTTCAGGCGCATGGGTCCCCTGGAAGAGAAGAAGAGGGAGAGGCTGACCCATGAGGGTCAGGAAGCCCCCGGCACCCACAGAAAGGACCCGGGCCTCTCACCTGACGAGGCGCAGACACATCTTCTCCTGGGGAAACTCCTTGGGCCCCTCCACACTGGTGTCGTGGGGCTCTGTCTCCAGGTAGACATCCAGCACCATGCACAGGCGCTGCAGCTGGTTGGTGAGGAGCTGGTAGCCCGGTTTGGGCCCCCACAGCTCCTTGTAGTTCACGTTGACCTCACTCTCCATGGCCTGGCAGAGGAATGAGTACGGCGCAGGCTTGGGTCTCCACTCTGCCGTCCCAGGACCCACGGCTACTCCTGGCTGTCCTGCCCTGAGCCGCCTGGCCACCAGCTCACCCCAACAGCTCCCAGAACTGCTGGGAACACCCCCGCAAAAGCCAGTGGTTCTCCAGCCTCCTCCCCCACTGCCCCACATTACCCGAATGTTGTCATCGTTGCTGCTGGTTCGCTCTCCTTTCCAGTTCAGGCACAGGCTGAAGATGGGCGGCAGCGTGGAGTAACCAGGGTTCAGGACCACGGCGGCCTGCAGCTTGGCTGCACAGGGCAGGGAAGAAACGTCACCCGCAGCCCACGGGGCCTCCAACTGGAGGGATTTCCCATAAAGACCCCCAGAAGCTGCCCTGGGGGTGTCCGGTGGGGGAATTAGCAACTGCCAGGGGAAGGAAATGCGCCTACCTGTTCCTCTTTCTATCAGGGCCATGTAGTAGAGGTGAGTGTCTTCAGCCAAGCCTGCCTCTATCACATCTTTAGTGTAGGGCAGCTCCTGCAAGGAGAGAGCCAAGAGGAGTGAGCAGCTGCCGGCACCACACGGGAGCTGGAAGGGGTACGGCCTTGCGCTGGGCACCTACCGCGTAATCTTCATAGGGAATGGCAGCCCACTTCACCAGGCGCGAGACGATCTTGGTAGGGAAGAGGTGCTGGCACTCGCTGGAGACTGGCACAACGCCGTGTTCTGAAACCAAGGATGAGGCCAGCTGAGCAGAAGAAGGCTGGGGACAGAGCTCTGTCACTGTCCTGTGGGTGTAGATGCTCCAAAACCAGGACCCGGGGACGTGGTTATCCTTCCAACACCTTCCTCAGGTTCCTCACAGAGGAGCAGCGGAGGCCTTGGCTGTGATCCCACCAGAGCTTGCAGCCTTGGCAGTGCATGCCTGGCCCATGACAGGTGTGGTTCACCTCCCACCATGTCCCGAATAGATTCCCAGCGCAGGGACAGCCAGTCCCAAAGGGGTGCTGGGCATCAAGAAGGAGGCACGGCCTTCCTCCCCCACCCAAAACAGGGCAGCCCTCACAGCCCCGCTACCACCGGGGACAGGGGGAACAACTTGGGACGGTGAAGGTGGCACTGCAGGTGTGCAGCACCATTAGAGGCAATGTCAGTCAGCTCTCCTCTGCAAGAGGACCCTGCTGCTGCACCCCCTATCCGCAGGCACGGGGTGGGGAGCCAGGCACTCACCGAGCGATGCAAACTGCTTGTGGAGAGCCAGGCGAGACTGCAGCCTCGTTCGCAGCAGCTTCACAGTCAGCTCCATGTGGCTGGCACTCAGCGAGTTGTCCGCAGTGACCGTGTGCTGTGAGCAGGAGGGGCCATCACCAGCCTGTGAGATCCCACCAGGGACCCCACAGTCCAGGAGCCACCCCACCCAGCCCTGGGGACAGGGACACACTTGAGTTGCTGCTCAGTGCCCGTGGCAGGGCTTAGAGTATCACACACAGGAGACAAAACACATTGGCGCAGTCCTGCTGCACAGATTCACCCCGGCTGAGCCCGTCCCAGCCAAGGGTTCACAATGGTTTGGGAGCGGCTGGTGCTGGCAGGAGCTCTGGGGGGCCTGGGACAGGACATAACTGTCCCCAAAACCTCCCAAACCCCAGCACCACGTGCTGGGGGAGATGGTAGAGGGTGAGACATGCCTGAGGCTGATCCTTGGGGAAATGCAGGCCACCCAGCTTCTGCACCCACACGTAGGGGTGCCCCAGCTCTGTCACGTAGTCGCTCAAGGTCAGGATGCTGCGGGGACAAGGAAGGGTTAACGCCACCCCAGAGCATTCCCCCGCCGCCCGGCCTGCACCCCAAGCCCTGCCCGGGGAGCCCCCCCAATGCCAACTGGCAGGATGCCGGCTTTCCGGCCCTGCTGAGCTGGGGAGGGACGTGCTATGCTGGGACCCAGGCTCACCCCACTTTATCGAACTGGAACTGGTTGGCTGGGTTGGGCGTTTTCCTCCCATGGTCTCCTGGATAGAGGCAGCTGAGGAGGGAGTCTGCGGAGAGCAGGTCCCTGGCAGGAGGAGGGAAGAGACTGATCAGCAGCAGCCTGGGCCGTTTGTCTCTCTGGGGTGGCCGCTAACAGGTTCCAAACCCAGAGAAGGGGATTATGAGCTCCACAAGCTGGGTTTCAAGACCAGAATGGCTTTCCCCTAATTCCACCCCAAAAGATCTGTCTCCTCCCTGACTGTGAAGACGATGGAAATCACGGGGCACCACCTCCCTGGTTTCCCAGGAAGCTGCTCACTCCAGTGCGTTAATTCCAAAACCCACTGATGTATATGGAGAAAACATCACCGGCATAGGCAGGGCACAGCCTGATGGCTGTTTGCCACCCAACAAGTCTAAGCAGAGGAATTCTGCTTCATGTAATAAAATCTGTCACGTCTGACTACCCACAGCCTGACCAAGCACAAAGGGCTGTAGGATTTGGCTCAAGCCACAGCCTCACAGGTTTGGGGTAACACAGCCAAGGGCAGCTGCGAGGGAGGGAGCAGCCCACATGGGAACCCTGCGGAGAGACTCTGGCTGCTGTCATGGAGGGTTTTGGATACCTCCGGGGAAAACAGAATCCCAGGAGGACTGGGAGGCCTCATATGGGATAGGAAGACTGGGAAGCAGCACTTGCTTCCAGGTAGCCCACACCAGCCTCTCCCGCATGCCTCTTCCTCAGGCACCTCCTCCTGGCCCGGGGAGAGCCACCAGAGAGCTGGCAGCTGATTGGAGCTCCCTGGGCAGGCTCCCACAGCTGCCATTTCAGCCATTCCTCACACAAATCAGGCTCCAGCAGTCTCTGGGGAGCCCAGGGAGAGGCACTCAAGGCAAGGTGACCCACAGAGCAAGCAGGTGAAGGGAGATGCCAGGCAGAGGCTGCAGGAGGGAGGGAAGCGGTTCAGCTGCAAGAGGGTGATGGAATGCAACAAGGAGGAGAGGAGGACGACTCCTGACAGGTTTGGCACTGCTCCCCCAAGAGGTTCGCAACCTCCTTGCCCCTGGCTTATCACGAGAGGGAGAGGAGGAGGAGGATGCCTGGGCTGCAGCAGCCCGGCAGGGCTCCTGGCAAGGCCCTGGAGCTCAGGAAGAGGTAGCACTGGGCAGAGGATGCACAGGGTGACAGCCCTCCCCAGGGGCAGAGGTGGAGCTGTGCTCTTTGGCAACTCCTTTGCCCATCAAAGGATGAGCCAAGACAGTGCTTTGAAACCGCAGCTCTGCACAAAGGCCTTTAAGGTGCCTCAGGTAAGGCAAGGAGAGGAACTGAGGTTAAAACCTCACCCGCCAGGAGCAGGGCAACTGGGTGAGGAGCGCCCCAGCCCACAGGGCGCAGGAGCTGCAGCTCAGCAGAGGGACATTGCCACCACACACTACTCTTGGCACCACATTGCTCTGCCAACGCGTCACTCTGCACAGAGCAGGGCAGGACGCCAGGGCAGGGCGTTTGTGGTGAGCGGAGGAGTTGCTGCCTGATGAGCTCCGGGCTCAGTGCCCCCGCGGCTCTCCTCACCCAGCACTGATGGCGGTTGTCATCTCAACGGCAGTGGTCACCTTGGCTTTCACTGTCATGACATTGAGGTTCATCAGGTAGTAGAAGGTCAGGTGAAGCACATTGTCATCTGCGCCAACAGAGAAGGGGCAATGTCGCTGTCTGCTCTAGCTTGGAGCACCCCGCAGAGGGGGATATACGTTCCTCCCCTCCATAGGACAACAGCAAACGGGGCAGAGAGGGAACGTGGAGAGAAACTGGCAACCAATGCACCATAACCTCTAATGCCATCCCATCAGCATTTGCCAGGCTGTGCCTGTCAGGCCCAAGACCCCACCACAAGGGAGGAAAGCTCCCAGCTAGAGGGAGGAATCTTCAAAGCAAGATCACCCCACCTGCATGGGCGAGAGGAGCTTGACAGTGCTGATAAACAACATCATTCGGTCTCCCCTGGAAGGCCATGCTCAGCCCTGCCGGGGCAGCTGGGCTGAGGGCAGGAAAGCCTCTCCACAGCCTGAGCTCTCCCTGAGGATCCCAAGCTGCCGCTGAGTTGCTCCCTGACCTGCTGTCACAGACTCTTGAGTGCTCACTGCCCAGGGCCACCAGTACCCGTGTACCTTTGCACTTCAGGTCGATGGTGACGGACAAGGGGTGCCGCTTGAGCATTTCCTTGCGCTTGTCATCCAGCTGCACGCCCAGGGTGGGCCTGCGCCGCTTCTGGGGAGGGCAAAACAGCTGTCAGACCATTCTCCCGCTTCTCGGCAGCCCATGGCCCCCACCCTCCTCGCCCACTCCTCTTTCATTCTAGTCTAGTCCCCCGACCCCCTGGTGCAGGGGCCGCGGACCAGCCCTGGGGAAGGAGGGGAGCAGGAAACCCTCACTCTGCTGCAGGGCGAGTACAAAGCAACTCAGGCTCCTGTCATTCCTGCAGCTCCCAGGAGCCCCCTCGCCCCTCTGAGATGGGGCCAAGGACCTGCCAGCCCCAAAAGCTTCCCTGCTGCAAAGGGCGGAAGCTGAGGCCTTTCCCTTCACTCCTCCCCGCAGCAACAGCCTGATACACCAGCCACTGCTGCTGGGCACTGGGGCGGTACAGACCCACCGTGGGCTTCTGTGCTGGGGGGGCATCCAGCACCTAAGGTCTCTCCTTGGCACCCGGAAGGCACAGCCCATAGGACATCAACATGGCCCCAGGGGAGCACTAAACAGCCGCCGGTGCACAGTTCAGCTCAAGGCTTTTGGCAGACAGCATGGGATGGACACATGTCCCTCCCTGCCGGACGCCAGCCTCCAGCCAGCCTCCCCGGCCCGAGGCTATTTATATAAAGTGGAACAGCTCCAGCCGGAGAGCTGCGAGACGGCCGCTGCTGCCGGATGGGACGCGAGCATGGTGGGACACGAGCTGGGCAGATTTGTACCCTGGCTCTCCTGCATTCGGGACAGAAACTGGAAATGGCGCCTCTCACAGTGTGCAGGGCCCAGTTCCCCCAGCACCTCCCAGTTAGCAGGCACAGATGGGTTTGCCCACATGATACGGTGTTGGGAGAGGACCCAGAAGGGGATAGCGTCATCCCTTACCGTGGTCTGCTCCTCCTCGGCATCAGAATCGCTTTCATCATCTGTGCAAAGAGACGGGTGTAAGTGGGGACTGCTTGGGGCTCAGCAGGACTACCAGTCCTTTCTCCAAGGCCACAGCTCCCCCCAACATCACCATCCCCCGCAAAAGCAGGGCCCTGGCGGGATTCAGACAGGCAGGAACACGTCCCCAGTACCGGGGGTCCTGCCAGCAGGCGAGGAGCTGCGAACGTCTCTTGGGAAGGAGGAGCTGGGGACAGAGGGGATTTGGCCAGCAGCGCAGCCCCCAGGCACTGTGCCATATCAGCATCCCCCCCCAGAACCCACTGGCTTCTCTTGCTGATGACTCTGCCCGCGGCACAGAGAATTGGGCAGCCTGCATGTGGCAAAACCACCCCAACTCACCCTGTGAGTCCTCAGGTGGCTTGTACAGGGCTTTGGCTTCCTCTACGCTCCCTTCAATGGCCACCACGAGCTTCTTATCTACAGGGGAGACATGAAAACTAAGGTATGAACCCCACTTCTGCATGGGAAAGGCAGTTAGAAGCAGCCCTGCCCTGGCAAGCTCCCACTTCATGGCTGCATGAGGCAGAGCCTTGTGGCAGAGCAAGCTCAAACAAAGGGTCAGTGGGAAGAGGCGGTTGTCCAGAGGGCTCTGTGGGGCCACCACAGGGCTGGATCCCCTGGGTAGGATGGGGTCAGAAGAGGGAAAATGCTGGGTTTTGAGGGACTGTCCCTGCAAACCATAAAGGCCGAATCTTTATCAAGAGCCGAGAGGGGCTGGGGTCTGGCTGGCACAAGCAGAGAGTGAGGAGCTGGGTCATCAGGGCTGCAGGTGCTCATTAGCAAGGACCTGGTGCAGCCAGGTGCCACAGCATGGTCCTCCCACACTCTTCTGCCTCCTGCCCCACTCCCAGAGTGGTGTGAGGGCAGGCGGGATTGTAGCTCTCATGCTGTGCTACAGCCCTCTCCGTATAGGAGATGCGGACAGCCCAGGGGGAGCCCAAGCCCCGCTGGGAAATCCCTCCCGACTTGGGGAGGCTTCAGAAAGCCCTTCAAAATGCAAAGCTGCCGAAGGGGATGAAAGTTTTCAGGTGAGCTGCGGGAAGGGCCTCTCCGAGGGCAGGCAGGGGTGGCACCTGCTCTGGAATCACCACCATCCATGGGTGGCACAAGGTAGCACCAACCCCACAGAATGACAGCTCTTGGGAGGCTGTGTCAGCTGCAGGGACGTTCCCACCAACCTTGAGAAGCCAGAGGAGAGGTGGGAAGCAAGCTTCCCAAGCAGTTCTTCCAGCGAGGGAGCTGAGCATATAAGGTTTCAAATGCTGCAGCCTCATTGTGCTGGCCCTGGGGCCACCCTGCTGCTCTGGGCTCAGCAGAATCCGGCAGTGGAGCAGGTGGGACAAAAAGGGATCTCCCAAAGTGTCCCCAAAGCGGTGCTTTTTGCAAGTGGGAGTGGAATCTGGCCCGTGGAGGGAGCATCACCCCCCCAGCCCTGGCTGGTGACAGCCCCTCGAGATGTTGCTGAGGGTGGCGCTCCCCACTTGGTGCTCACCGCAGGCCTGACCGTAGGCGCTGGCTTGAACGAAGAGGACGTAGAGAGGCGGCGGGAGGTGCCGGGCTGTCTCGTACTGTTTGTGCGCCTGGTCAAAAGGCATGAAGAGATACTCCTGGACGGGAAGGGAGGCCTGGGGGAATAAGAGGGCTAACCTTCGTCACCGGGAACAGAACAGTTCGCCCTCCTCACCCCCTCCTTCACCCCAAGCTGGCAAGCGGGAGGCTGGAAACCAGCACAGCGGCCAGGGCGCAGGGTTAAATGCAGCCACAGGCACGGCAAGCCCCCAGGGAAGGGCTGGCAGCTCTCCCTTGCTGGAAAGGTTTTGGATCTGAAAATAACCCAGTTCCTTCTCCTGTTCTTCCCTCCCAAGGCAATCACAAGGGGCTGGAACTGCATATTGCTCTCCCGGGAAAGGCCTATTTAACAACTCCTCCCTCCGCAGTACTGCAGGAATTGCCGCATAAACGAGACTCCAGCGGAGCCTCAGCATGAGGCATCTCCACCCCTCGTCCACATCGACCGGGAGCGAAACACCTCCAAAGCAGAACCAGCTCAGGCGTCGTGCCTCTCTAACCCAGCACTCGGAGTGTGAGCTCAGCTCGGCCCCAAAGGCCTTCTCCCCTTCCTGCAGAGCTCCAGTACCTGCATGATGCTGTTGAGTCGAGGTTGGAGGCTGCTCAGATACTCCTTCTTCACCTCGATCTCCTTCAGGATCTTCTCCTTGCTGGTCAGGCACTCCTTGTACTTCTCTGCTAGCCTAAGGGTGGGAGCTGGGTTACCACCACATGTCACAGCTACAAAGCCTGCTGGAGTCACGGGCCCCAGCTCTCCCAACCTGACAAAAGTCACCACAGGAACCAGGAGAGCTCAGACACAGTGACAGACAAAGAGCTCTCAACACCAAGGGCAGAAAGGGACCGACTAGAGTTGGAAAATGAACAGGGGAAGTGGAAGCTCAGCCTTGTGCTGTGCTTCGAGAAGGGACAGCGACCAGACCTTCCCTCAGACGACCCTCTGCTGCCAGAAGCCCCACCAATGGAGCCCCGCTGACCGCCCGCTTTTCCACTTCATGTCACCAGAGTCACTTCACATCACATCAACTCCTCAGTTAAACCCGTGAGAGTCAGGGTTTAACATGCAAGTGCTCCTCTGTAACAGGGTAAAACCCCAGGAAACCCCAAGTTCACCACAACGCTCCAAGCCCTGGATACACTTGTGTTTAGAGAGGACACATTCAATCTCGTTACTGCTGTTGACTGCAACCTCTTGCCTGGCAGAAAGCAGCAGCAGGGAAGGCCAGTTATGGAGGCGTGCTGCCCAGGACAAGCCTCCACCACGGCGGGGAACCATGATAAATCCAGTACTCCACGGTGTGACAGCTACAGATGGACGTTAACAACTCCAAGAGCATCAGAAAGCACCCAAAGCACTGCTGGCACCTGCTCTTGAGGCAGCTGAAGAGGCCATTTCCCACCACAACAGTGGCGGGAGGGGACCGGCAGTGCTCCCTAGATACCGTGGGGCCAGGACTGGGAATCATTTCTCAGCAATTCAACGTGCAACCACAGGACAGGCTGAGTTCAGCTCATCTTTGCCCTCTACACAGTTTGCATTGAACAATCATTTTGAAGGAGAATCCTCAAGAGGTCTCCAGACTGAATGCTCCTCTGCAAGCGTGTGCTGCAGGCAGAGCTGTCTGGAGGATCTCAGCTGCAATGTGAACGGCCGCCTTCCACTGGGTGAAAGAAGCCGGGTTTGACGTGAAGGGTCTGGGAAAGGTGAAGCATGAGGCGTTAGAGCCACGCAGCACCTGCCTGCAGCACCTCTCGCTCTGCTGAGCCGCCCTGCTCATGCAGCACCTACCAGCAAGGCTCAGACTGATCCTTCCAGAAGGCTGGTCTTGGCTGCTGCCTGGCTGAAAAAGCTGCTGGCCATTATCAAAACCCAGGAACATTGTGACATGTTTGCTTTCCGCACGGGGCAAGAGTCGATGGAGCAGCTGAGGGACCTCAGGGGTTAGAGCCTGCACTGAGCACAGGCGGGCAGGAACGGCAGCAGCACTGGGCCGTGCCACCAAGCTGAGCCACCTTAATTTTCCTCCTTGCACCACAGCATGGCGGGCAAAACAGAGATGGCTTCGCCCAACGTGGCATGTCTTGCAGAACTGGGCTCTGGACGGGACCACGTAACTGGCCATCTTTCAATATCACCCCTACAGCGGGCAGCATCCCCGTTCCCCACTGCAAGAGCCTCCAAGGAGACGCTGGGAAAACGTCAAGCTACCAAATTCCTTTTATTCCCTTGCTAACCGAGGGCCAGCACTGGTGTTCACCGCCTTGGTGAGGTAAGACACGGGCTCACCAGGAGAGCCAAGACGCCTTTGCTGCCATTGCCCAGAGCAGAAGGTGTGGTCCCAGCCAGGCAGCCCCTCTTACACAGTAGCCACAGACGGCTCGGGGCTCCTCTCACACTGGTTTGGGGGTTGCTCTGCTCCCCAGCACCCCCCAGGGCTCTCCATCAGGCAGGTGAAAGAAAACTCCCTGATCTATGAAACAAGGCTCCCACCAAGCACATTTGCACACACAGAGCAATCCTCTGCACCGAGGGCTCAGTCACGCAATAAATCTGTCACTTGTTCCATGCTGACTGTTTTAAGAGAATGTTAAAATCTTTATCGCCCATGTTTGCTTCACCCAGGAGCCACAGAGTTCACTCCCAGGGTCCGTTGAGAGCACAGCAGGCTGAGACTGAACCAAGATGCCACTGACCCACCTCTTGCGCTGCTCCAGCTCCCAGTCTAGGCGGGCCAGGGTCTGCTGGTGGGGCTCTGACAGGGTGATGGTGGGCCGGCTGATTTCGGTGGGGGCCTCTTTGTAAAACTCCTCCAGGCTCACCAGTTCGATCTCCTCGTGTTTTGACCTGCAAGGACAGACCAGATCACATCGAGGAAAGGTGGGAAATGCCACAGCAGGGCCAAACTCAAACCTCGAGTTTCTACTACATGAAACACCAGAGCTTCAGTGAGCTGAACCGCAGCAGAGCTCAGTGGGGGAGAGGAAGGTCCCAACAGGGTCCCTTCTTTCACAGAGATGCCTTCCCTGCACCAAAGCACTCTTTGAGGCATCAGCCTAAACGCAGCCCTCCTGGCAGCAGCTCAGAGCACTGCCCGCGCAATGGGCACGAGGGAACACTTGGCTTTCTGAAGAAAACTCCTGGTACACAGAGGCCAGAGGGTCCCTGAGGAGACCCGCATGGCCGCATCTTTGGCATTTACCTGTTTTCTCTTCCACTGTCTCTCTATTGCAATAGGTGCCTCCTTCCCTCCTCCCTACGTGAGCCTTGTCCCAGCACAAGAACGCTGGGATGCTCCATCTCTCCTGTGTGGCGGTGTCCGGAGCAGCCACTCTCCTCCCGCATCAGGCTCAGGCAACGCGACAGGGGATTCCAAATGTCCGAGGCCTCCACCCCATCTCAGACACACCGTCACTCCCTCTCCTCCCCAGCCAGACTCACTTGAACTCCAGGCATTTGGTGATCTCTTTCTGCAGGTGCATCACCTCATAGAGCAAGTTCTGGAGCTGCAGGTGATACGCATCGACCTTCTGCTTTGCCTGAAACGCAGACACGGCCAGAGTAGGGGATGAAGCTCCGTTACCTTCCTCCCAGCAAACACCCCCCCCACACACACACACCCCAGCTCGGGTTTTAAGGCACGCCACATTTTTTGGGGGGAAAAAAAAAAAACATTTTCAAGGGTTGGGAAACTGAATGATCAGGACATCGAACTGATTCTGCTCCCTTTCAGCACATTTCAGGGACAAGGCACAGAACAGGACAGACCTGCTGGGGCACATGGGCCAAGTCCCCTCCCATCCCTGTGCCTCCATTTCCTCACTGGTACAACGAAAACAAGTACAGCTTGCTAACTGCAGAAAGCTCTCTGAGAAGCCTCAGTAAGGAGCTTCACAGCCAACCGCACACACGCTTCTCAGGCCTGCCGCACACCAGACACTCGAGACAGAGCTTTCTGACTCCCCCGTTACATATGCGATGGAAGCAGGTACCACTTCCTTGTCATTCATTTTAATTGCAGCTTCCACCGTGCCGCAGTAGAGCCTCCTGATAAACCTCTAATTCAAAAACCACAACCTGGCTAGTGCTTAATTCCTCCCACGCATCCAAACACAGTACAGGCAGAGATGGCAGCAGCCATTTTAGTAATCCTGCTACACCCTGAGCTGTGCCCATCGGCCCCCAGCCCCCTCGGTACCTCGTGGGTTTGATCCCTCCCTTTCTTCAGCCGAATATGAGCCAGCCGGTTGAGCTTCTTCAGCGTCATGAAGTGGACGCAGCTCTGAATCCGCCGCTCATCAATCTCCGAAGCCTGAGTAGCAGGAGAGAGGTGTGTGAAGCAGGCGAGACAGCTCTTGACGCAAAGCCCCTTTGCTGCAGGCACTTCCTGCAAGTCCCGTTACAAAGGGGGCTCCGTGCTTCGCTGAGGAGCCTTGATTAATGTCAGCAGGGGTTCCAAGGGAGCCTTCCACTGCTGGACTCATGGGTCACCCACAACAGGTGGGTGTTCCAGGCTCACTCCAGTGATTTTTCTCAGCAGCAGGAAGGGAGACAGAGGGCAGCGCAGGCGGTCGCAGCGCGAGCCTTCCCCGGCCACAGCCGAGGCTGACAGGCCTCTGTGGGACGGCAAGAGCCAGCCACCCCCACTGCAGCAGCAGGGACTTGGTCCCTCCCCTGGGAGCCCCCCACCCATCAGCAGTACCCCAGAGGAGCCCAGAGGTGCTTTGGAAGCACTCGGACGGCATAACGTCTGTTCTGTCAAGACCAAGGCCTCAGCTAAGCTATGTTTTACTCTATTTAAGGGAGGCTGTTCCATTTTCCTGACTGTCCCCAGAAGACATCACAGCTTCTGCTCCTGCTCCCCCCAGATTAAGGAAAACCAGCAAAGAAAAGAACACGTTAAATCAAGCACCAAGGCTTCTCCTTACGTTGTCCTTGATGCCTCTGCTCTTCAGCTCCTGGATTTCTGCCATCAGTCTCTGCAGCTCCTGGCAAGTCTCCCGGTAGAGTTCATAGTCTTTGATGGGGTCACGGAGATCCACCTCGCACTCCTCACTGTAGTACCTAACATCCTGCAAAGGCAGAAAGTGCCTTCTGCAGCTTGTTCCTTCTGCCTCCACTGGAAAAGGCGCTGGGAAACAACCTGCTGGGTCTCAATCCCTGGCTCTGTCAGGCATTAAAATGCCTGGGGAGTTCAGGTCACCTCTTATGTAGTTATTGCAAGTCTAAACTGGTGTCTGCCCTGCACCAGGTGTATCCCAGTTACTAGAGAGGATAAACTGGGGAAGGTGGCTACCACTTCTGCCCCGGCCTCTGCTTTGGCTGGGCCCAGGTTGCCCGGCTGCTCGCTGGAGTGTTTTAAGGCAACCTGCAAACCCCAGTCGGACCTTTCAGCCTTGTGCTCACCCTCCCTATGCCTCAAGAGACAGCTTTGACTCCTCAAACACTGTCTTTCCTGAAGGAGAGAGGAACGGGCTCAGAAATTCAGAGCGGGGGTTTCAGAGGCACTGGGAGATGGCTCAACGCTGAGAGAAGCTGCAGCTTCCTGAAGGGGAGAAGGAGGCCAGCGAGGAGCGGGCACAGGAACAACCCTGTGGGAGGACACGAGCACCAGCAGGCAGCCAGGGGCCCCACCTGCTCAGCATCGGCTTTGCCCCGCTTGCCCTCCTGGAGGCCCCCCTCCGTGCGGATCACTTTGGGCTTCCTCTTCTTGCTGGAGTCCGACGACATGGCGCTGCCGGTCGAGGGCTGGGGGGCAAGAGGCAAAGCTACCATCCCTGGGGGGGCCAAGGGGCTACCCTGGGCTCCCTTCTGCCAGCCTGCCTTGGGCTCTGCGGGCTCCCACCCAGTGAGCCCCCGCGCCCCCCGCCCCAGACCCCTCCACACCGGGCCCAGGGCCCCGGCCCCACCGGAGCCCCCCAAGACCTCCCCCCGCACCGGGCTCCCCGCTCACCGCGCCGCTCGCCTCAGCGTCACCCGGAAATGACGCGAGCGGAACAAACGAGCGCGGCGCAGACCGGCAGCCCCACGAGCAGCGCCCCCTGGCGGACAACCCCCATCCCCGGAGGACCGCGAGCCCCCATGGGCGGGGGGAACGGGGACCCCACGGCACCGGGGGCACAGAGGGGCGTTGCGGGGAACCTTAGTGTATCGGGACACCCAAGAGCAGGGGTCTTTTCGTGCAGGGTTGCCACAGGGGGCACCCATGGCAGGGGGCAGGGTGGCCCTCCAGGGTTGGAGGTCCATGCCCCATGCCAGGGGGCCGAGCACTCCCAGCCCCCCACAGCCCCCCCAGAGAAAGCCAGGCCTTGGTTTATTAAATATTTAATTGGCAACGTGCCGCAGTGGGGCAGGGTCCCCGTGGGAAAGGCACCCACGGGGCCCATGAGGAGTAATTAAGACCCCCCCGACATCCCCACACCCCCCAGGCAGCGCTGTCCCGGGGGCCCCCCCACAGAATCGGGGGCTCCCACCCCACCCCTTCCCACTCCCACTCCTCCCAGGGCACTCCAAGAAGAAGCTGGGGAGGCAGAAGGAGAGCCAGGAGCTGCAGGGGAGCAGAGACCCCCTGCAGCCCTCTCCCGGCAGAGAACCAGGTGGGGAATGAGCCCCTCAGGGTGCAGCGTGGACCCCTGCTCACTGCAGGGGGGAAATCTTCAGGGGAATCATTATCCGTGACTCCATGTTGCGGATCAGCGGGACTGGAAAAGGAAGCGAGAGAGATGCGAGGGCTGGGGGTCCCCAGCGATGGCTGGAGGTCCCCAATGAGGGCTGGGGGTCCCACTCACCCGTGTAGTACACGTTCTCATCCCAACCCCTCTTCCTCCAGGCCGCGTTTCTCGTCTCCTCCCGGGACTGCAGGTCCTTGTAGGCTGTGGGGAAGGGACACAGCTGGTACCCAGGGTCCCCCCATACCTCGCTCCCACACTGGGGGTACTCGGGGGGCTGACATGGAGCCCACATACCCCAGAGGTGATGCACAACATACAGTTCCCCGATCTGGGAGAAGAACCCGCCGACCGCCTCCTGGTTCTCCTGCCGGTACTTAATGGCCCGAGCCCTGGCACAGGGCAGGAGAAACACAGGGCGTGTGTGTGGAGGGTTGTCCGAGGGGGCCCCCCCTCCTCCGGGGGGACCTTTTCCAACCTTGGCTCCCTCCATGCTGGGAAAACAGTCGCCTACCAGTTGTTGCCCCATTCAATCATGGTCCCAGGCTGGAAACGGAGGAGGAAAAAGAAAACCCCAGAGTGAGCAGCCAGATCCTGCCCACTCCCCCTGTTTGGGGTCCCCCCACCAAGGAGGGAAAATCTGGGGGGGCTGCCCCTCAAAACACTAAGCCCCGAGGTGCAGGCCGGTCCCCTATGGTGGCTTACCTTCAGCTTGTAGGTCCTCAGCTCATAGATGTTGG
The DNA here is from genome assembly GCA_031468815.1 of Morus bassanus. Taxonomy (NCBI): domain Eukaryota; kingdom Metazoa; phylum Chordata; class Aves; order Suliformes; family Sulidae; genus Morus; species Morus bassanus. The sequence continues at coordinate 18,977,705 of CM062577.1, forward strand.
GTCCCTGGCGGGGCAGTGGCTCATTCCAGAAACTGAACTCCAGGAGCAGCTGGTTCCTGCGCGACAGCAGCATCCGACTCCTCTCCTTGCGAAATTCCAGGTACTCCTAGGGGAGAGCCCCAGTCGGGGGTTTTGGGGTGCAGGGAAGCACAACCTGGGCTGGGGCAGGGGGCAGGCTGGGGCGAGGTGCAGAGCTTGGGGGACTCCCCCCAAATCCCGGTGGTACCTTGTTCTGCTTCAGTTTGTTCATGCAGTCGGTGAGGGCCGGGTACCCGCCCAAGAAGCGCCAGAGGTGCACTGGAAGGAGAGCGCGGGGCTGGGGAGAGGGGTGGCAGCACCCCAAAAGCCCACCCAGCAGCTCCCACCCTCACCTGCCTGGTCCTGCTCGCCATACCACGTGTTCCAGTTGCCCACCAGGTTGCAGGGGTAGTCAGGGTCCGAGTGGAGCTTGGGGAGCACCTTCTCCCTGTGGGGTGGTGGTGGGGCAGCTGGGGAGTGGGCAGACACCCCAAAACCCTCCTGAACCCCCCATTTGCCCTCCCTGGTCCAACACAAGGGGACGGGGTGTGGAAGGGTCCACCTGATGGGACCTGGAGCAGACCCCAGGAGGGGGAGGATGTGCCCATTTCACAGAGAGGGAAACTGAGGCAAGGAGCAGTGGTATGGCCCCACCTGGGTCTCAGGGAGCTCTGCATGAGCCCTGCCACCCCCCCACTCCAAAAGGGCACCCCAACACCCCACCAGCATACCGGGAGCCCCCCCACCCCCCAACATGCAGCTGGGCTCACGTCAGGCTGTTGTAGGCATCCAGGCACTCGGGCTTCACGTTGTGAACTGCGGGGAGAGGAGAGGGGGGGCTGCCAGGGTGGGGGCCAAGGCCCTGGGAGGGGAGCAGGGCCCGAGGGGGAGCAGCCGGGGGGGTCCCTTTGGGTGGAGGGGGGCAGCAGGGCCCCCTGTGGGGCCACTCACATTGGATCTTGTAGAGGCTGCTGGTCTCCTTCTTGGAGAGGAGGTTGGAGTGGGCATCCTTGCGGGGCTCCACCTTGTGCACGAAGAGAGAGCGGAACCAGCTGCGCTCAGCCTCCCCTGAGTAGCCCCTGCAGGATGGGGGGTCAGTGGCAGGGGGGGTTCCCGACACCCCCTCATCCCAGGGACACCACAGGTGGGCTGGGAACGGCCAGCCAGAGCTGGGAACCAAGGGCCATGCTCCCAGGGGGCACCCTCTGTCTCAGGGGGCTCGGATGGGTTTCACTGGGTCCCTCCCAGGGCCAGTGGCTGCAGCGCTGCCACCCAGGTTTGGGGGGGGGCGGGGGGGGGGGAGAGGGGCTGGGGGGGAACAGGGGCCCCAGCTCCCCCCACCCTGGCTCCAGGGTGGGGTTTGGGCTGCACTTGCCCCGACTGCAGCCAGGGCTTGAGGCTGGCCCTGAGGGGTGCACGGGGGGCAGCCCCAACCAAGGGATCCCCCAAGGCAGCCCCCCCAGCCCAAGGAGACCCCCCAGCCCCAAGGGAGCCCCCAAATGATCCCCACAGACCCAAGGGAGCCCCCCCCCCAGGCCCAAGGGAACCCCTCAAACGATCCCCCCAGCTCCAAGGGAGCCCCCAAGGAAGCCCCCCAGATGATCCCCCCAGCTCCAAAGGAGTCCCCAAGGCAACCCCCCCGCCCCAAGGCATCCCCAAACGATCCCCCCGCCCCAAGGGATCCCCCGGCCGGCGCTGACCCCCCGGGGTGGGGCCCAGGACCCTTCCCCGCAGGCCCGCTCCGCCCGGGCAGGGTCACCGCAGCGCGGCGGGGCCGGGCCGGGGGTGCCGGTCCCCGCTCACCGGGCCGGGCCGGGGCCCCGGGACCTGCCGCGCCGCCACAGCAGCCCCAACACCGCGCTCCCGCCCACCCGCGCCGCCGCCATCTTCCCGCCCGGGGCGGTGCCGGAGGGGGCGGGGCTACGTAATCCACGCCTCCCTCAGAGAGTTGCCACGCCCCCCGACGGGGCGCCCCGCCCCTCGTTCAGAACCGGGCCGGTAGAAGGGCAATTCTGATTGGCCGGCCACACCTTCTCGCTCCGAGCCACGCCTACTCGCCCCGCCCTCCCGCGGGGCGACGCCTCATTGGCTGCGGGCGGGAAGGCGGTGCCCGGGGAGGGCGGGGTCCATCATAGCCCTCCCATGCCAACAGCCAATCAGAACAGGCAGGGGGAGAGCACAGTGTCTGATTGGCCGCGGTGCTCCCACCGCAGCATCCTCCCTCTGCCGGCCAGAGGGGGCACCTCCTGGTTGGTCCCTGCTCGAGGCGGGGGCGTGGAGCTATGGCTTCTCCCAGTAACACTGCACTGGTCCCAGTTCCCCTCCCAGTAACCCCGCGCTGGTCCCAGCCTCCATGCCATCACCCCAGTGCCTGTCCCAGTTCCATTATCACCATGCTGGTTCTGCTCCCAGTCCCATCCCATTACCCAGTACCAGCCCCAGCTCCAGTCCCAATCCCCATCTCAGTCCCAGTCCCAATCGATTCCCAGTCCCAATCCCAGTTCCAGTCCCAATCCCAGTCCTAGTCTCCGTCCTAATCTCAGTCCCATGCCCAGTCCTAGTCCCAGGCCTGATCCCAGTCCCTGGTCCCAAGTCCAGTCCCAGTCCCAGTCCCAGTCCCATCCCCAATTGTCATGCACTGTTCCCGTATTGTTTTCCACAGTGAGACAGATTCTGTCTTGTTAACGTGCTTCACTGGTGAGACACCAGGCCATTAACATATACCACAATTTTATTAAGTTTTCCACTGTCCTTAGGCAAGTCACTGTAACCCGTATAGTAAGCCCAATACATAATAAGACAGAAATTGGCAGAGCAAAATACATGAGATCGGGGGAAGGGGATACAACCCATTCGGTTGTTCAGCAGCCCACAGCAAGGTCAAAGGTGATGGGGGTCTCAGACCAGCTGAGAGGGAATTCCACCAAGTTACTCCCACTCTCCAATTTTCTAGCTGGTATGAAGCCCCCAGTCCCCACATATCACGGAATCATACACTCATGGAATGGTTTGGGTTGGAAGGGACCTTTAGAGGTCATCTAGGCCAACCCCCCTGCAGTGAGCAGGGACATCTCCAACGAGATCAGGTTGCTCAGAGCCCCGTCCAACCTGACCTGGAATGTTTCCAGGGATGGGGCACCTACCACCTCTCTGGGCAGCCTGGGCCAGGGTTTCACCACCCTCATTGTAAAAAATTTTTTCCTTATATCCAGTATAAATCTACCCTCCTTTAGTTTAAAACCATCACCCCTTGTCCTGTCACAACAGGCCTTGCTAAAGAGATTGTCCCCATCCTTCCTCTAGTTCCCCTTTAAGTATTGAAAGGCCGCAATAAGGTCTCCCCGCATCCTTCTCTTCTCCAGGCTGAACAGCCCCAACTCTCTCAGCCTGTCCTCGTAGGAGAGGTGCTCCAGCCCTCAGATCATTTTTGTGGCCTCCTCTGGACCCGCTCCAACAGGTCCATGTCGTTCCTGTGCTGAGGACCCCAGAGCTGGACACAGCACTGCAGGGGGGTCTCACCAGAGCGGAGCAGAGGGGCAGAATCACCTCCCTCGACCTGCTGGCAACAATTCTTTGGATGCAGCCCAGGATGCGGTTGGCATTCTGGGCTGTGAGTGCACATTGCTGGCTCATGTCCAGCTTTACATCCACCAGTACCCCCAAGTCCTTCTCCACAGGGCTGCTCTCCATCCCTTCATCCCCCAGCCTGCATTGATACTGGGGTTGCCCTGACCCAGGTGCAGGACCCTGCACTTGGCCTTGTTGAACCTCGTGAGGTTCTCACAGGCCCACCTCTCCAGCCTGCCCAGGTCTCTTTGGATGACATCCCATCCTTCTGGCATATCAACTGCACCGCTCAGCTTGGTGTCTTATGCAAATTTGCTGAGGGTGCACTGGATCCTACTGTCTATGTCGTTGATGAAGATGTTAAAGTGTCCCAGTATATCTTTGTACCCAGAGTCTTAATCACCACAGCACACCCTGCTACAACTCTTGGAGCTGAACAGGGGCTGTTTGGGTAGATAAATGAGGGGTGAGGAGGGAGGAAGTCCTCATGGTTCAGCAAAAATGTTCACGCTTCTATAATTTAAAGGAGCAACATAACTAAACCCTCAACCACGAGTTGTGCTTGTGATTAGTGTTTAGTTGTGAGTGGGTGACAGCTTCTTGATTTGGTTTGAACACTTCCCCCAGGGTGCTCTGTTAGAAACTGTCTAGGCTGTTGACATAGAATGTCCTGAGCTGGAAGGGACCCACAAGGATCATCAAGTCCAACTCCTGTCCCTGCACAGGACAGCCCCAAATTCACACCATGTCTCTGAGGGCATAGTCCAAGCGCTTCCTGAATATCGTCAGGCTTGGCACCGTGACTGCCTCCCTGGGGAGCCTGTTCCAGTGCTCTACCTCCCTCTGGGTGAAGAACCTTTTCCTAATATCCAGCCTAAACCTCCCTTGGCACATCTTCCTGCCATTTCCTCGGGTCCTATCATTGGTCACCAGAGAGAAGAGACCAGCCCTGCCCCTCCTCCTCCTCCCCTTGTGAGGAAGCTGCAGAGTGCCATGAGGTCTGCCCTCAGCCTCTTCTCCAGGCTGAACAAACCAAGTGACTTTAGCTGCTCCTTGCACGGTTTCCCCTCTAAACCCTTAACCAACTTCGTGGCCCTCCTCTGGACACTCTCTAGTAGCTTTACATCCTTAATGTACTGTGGCACCCAAAACTGCACACAACACTTGAGGTAAGGCCACACCAGCGCAGAGCAGAGCGGGACAATCCCCTCCCTCGACCGGCTGCAATGCAGTGCTTGATGCACCCCAGGGCACGGTTGGCCCTCTTGGCTGCCAGGGCACACTGCTGGCTCATGTTCAACTTGCCGTCAAGCAGAGCCCCCAGGTCCCTCTCTGCAGAGCTGCTCTCCGGCCTCTTGTTCCCCGATCTGTATGTACGTCCAGGGTTGCCGTGCCCCAGGTGCAAAATCCAGCGCTTGCCCTTGTTAAACTTCATACAGTTGGTGATTGCCCAGCTCTCCAGTCTGTCCAGATCTCTGCATGATGTCTCTGCCCTCGAGTGTCAACAGCTCCTCCCAATTTTGTGCCATCAGCAAACTTAATTAGTATTCCTTCCAGTCCTGCATCCAAGTCATTTACAAAGAGATTAAAGAGTACCGGCTCCAAGATGGATCCCTGCAGGACCCTGCTAGTGACTGGCCGCTAGCCTGATGTAACCCCATTTACTGTGACCCTAAGACATAAGTTTAGGCCTAATTTTCTGGCAGCTGATGAGCCGTGTAGGGAGTGGCAGAGGCATGTTATCGGAGTCTGCACAGTTGGGGCTGGGGGCTAGGCAAGGGGCGACTACCAAGTCTTCACCTAGTTCCGCCCCTCACCTCGGCCTCATCATGGCGTCCCCTCTTCAGCAGACCCCCGACATTAGTCCGGTCCCAGTGTCGGGACCCCACACCAGTCCCACTCCCAGTGCCGCTCCCAGTCCCGCGGGGCACGGGGGGAGCACCCACGGGTCACGGGAACGTCACGGGTCACGGCCGCCCCCGATCCCGCCTCCCCACGCGTGGGTTCCCGGTGCCCCGCCCCTCCCACGCATGCGCGTCACAGCGCGGGGTGCCGTCCGCTCCGCCCGCCGCCAGGGGGCGGCACCGCCCCGCCCCACGCCTCTCCAGCCTGCCGCCGCGCTGGGTGGGGGTGTGACCCCGCCTCGCCCCGCCCCTTCCCTCGAGCGGCGTCCGCTTTGCCCAACCACCGCCGCTCCCGCTCCCTTTTTACCACCACAGGGCCTCCCCGTTGGCTGCGGCACTGCTCGACCGGCGCGGCGGGGGCGGGACCAGGCCAGAGCGGGACCAATGGCGAAGCGGCGGGGGCGGGCGCAGCGCGGCGGGGCCCGGGCCCTCCCCGCCGCCATGGCGCTGCCGCCGCGCTGAGCCGCCCCCCCCCGCCATGGCCGGGGCCATCGCCTCCCGTATGAGCTTCAGCTCGCTGAAGAGGAAGCAGCCCAAGACCTTCACGGTGCGCATCGCCACCATGGACGCCGAGATGGAGTTCAGCTGCGAGGTGACGGCCGGGGCGGCGGCGGCGGCGGTGGCGGTGGGGGGGCCGGGCCTGCTCCGCCCGTGGGCTCCTCCCCACCCGTGGGGGCCGGGCCTGCACCGGGGGGACTCCCCCGCCACTCGTGGAGGCCGGGCCTGCATCGTGGGTGTTCCCCGCCACCCGTGGGCTCCTGTCACCCGTAGGGGGCCGGGCCTGCACCGTCCGTGGGCTCCCCCGCCACTCGTGGGGACTAGGCATGCACTGAGGGGTCTCCTCCGCCACCCGCGGGCTCCTCTGCCATTCGTGGGGGCCGGGCCTGCACGGGGGATCTCCTCCGCCACCCGTGGGGGGCCGGGCCTGCCCCATGGGAGCTCCCCGTCACCCGTGGGGGATCTTCCACCACTCGTGGGGGGTCGGGCTTGCACCGGGGGGGCTCCCCCGTGCCACCCGTGGGCTCCCCTGCCACCCGTGGGGGCTGGGCCTGCACTGCCCGTGGGGCCTCCCCAGCCGCCCGTGGGGGGCACAGGGTGAGGGAGCAGTCCTCGGCAGCGTCACATGGGTGGGACAGCAGGGCTGTGCAATTTGCCTTTATCCTCCTTGTAATCCTGCTTCATTCAGGTTATAACGCTGGTTTATTTTCCTTATAATTCCACTTCCTTTCCCTGCCACAGCCGAGGCTACCCACTGCCCGGCAGCCATCGTGAGGAGACCGGGCCTTGCGGCGTCCCAGGCTTGGACCCCGCAGGGGTTCAGCTCCACACCCACACCCTCAAGAGATGCACAGGAGTGGTGTTCCCGTGTTTCCGTGCCCTCTTAGCCTGGTCCCAACACACAAACATGGGAAGCCACTTCTACCCAGTCTAACTTTCTTATGTAATAGTTTATATTTCGTTAGCTCGATCCCAGTCTTGATGGAATTCCAGTGCCCATGAGCCAAGGGGTGTTTGTTGTCATAAATTTTCTTGCTCTCGAAATTTGCTGTCTGCTCTGAGGAACTTTCTGCCTTTCCCAGGGATTAAGGATTTATTTCAGACAGCAATCGTGCGAGCTTCCCACTGTTGTGCTGCCAGGGGAGTTTAAGTGTCCTGGCTCCATTCTTGCATGTTTTTCCGAGGCTGCCAGTAATAATGTATGATGAAAAGTAAAGAATTCTTTTTTTTTTTTTAATGGTGTGGCCACTTGTCCTTTCATGTTGGGATTAAGGGATTTGTGCTGTGGTGAAGCACTGCTCTCAGGTTGGACTTGAACGGGCAACTTGTGCATCTTCAGGGGACTTTTTGGGGAGGTACTGTCAAAAAAGCCTGTTGCTGCAGATGGAATTCTCCTCCCTGTGCTTCTAGGAAGGCCGGAGCTTGCGAGCTGTGTGTACCGTCCTGCTCCCAGGTCTCCTGTGCCTTGTCAGAGCTGTATGGCACTGGGGAAGCTCCTTGGCTTGCTGACTCTGCAGCCAATGCCACTGGGATCACACACGCCCTGCGGCCTCTGGTTGCTGTGGCTGGTGCGAGGGAGGGGATGGGCGGGTGGCCCAGGGAAGGGCTCAGCTCGTTCCTGGCCGTGGTGGCCCACGGTGAGACCTGGCGCCAGGAGCAGAGCTTTCGGCTGCCCTGGCTGGAATTTGAGGGGCGTGAGGGTTGATGATCTGGGGAGAACGCACTCTTCCCTGAAGGGATCTGGGAGGGGCGGCAAAGGCTTGCAGGGCCAAGGGGCGAGGTGAGAGAGGAGTGAGCAGGGCTCTGCTTGCCTGAGTATCTGTATGCATCGATGCAGTGGGCTTCTTCAGGTGGGAAGGAGGACTGCTGACCTCAGCAGGAGGCTGCGGAGGGCAGAACCCCTGCTGCACACTCTTTAGACGTTTAGTGGCAGGAGGTGCCACGGGAGTCTTCCTGCCATGCTGCTTGGGGGGGTCTTGAGATGTGTTTTCGTGGCCCATGAACGCTGACAGGGACGGAGAGCCAGTGGCTTGCTAGAGGTCTTGTTGGTAGCCTGCTCCTGGGGGCACTTCTCTCCTTGTGGAGCCAGGGGAGCCACGGCTGCACCTCCTGGGCCCACTGAGGGAGCGAGCAGGGGATTCCACAGTTCCGCTGTGAGGCCCATCCCAGGCTTGTACCTCTAGTTGGGTTTTGTCACGTACCTGGTGTGCTGGAGCCTACTTCCTGCCTCAGGCTTCAAACCCCTCAATAAATAGTAGCCGAGCAGTCAGAGGGAGGAGCACAAGAATGTTTTGCTGCCTAATCCGCTCTGACACCTTGGCTTCACCCCAGGTTGCCTGTCCAAATGGCCTTGCCAGGCAGCCCGGCTTGCTCAGCAGCTGTCCCAGGGAGTGCAGTTTGCTTGAGCCTTGGGAGCTGTGAGGTGGGTGCTCGGAGCGGGATGGGGCAGCAGGAGATCCCCGCATCCTCTGCGTGTTGGGGCCGCAGGTCCCTGGGAAGGAGAGGCTGCCACCTGGGCAGAGCAGGCTGATTTCTGTCATCCCACCGTGCCACCTTGTCATGCCCTCGGTCCCATCCTCTTCCAGAAGCCCCCGTCCTCCCTCCACCCCGTTGCAGATCACCAGCGCTCCCCTCTGTGCCCTGCCTCTGTTCTCGCAGCTTTGCTCTGAGCATCGCTGTGTTGCTTTCTCTCCCCTTTTCCTTCTCCAGAAGCTGGATGCCCAGCTGGCGAGCAGTCCGCAGGGTGCATGGCAGCCCTGGAGAGGCTGATGCTACGTGTGCCGGTCGTCAGTGTAGCTTAGCTGCTGGCTTCCCGGACTGGCATCGATTGTGCTGCTGGTAAAGGTGTTTGACTGATCAGTGCTTTACTGTGGTGACTTTGCTGTGTGGGATTAATATAACTGGTGTTTTTTCTTTAAAATTTATTCCAGAGCTCTTGAGGTGTGCTCTGCATTGTCACAAGTTAGAATTCCCAGCCCCACCGTGCAGGGCAGAGGCGACGTCCTCACCTCAGGGCAGTGATAGCGGAGGCTTGGGGCCTTGAGGGTGGCCAGGGGGCTGGAAGTGGCGGAGGCCGTGGTATGCGAGGCCCCGGCAGTGACCGGCCGGGTAGTGCGGCAAGCTGCCGGGGCTGACAAGGTCTGCCCCGGCCCTCAAGGAAAGAGCGTGCGGAGCGGCTGCAGTCAGAATGTGTAACCTGCTCTGGTTTGACAGCTGGCTCCTGGGGCTGGACCAAAGGTCGCTTGGTGCAAGCCGTGGAGCCCCGGCTCCTGTCCCAGCTGCCCCTCCTCTTCTGGCCCTGCCAACACCACTGTAGCTGCAGAGAAGCCACCTTGTTTTTCTGTGGTAATTTTTCAATCTGCCCCGTAGAAATTCCCAGCCGTGCATTTCAAGAGATTAAACCTGCTTTGCATCTGTTTACTCTGCAAACAATGTCTCTAAATTGAGCCTAAATTGAGAATAATTCATAGAAATGAAATCTTAATCTTTCTAACACGACAAGGAAGCTTAATAATCACAGTTGGGCTTTTGCTTTAAAGACTTCTGGTTTGTTTGGGAAAATCTTGAAGGCACAAACTGAGTGTCTTCCTTTTTGTTACCTCTGTCATGGCTCTTTGGGCCTGGTACCCGATTAATTGGTGGCATCTTGAGGAAGGATAGATGTTTGCATAGCTCTCAAAATCCCGGTGTCAAACCCATCCCTAGCTGCCCCCCCTTCCTGAGACACCTTCAAATAGCCCATGTGGTCCCTTGGCTTTCTGTGCTCGGAGAGGAGCGCAAGAGGAACCTTGTTGAAAGGCATTTCATGTTGATATTCTCCTGTAATTAAGGCTGCGCTAGGTGGCACGCTGCTTGAGCCCCAATGTGGGCAGCGACTTTGGGCGGCAGCGGTGTAAAGCAGAGCTTGCCGGGGTGTGGGACTTGCCCTCATGGCTTGGTGTCCGTTCAGAGTGTGGCACCCAGAGCCTGCTGTGCCCAATGGTTTCCTCTGCTGGTGCCACCCCAATGGCGCACCGTGCTGACAGTGGCCCCGAACCAAATTAAAGCAGTAGACATGGCAAAGGTAGGGTGATTTTGATGGTGCCTCTCTAGATGAGGTAGTCAGTTATCTGGTATCTCTAGCGTCACATCTGAAAACCCCGTGGTATTTTTGAGTCCCTGTCCCCCGAGGCATCATTTGCCCCGTCCCTCCGGCGGGACGGCAGGGGTGTAGTGCGGCTGGTGCCGGCATGGTCTCACACACTCCTATGTGCAGCTTTTTCCCTCCAAGAACCAGGTTCCCTGGTTGACAGGAGAACCCATGAGCCTTCCCTTTGCGCTTGTGCACGTCTTTGCCCAGTTCTCTTTCCTGCAGCGGTCAGTTGGGTCAGTGGCTCTCTGGCTCCTGAGCCGCAGCACCTTTCCTGAAGGGTGGGCTTTTTTCTTTAGCCCTTTCCATCATGCCTGTGCTCTTGGGCCTGAAACTCCTGCAGGGATGGTCACTCCACCACGGTGCAGCTAGCTGCTCAGCTGCTTCCCCACCTTAATCCTTTGACAGCCACAGCTTCTGCTGGTTGTAAGTTAAAAATGAATGGAAAAGCTTTACAGCCAACCTGGAGAAAGAGCTTAAGTGTTCAAGCAGCAGGATGAGGCGAGCTTGGGCTGATGTATTTGCTGATGTAAACGTGTGTCCTGTTACTGCTTTGGTGCTTAAGCTGTTCCCCTCTCTCCAGAGAATAATCTTGGTTGGAAGGGATCTTTTTAGCCCGGTGCCCTGCTCGGTGCAGGGCCAGTTGGATGAGGTTGCTTGTAAAGCTTTTCTGTTTGCTTGTAAGTAGGCAAGACCCAATTTGAGCAGCATGCGGCCAAGTGTTAGTCTCTTTCTTAACAGAGGTAGGGAGTTACATAGCTGAGCTGCAAGAGCTTGTCCTCTGAAACAGGAGCAAGTGAAGATTTGGCGGCAAAAATCTGTGGCCAAATAAGTGTTTTGAGCGAGAGCTGGCACGGTAAATCGGGGCTGGGGTTTGAGCTCGGTCCAGTCGCTGAACCAAAATAAAAAGGCGAGAGAAGGAAACCGGGGAGCAGAGTGCCCCCTGCTTCCTTCTGCTTTGCTGAATGCTTGGAGGGGGTTTTATACAGATCCTTCCATCTGCAGTTAAACGTTTAGCAGCAGCATGGTGAGGCTAGTAGGGGCAGTGACCTCTCTCGATGCTGTGAAGCTTCTGCAAGCAGGCAGAAAGTTACCTGGAAAAAACGAATCTGTGGGCAGCAACAGCTATTTTTAAAAGCTGCAAGAAATAATCCCCCTCAGCTATGAAATGATCTTCAGTAAATTGTTGGGCTGCCAGCTGTCAAGTCAACGTTCTGGCTCCTTAGTCTGCCCAATCCTGCTTCGGCTCTCTGCGAGCACTCAGCAGCCTCTGCTGTTTGGCTGCTGCTCACCTCTGTTTAAATAAGAGACGCAGCAGGTAAGGGCTGTTTCCTCACTTCTTGTCTTGAGGGGTTTATGCCAAAAAAATCAGAAATTCTGCTGATTCACAACAGCGTCATTTGGGAGTTACTTTTTCAGAGCTGTCTTGCTTGCTGTGGTCCGGTTCTGCACTCCCTTAAGCTGCGCGTGAGTCACCTGAGAGGTATTATGAATGCGGATCCTCTCCGGCTTCTCTGCCTGCGCCCTGCGTCTGAAACACTCTCTGGATCCCCTATGTCCTGCTCCAGCCTCTTCCAAGCTGGTTACGAAACTCCATGTTATCCAGTTGCCTCCAAAGATGATTCAAAACCGCTCTCTGTCAGCCCTCAGTCTCTGTGGCTCATCCAGAGAAGGTGTGTTGCTGCAAAGGGGAAGGAGGGAAGGCGTTTGGGACAGGAAATCTTTCTCTTTTGGTGCATGTACTCCAGTTTTGATGCTATTTAATACCTCCTTTTTTTTCTTTGTACAGGCCGTGGCTTTCAAGTAGGTGGTTTTTGAAATTAAAAGCACTTGAACAGGGAAGCAGCCCTGGAAGCAATCCACTTGAAGCTGGGAGGCAGCACTCTGTTAGAAAATCAAACAGCCCTTAAGATTGGAAGAGGTGTTTGGCGGCACGGGTGGTTTAGCCTCGCTTTGTTCAGAGGTAAACTTGCCATTGCTGGAGCAAGGCTGACCCTCCCCTAAGGCTGACCACACCGGCTCCTAAAGCCTGGCTTGGCTTTCCCTGGGGTAAGCTGTTTGTTTTCAGAGCGCGTCAGCATGGAAGGGATCATCAGAGCAGGTCAGGCTTGTGCTGAAACACCCCTTGTGTCAGCCAGCCGTCAGCTCCCGCGCAGGGGTGAGGCTTGACTTCTCCCTCCATGCGTCCTTGGCACAGGAAGCCAGAGGTCCCTGCAGGAACAAGACCCTTCTCTCAGTCTCTTGAAGCTTCTTCCCCTGTGTTGAGCTGCTGCTTGACCCTTTAACTCATAAAAGGTGCGGCCCTAGCTTATGGGTGAGGTGAGGCTTTGCAACATCATCAGTTGGTCTCTCTTCCACCTCTCCCACTGCCTTCGGTGCCAGCAGGCTGGAGCTGCAGCAGCTTGTTCTCCCCTGTACTCCGCTCTGTCCTGGGCAGGTGCCACGAAACGTGCTCAGCTGCGCCATCTGCACTGTTACGCCTGGGCGAGTTTTTGGTCTCCTCGGTGGTTAACAGAAATAGATTTTAATTAAAAGCTCATTATCGAGTTGTCGTGTAGCATTAGTAAATAAAAATAGCTTTTACAGCCCTGTCTCATGGCTCAGTAAGTGGTAACCGAAAGTATTCGCCATCACTTTATTTTTAAAAAAAATGGAAGAATATTGCATGTTTGATTCCCTATTTGCTCCAAATGGGCTTTAAATTCAAATAAATGGTTGTCCATCGCACTCCTATTATCATCCAAGTCCAGAAGGAGAAATAAATGTGGTCTGCAGTCTTAAAGTTATCTCCGTGCCAGCTGTAAAGTGTTGTGGGTGGTTTGTCCGGGAATCTCGTGGTGGGACGAGGGACAGGTAGTGCCTACCCATTTATTGTTTCCCAGGTCATTGGCGGAGGGATGCTCTGTTCGGTCCTTGCCCTTCTGCCACCTCCCTCCCTGTTTCAGTGCAGAGGTGTCACATCCTCTTATGAAAGCTTGCTTCTAAAGGGAAAGAATGTCGTGTGGTGGAAGCTGAGCGTTGCTTCTGGGGCTCGGTCCCTTTCTCTGCGTCAGGTCGTCCCAACAGGGCTCTCCTCATCTCTGACACAAAACTGACAGTTAATAAATGATCTGCTAAGGTGAAAAGCCGTTTTCTGCATTATTTTAAATGGTTAAAAAATGTCCTTTTTTTTTTTTCTTTTGTTCCCCTTTTCCACGTAGCTGGTGTAAATTGCATTTGTCGTTGCTGGAAGAAAAGCGTCAGCACATGCCAGCGGGTTTTGGGAATCGCTTTTCTCCATAGGTCCCCTGCTCAGCCCCCTCCACGCAGGACAGCCTGCACCCTCCTGTGCCCCACTTTCAGAGGCACTTGGCTCCCCCTCCTCGTCACCCCATGATGAGGGGACCTCCTAACCCTCCCGCTTGTTTCTGCGGCTGGTTTATCGACTTGTTAGCTACAGAGTGGTTGTGGAACTTGACAGAAAGGTTGTACACCGACGTGAATTGTCCAGTTGCCTGCGAATTGGAAATGGCTTTTGATGCAGGTTAATAAATAATGCAAACCCTGTTAATAGATGCCAAATGCGATGTCTCTGCTGGAGAAAAAGATGATGCCAATAACCCGTACTGGAAGTGCTCTATCCTAGCCACCGGCTGCTGAGTTTTAAGTGTTTAGTGCTGTTTACTTAAAATGCTCTGCTGATAAATTGTGAGCGCTCTGTGCTTAGTCAAGAACATAAATTCCAGCTCCGCAGAGTAACAGCCTCGCTTACCCTGCTAATAAAGCAATTCGTCCACGTATTCCTTCAACAACTCGCCGAATACGTCTAACAGCCGGCGTTGCCGTCGTGCTAATGGGAGAAGGCAAAGCTGCAAATGCGAGACGTGACGCCTGCAGCTGAGCGAGGGTGCTGAAGGGACGCGGTTGCGTCCAGCTCCATTCTGCAGGTTGGGTTAAGGTTATCGTGATGATGTAGCTTTTTACTGGGAGATGGAGCGTTATTGTAGCATCTGCCATATATGCTCTGCCATATGGCTGGGAGGGGATTTTTCTCCTCTAAGCCTCTTTGTTTTGTTTCCAGGAGCTTGTAATGGTTTGCAAAATTGACTTTGTGCTTCAGGTGTCTCATAAGTGCAGAGCAGGGGAACGGCTGGCCTGTCCCGGCTCTCCCCAGGCTCTCTCGTCTCCCTGTGCCTTGGGTTTTTTTTTTCTGTGTTTTATGGCCAGGAAATGAGGCAGTCAATGATAGGAGGCCTATCAAGTAAGGGTAAGGAGGGTTGAGGTCCTGAGCGTCTGCAAAACAGTCGGAGTTTGGCTGTCAAAAGATGCCACTTGAATGCAGATCGTTATTTTAAGTACCGAGGTGTGGAGTGAAATCCCGTGTGTTGAAATAAATGTGGCTGCTGTTCTATTTATATATTTAATGAAGGTAGTTCAGCACAGTCGGGGAGGGTGTCTGTGCAGTGTTATGGTTGAAGACTTCAGCACTGTGCAGCCAGCAACGTTAAAGATATATTTCTGCCATAACGTCCAAGAGCAATGACAGAGTGGCGGTGTAAAACCTGGTGGCAATCACTTAAAATATCCCTGTCACCAAATTAAAATCGGGGCGGGGGGGAACACACAAAGTTCTTGCTTTAATGCTCGCTGCTGGCTTGCTTTTAGGGAGGAGGCTTTTGGGTCACGCCAGCTGGTGCAGTGTGGTGAGCACGGTTTGGGGGGGAGCTGCCGCAGGTGGAAATGCTGGCCAGGGGGCACTTGGTGGGGTTCCTTAGGTGTTGTTCAAAACACTGATCCTGAAGGATGTGGAGCAATGTCTGGGGAGGAGGTACTCTCCAGGAGCCTGTCCTGGGAAGGGTTTGGTGCAGGGCTGTGTGTGTTCAGGTGCCGATTGCTCCTCTGAAGCAACGGGCTGAAACATGGTCTTTGCAGAAAGGAAGAAAAGCCAATAATGCTTTATGTAAAGCAGGTTAATTCTGGTTAAGAAGTAGCCCTTTGATGGCAGCCTCTTTTTATGTGCCTACAGAAAGGGGACAAAACAGCTGTTTAAGTGTGTCTCACTCTGCTTTGTTTGAACTGTCAAATTAACCTCCCTCTTAAAACCATAGTCAGGAAAAGATCTTCCGCAATCTGAGCCATCCTGTGCTGAGCTGGAGCTCATCCTGGGGACTGGAGGCCAGCTAAATCGGTGAAATTAGGGCTTTATAATTACAACACTGCAAAACTTGCTCCTCCTGGTGCTTTTGACCTCAAGGCATTGATGGCGCTTGATATGAATTGCGGAGAAGCCGTGGTCAGCTGTCCCAGGGCAGTGGTTTTTGGAGGTTAGCATTGGCTGTGTTCTATTCTGGGGCTGTCAGTGTGCGGGTCTGCGCTCTGGGAGGGGGAGAAAATAGCAAAATACTCATTTAATCCAAGCTGGCAGAATGGAAAGAAGACTGTCCTCAACGGCTTTGCCCACAAGGCGGCAGTGGGCGACAGAGGGAGCAGCACGGCTCCTGCACCGGCAGTCCCTGCCCAGTCTGAGCATTAATATTGATGCTGTCCAGGTGGCACAAGATTGAGTCATAGTGCTGAGATCCTTTTGCCCCAGGGCTTGAGAGTAATGGCCATATGTCTCGGTCCAGCAATTGTTTCCACCGTGCAGATGGAAGACCAAAGTGGCTTTGGCATATTAGATTCATCTGGTTTATGTCCCTCTTTACCTTTCTGCCTCCCAACACCTTCTGTTTTTAGGAGCAAACTTTAGTAACAACGTAGACGCACCTGCAAGATTGCTCGAAGGACATGGTCTTTGAGCAGGACCAATTTTCTCTGCTCCTGAGCTACTGAAAATTTTCATTTTCAGCAGAAAATGTGGTATGACTCTATCAAAATGTGCTCCGAGAGAACCGCTGACTTCAGTGGTAATTTTTTTTTTCCTGAGCCCTTTTTTCCTCTTACCTGTGCAGGGCCGGTAGCTCTGGATGAATGCGCATCGTATACAGACCATTTCACTTGTGATTTTCAGGAGCGCATTGCACCCTTCTCTGTGAAACCCCATCGCTGATGCTGGAGTTTGTGCAGGGCTTCCTGGGGCTGTAGGTACAGACATTAAAGCCACTGAGGGGCAGTTAGGAGTGGTTTTTATTTCTTGCTGCAAACAGGCTGCTTGTAGCGGTGCATGGCTCAAAAGGAACCTTGACGGACCCTCCAGGCCCTCAGTGGAATGTCAGTGGGTTGCCAGAGGAAGAAACGGTGGGGCTTTATTTACGGTGCTGTTTGCAGGGGTGGGAAAAATGATGCCTCAGTTTCCTCATGAGGGGGGAGTTGGTGACAGGCAGGTGAGATCAGGTGAAGGATATTAAGTGTGCTTCGTTTGGATGTTCCCTTATCCATACCAGATGCCTTCTCCACACTTGCAAAGGCATTGTGAGGTGAAAAAAGGATGGATTGGGTTGAAGGGAGAAGTTCTGACGTCCATCTTTGTAACTCTGCTTCCTATTTGCTTTCCTGCAGGTGAAGTGGAAGGGGAAGGACCTGTTTGATCTGGTATGCAGAACACTAGGACTCCGAGAAACCTGGTTCTTCGGGCTCCAATACACTATCAAGGATACGGTGGCTTGGCTCAAAATGGACAAGAAGGTTGGAAGCAAATTTCCCTTGAGAGGGTCGTGAGGGATGGCAGAGGAGAATGTACTTTGTTCCTCTTTCTTTGGTTATCTGAGGTTGTGTTACATGTGCTGTTGAAGTGGACTGGGTGAAGTGTATTTAAATCTCATCTCCATGGCATCTGTAAGTCAAACAGGGAAGGGTTGGCAGAGGTACCACTCCCCAGCTCCTTCTGAGCTGGGAAGCCCCAGACTGGGCACAGTGGATCCCCTTGAGGCGTTTTGGGGACAGCCATGCTGGGATGCTGGACCTCAGGGTGACTGTAATGTAAATGAAACCCAAATTCTCTCTTCTGTGCCCCAGAATGACAAAACCTTTAGTGGAAAAGTGAAGTTGCATCTTGGCTTCTTTTGGTGTTGATATGTGCAAAGAGCTAGGGGGGAGGAAAACCAGAGGAAAGAGAAGGGAATGGAGATAAGGGAGGAAAGGCTTCCTAAATATGCAAGCCTGCAGGTTGCTGGTGGGGGGGTTGGATGAGGAGAAATGATGGATGCGGTTCTGTTTGCATCCAAAGGGTGTTACACTAAAACCCGAGGGCTGTCGAGGCCGTGAGGGAGGTCTGGGTGTCTCACGTGTCATGCCAAGGTTTTAAACTAACATGAATCCGAACTGGACAGTGCCGGTGCAATAGAAAGGCAGCGAGGAACAATGCTGAAGTACGGGAGGAGGCAGTGCAGGGAAAGGACGAGAAAGTCGGATGGTGGCGCAGCAGGATATAGCATTGCTCTGTGAGGTTCAGAAAGACAATGTGCATGCAGTGGATCAGGATCAGCCTTTGCCGTCTCATTTGGCATGCTGTTTGTTTCTCCCTTGTTTGTTTTCTTGCATCCTTGGGAGTGTCAGAAATGTTTGTTTTCTGTTTCTAATTGTGGTTTATGAACTACTTAGGTTGGTTCGTCTGTTCTAGATGTCTAAAGTGCCTGACAAAAGCTGTGCTGATCTGAGCAGAAGGGAACTGTGCCTTGACTCTGAGAGATGGGGCGCTGAAGAAGCTGGGAGGAGTAGCTGAGAATGGCTCTTGTATCCCACAGGTTCTGGATCATGATGTTCCAACAGAGGAGCCTGTCACCTTTCACTTCCTGGCCAAATTTTATCCAGAGAATGCAGAGGAGGAGCTGGTCCAGGAAATCACACAGCACTTGTTCTTCCTGCAGGTAGGAACTGTGTCAGTACACTGTTTTCCAAGCCGAGGGAGAAGGAGCCAGGATGAGCAGAAGTGTGAGGTTCCAGGGTCAGAAAGTTGCTCAGCAGAGTGTGGATCCTCATCGTTACATTCACACCTCTCCAAGGGGAGCTGTCTTCAGCGACAAAAACTTCTTAAAATAGGTCAAAGATGGTTTGTCTGGGCGAGGTGGTCACAGATGCCCAGACTTGCAGACCTTGTAGACAAGCTGTCAGGAACGATTAGGCAGTTTGTAGTGTTAGTGCATGGTATTTAGGGAAAATGAGTCTGTCAGATGCGGGCCTGGGTGACACACGCAGCTGTGGAGTCCACCTCTCTACAGGGTGTGGAGATCAGTCGTGCTGAGGGGTGGCAACCGCCTTTGTAGGCGATAGCATTGCTCTGGAAAGCAGGGCAATTTCATCCTCGAGAACAGTGGGCGGCTACCCTGGTCCGTGTTCAGGCTGTCCATCGAGGTTCACCTCTTCACAAAACAGCCTTTAGATAACTGGAGCAAAGAAAATCCCAGAAGCTCAGCTCTGTCCAACTGATGGCAAAAGCAGAGGAGAAGGGGAAACCTAACAGTCCCATCTGCCCCAGCAACATGTCCCCTTACCTTAAGTGTTTGGAAACCATGGCAAACATTTCTTCAGGCTTTTTTCTTTATTTAAAGTTTGCCGCCAAACATTGTCCCCTGAGAAATTGGCTCGGCTGGTGTTGCAGCAGTGCTGTGTGGCTCGGAGCAGAGAGCTTCTGTCACAGGAGCCCTCCTTCACACAAGATCAATTTTCTGAAGCTATTTCTTATGAGGGGCTGTGCCAACTACAGTTACAGGCAGAGTGGCCCTAGTTGGAGCCCCAGGTGCTCACTGGGATGTCTTAGCTGCTCTGTGGCTGTTAATTTAAAGTTTCTAAAATAAATGAATTTATATATATGAAAAAGACACTCATTCTTACAGTTGTTACACAAAGTAGAGGCAACCTGGATTTGGATGCCCTTAGAAATACCAGTGTAGACTTCGGCACGCCATGCCCTTTCAAATGGGCGTGAGTGAGCTCGCCCGCTCCTCGGTGCTCCTCACGCTTCCAGAGTTCATCTTTGTTCTTCAAAGGACTTCTAGATGCAAACTGTTGCTGTTCATCCCCAAGGTCTGTCTTGTGCACTAGTGTCTCCTTAGGGCTGTTTTTAAACATCCCGTTTGCCATGGGCATTATCCTTGATGAGGAAAAGTGCTGTTGGCATCTTTGAAAAGGAAAATTGGAGAGGAAAAGCAGTTAAAGCTGCAGTTTATGAATGCAGACTGTGACTTTTCTACTAGGATTTCTGATAATGAGAGGAGCCTGAGCTCCTGGCACGCCTATGGGAAGCGAGAACACACATAATCTGGCAAACTCTTCTGTTTTTATCTTAAGGCAGGAGAATATCTACTGTGATTATGTTGTACCCAACTGCAAGGACTCAAAGCATGTTATAAATTCAAATTTATGTTACTGCATCTCTGTGACAATCCATTTAAGTCTCCCAGGAAATGGTACGCTTTTTTTTTCTGTCTTTATTCAGGAAAATTAAGTGTGCAAAACCAAAAAATATCAAACATGACAGGTTTAATTTTTTAATGCACAGAAGCCAGGAAATGTAAAGCTGAGGCTTACTTTGGGAGCTGCACATTGGCTCTCCTGGGAGTGTGCGCCGGGCTTTGCCTCCTGCTAAAAGCAGTGCCACGGAGGTGGCCCACAGCTCTCCTTGCCATCGGTGGGATTGGAGGGGATTAGCCTCGAGCACAGGTGAGCGCTGGCTCATGATGCAGCCTGAATAGCCCAGACCAAAACCTTTGTGTGCTCAGAGCCTCAGCTGCAAACTTCTTTTTTAATTTAGTGTTGTGTGTGAGTGTCCTATCAATCTATAGCTGAAGCCTTAGGAGATTTTATCTCCATGTCCACGTGCAAGATGTTTTTTCCCCAGCCTCACCTTTAGCAATGGGATATGGCTTCTGTCATTTTCCACATACAAATTTAGCCCTTCTCGCAAGCCTCTCTGAAAAAGGTGGCCCGTGAAAGCCTGAGCCCTTCCCTTCCAAGCCACCAGAGACTTCCTGGGCCTGAATTGCAATTAGTGTTAGGAAAATTGTTAACTGTGTGGTTGACAGCTCGAGTTAAACCGAATTGCAACCACCTGCTGCAACAGTCCTGCTCTGCACTGCTCCCCTGAGTGTCCTTTGCTGCTCCATGCAGGTGAAGAAGCAGATTTTGGATGAGAAGATCTACTGTCCTCCTGAAGCTTCTGTCCTGCTGGCCTCTTACGCTGTCCAAGCCAAGGTAAGCACAGCGGGGTTTTCCAGGGGCCTGCTGATGGTGACGGTGGGCGAGCATCACTCCTGGGGGGCAAGGTGCTTTGTGCCCACTTCCTGAGGAAGGGGAGGGCAGGGAAAGTTGTTAAAACTTGGGAAGTGAGGGGGCTGCACTAGCACTGTTGCCTTCTCTGCACAGCTGGTTCTGGCTGCATTTGGACATTGGACAGGTTTGTGCTTTCTCTTTCCAGGAGTCTTTAGCCAGTGCTCAGCTTATGGGCTGCAGTGCCTGCTCAGGTGTGGCTTACCACTGGGGCACATGAATTCCCCAAGCCTCTGCTTTTTTGGATCTCCTCCCTGCTCTTGCCCTTGTAGCCAAGAGGCAAACCAGCTCTGGGACTCACAGCTCCACTGCTTCCCAAGAATACTTGTCACTGTCATAACTACTTTATTTAGAGTGCTACAGCTTGCCACGCATACGTTACTGCAGTGTTAAAGGGCTCTTCCTGACTTCTCCCTTTATCTTGGGCTGGATCTTGGTGTTTGGCCTTACTAGACAGAGGAAGAGGTCAGCGGTCACTAAGTTCCCCTCGTTCCCCGGCTGAATTCTGCTCTGGACCCAGAGTCAGTGTGTTTTGCTGAGGATTTATTTAAGAGAACGCTCTTTTCTAGTCTGGAGCATGCAGCCTTGGACGGCTTGCAGCAGCCCACAGCAGGGAGACTCCTGGGATGGAAGGTGCAGCCCAAGATTCAGAAGTGGGGTCGCTCTTGCAGGAGGGGAAGTAATTTCTCCCTGTGTATGCACAGCATGTGCTGCTGCTCAATTAACAAGTCTTCTAGCTAATCTCCAGTTTACGTGTGTGAAGATGCTGTCTTCGGAAGGGGAGTGACTGGAGTCTGGTCGCAGCCCGGCTGCGTTATCACTGTATCCTCTTGGTCATAGTTGGTTCTGACTCTCCAGGTGCGATTTAGGGAGGCGTTTGGGCTCGCAGGATTGCAGGCAGGTGGCCGTGCCCTGGGTCTGGCCCATCTGCCTGTCCCACATGATCATGACTGTCAAGCAGTTCAGGAGAAGCAGGGAAGCTCTCTGGTCTGCGAGACCACTGTAGCCGACAGGGCAGGAGATGGGATTTGGCTCTGTTGGCTGCAGAAGGGGCCTGATCCAGGCCGGCTGGAAGCGGAGGCCGGTCCTCAGTGTTTCACTGTGGCTTTTTCCAGGTTGCCGTATAATCTTCCTCGTAAGCCTTTAGTCTGTTCCTGGTTTGTCTGAATGCAGCCCTGGGTGATGTGCTGCAGTGCTCTTTGATGATGAATGTTTGAATTTACTAGAAAAAGATGTTTTCCCCTCATAGTCAGAATATTGATGAAACTGTACTTTAGCCGAGAGACTCCAGCCAGGGAAAGACGAGTTGCTTTTAGAAATTTTTCTATTTGTGTGCAGCAGTCATCACTCTTATTAGAGTGCATGAGTAAACACTTACTTGACTTTTTCCCCGCTGACCTGCTGAGCTGAGGATGCATAGAGGATGACTTTTCCTGTTGCCAAAATGAATAAACCATTGGGTAAATACTGAGCGCTGTTAACTCTCGGTCCTGACAGCTTCTGCCTGCGCGATCGGGAACAGGCTGTGATTTGGAGCAGGACTGCAGTGCCATCCCCTTTCTCCTCGCCTGGCTCGGCTGCTGACCTTGCGCTCAGTAGCTCGCTGGACGTGCTCGGTGCTCGGTTGTCTGGAGGAGGTCAGCTGGGCTCAGAGCCGTTCTCCCGACCTTGCATGTCTCAATTCTGTGCAGATATTGTGAGAGGGTGGAAGAGGGAAGCCTTTTCAGATCTTTGCTAGCGTGCTTTCAGGTCTGCATCAGGCGTCACCTTTCCTCACTGCCCCTCCAGGCAGGGTTTCCCCCCTCTGCTTTTTTTTTTTTTTTTTTTTTTTTCAGCAAAGGAGAAAGCCGAAAGCACGTCTTCGGTATGGAGAAAGATGTTGCAGGTCATCTCCTTCCTTCCTATTTAACAAATAGGATAATGACGTCCTTTCTGGACAAGAAAGCAGCCACTGAGTACACGATTTCATTAATAACATGCTGATTTGCACAATTAGGGGCATAATAGCCTGATATAGCGGGGTGTTTGCAGCCATTTGATTGACAGCCAGGTTGGTCTGTGGTGTCGTTGCACACCTACTTGCAATAACACAGTAAGCATGTGGGTCATAAACATAAAAGCTTATTTATTTCTATATTGTTTGGGGAATTACTGTGTGTTTTCCCCTCTAGCCCTGCATTCAAACCACCCATGCCACTTGCAGATGTTGGAGGCAGTTCAGGTTTTAAATAGCCGGGAGATACGTGGAATGTACTGAAACACGTCCCAGCAGACAATGGTAACATCCAGGAGGTTATTCTGTTTCTTGCCCCTTAAATGCAGATCGCTGCCATGCTGCAGCCCTCTCAGCACTTCAAATCTTGTAGCACTGGCAAAGGGCTCTCTTATTTTTGTGGTTTTTCCCCAAACAAACAATACTCGGTGTTAATAGTTTGAAACTGAACGTGCCTGTGTTTATCCAGGACAATGTAAGCCAGGTGTATGACTGAGGTAAAGGCAACTTCCATGTGTAACCATGAATATTAATCATAGTTCAATTAACAGGAGCTGAAGTAACGATTTAACTGAAGTGGTCTTTAAAAGTATGTTTGCCAAATCATCTGAGCCAACGTACACTGCGATACTTAAGCCATTTGTTGATTTTTGACTTGTGAATAGTTAATGTTTTCATACAGACCCCCTCTCGGTACAAATGTTCCTTGGGGATGTGGCAATATTTTTCACCACGTGAAAAACACGTAATCCATACTCAGTCTTGGACCTCCATGGTAGATCACAACAAAACATAATTGTGTTAATCCTATTTGCCATTATTTTCATCACCTAAGATGATTTATTTTCTGCCTCTCCAAGGTTATTGGAGTTGTTTCCTTTGCCAGCACCACGTTTTTACCACTGTTGCCTTTTGATGTGGGTTCAAGGGAAGAGTACCTGCAATGCGCTGCTTTCTGAGGAGCTCCGAGCGTCTGTAGACCTTGGAAGACAGACAGTTGCCGCTGCTCAGCACCCTCCTGAATGAAATCTGTGGCAGTTGTCTTCAATTAATTGAAGTCTGAGTCAGTGGGGATTCTTGCATGCTTCCTTTGCATCTGCATTGGCCCCAAATCAATATCTGCGTCTTTAATCCCTCCTTGTCATCTATGAAACATTGCTTGCTGGGCTGCAGAGAGGATTTATGTGTAGACTTTTGACACTGAGCTCTGGTTTTACTGTACAAGGTGATGATTCTGTCATTAAAAGGAGGCTGATACGAAAAGCTTCCTGACTTACTATGTGACTGCCAGGTGTGTCTTGGTCTTGGTTTTAAAAATTGTCACCGTTCTGTACTTTTGGAGCTGAGGCCCTTCGGAAGAGCGGGGAGGGAAGCGCTGTCTCGCTTGCAAAATGAGCGGCTCGAGCAAAGGTTGCCATGTCTTGTGTAATTGAGTAATGTCACTGCAGAAGTCCTGTTTGCCAGGTGAATGAAAATCGCAGCATTCCATGTGCGTGCCTCATCTCCCTCAACCTCTTCTCTTGAACTTGCAAGGTTTGAGGTTATAACTGAGGTTATTTGAGGTGCCGTTTTTCCGGTGGCTTCCTGCCCTCTTAAGCCATGCAGGAGGTAAATCCATTTTTATATGCATTGCAGGGACACTCAGCTTTTCAGTCTGTTAATAAGCAGTTTTATTTCTCAGTCACTTTATATGCTGCTCAAAAGGATGGAAATCTAAACAAATATTAGTAATTACTGGATGCACTCAACAAATCTGAATTAGATTCCGTGACCCAGTTGAGCAACAGACCCTCCAGCAGAAAAGTCGACACCGGCCTGAGAGAAGTCAGTCAAACTCCTGTCATTTGTTTTTATGTTTGCTCGTTAGGGCGGTGAGCAGCAGCAGAAAAATCGCCATCTGCCTCACCCGGATTACTGGTATTGGTCAGTCTTTGGGGATGGTCGTTGTCTGTATCTTGACTTCCTGTCCCACTAGTGGTGGGAGGGTAAGGACCTCTCGGTGATAGAGTGAGTCTTCCCTTGTATTGGAGAAAGTGTTTTCTGGACATTTTTTTGGTAATTAGAGTAGAATAATTTTTTGGTAATTAATTTCTGATAATTAAAGTAGAATAGAATAGTTTGTTTGGAAGGGACCTACAGCCATTGTCTATGGCAGGTGGTGGACATCAACTGGTAATGGTGGATGTCAACCGATGGTGGATATCAACTGACGGTGGGAAGTTTTGTTCTGCTTCCGCCTCTGCTGCACAAGTAGAAGGATGTTAGTTTCTATTAGCAATCAAATGACAAAGAAAAGCGGTTATTAAATTTATCGAGCAGCATATGTTCCCTGCTCTAACAGGTTGTGGCAGGAAGGGTGTGAGCAGTCTGCATTTGCTCTCTCCCCAAGGGCTGGCTGCATAAGGGTGAAGTTTTACTTGCCCATGTTGGTAATGTGGGGCGGGCACGATGTCTGTGCTTCTTTCCAGTACGGCGATTACGATCCCAATGTCCACAAGCGAGGCTTCCTGGCGCAAGAGGAGCTGCTTCCAAAGCGGGTAAGGCTCGGCTGAGCAGAGGTTTCCAAGCCTGGTGGTGTTTTGTGTAACAGAGCCCTTTGCAGAGAAAGTCTCTGTGGGACTGCCTGCGGGGTGCTCCCTGCTTCCCTTTTCTTGGGCTTCCTCATCAGGGCAAACAAACCAAAAAGATGTATCGAGGGAGGAGAATCCAGTCTCTTTCTGACAGATTTTCATAAAAAGGGAGGCAAATGTTTTCTTGGTTTCATCCTGCCTGCATCTCCTGGCCATGGCCTGGGGACAGTTTGCCTGTGCCCGTGCCAGCAGCGCTAGGCGATCGCAGGGTGCAGGGCTGAGCGTGCCCTGCTGAGAGTCGCCTCTCTTGAGGTCGGACATGGCGTGGGGAGGGGCTGCTTGGGGTTCGGGTGTTTCTGGCTTGCTTGCTGGCCAAGGAGGCTGTGACAAGAGTGGCGGTGTGACCTCCTCTCTGTCTCACCACCTACCTCAGGTAATAAACCTGTACCAGATGACTCCAGAGATGTGGGAGGAAAGGATAACAGCCTGGTACGCAGAGCACCGAGGCAGAGCAAGGTGAGTGTGTGCCACAGGGCGGGTCAGGGTTAGTCCCCTCACCTGAAGAGTCACCAGGGTTTGGGGGGCTTGGGCAGGCAATGGATGGGCTCTGCTGACAGCTTAATCCCAGCACACCTGTGCAGCAGACTCACAAAGGGCAGAGGGCTTGCTTTGGCTGCTCTGTGTGTGCCCTGCTGTCCTCTGGTCACTGAAGGGGTCCTTGAGAGAACCCAGGACTGATGCTCCATAAAGGACCACCCGCAGAAGGGCAGGGAGGCAGCAGCCCTGCCCACCTGCGGGGTCAGGGTGCTTTTTGGGCCAGGACCAGAAGTGGGGATTCAGACTGATGAGGTGTATTGCTGCCTTGGGTGGTAAAATGCTCCTTGTGGGGGATAAGCCCAAAGTGAGATGGATCTGAAAGAGGGGCCTCCCAGCCAGGGATTTCCTGTTTGTGCTTGCGGGATTGGGAGATAGACACAGCAAGGCTTGGCGCGCTGCATCTGGTCAGGCAGGCGTCAGCGGCCATCAAGATGCCGGCAAGCTGCAGAGTGGGATTTGCTGTTGGACTTTATTGATCCTGCCAGCAAAGACAGGCTTGACTTTGTGTGATAAAGACAGTCCAGGCTTTAAAGCCTTGTGAGTGCTTAGGACCAGGAATAGCAGCTGTCCCCCTCTCTCTGACCCTGCCAAACATTGTAACACTGGCCTTTTTTTGTCTGACAGAGATGAAGCCGAAATGGAGTATTTGAAGATAGCTCAGGACTTGGAGATGTACGGAGTGAATTATTTTGCGATTAGGGTGAGTGCAGGTCATGGGTTGTATTTTTTTGCTGGCGTAGCTCTCGTGTTAGTCTTCATCTTTCATGCTGCTGTGAGATTGGATGAGTGGAGCCTTGGAGAGCCAGCAGACCCGGGAGATGGCTGTGGTGCTCTGGTGGGAGCCCCTTCTGCAGCGAGCTTCGCTGCTGGCTGCCAGGGAGGCAGAAGCTCTTTTAATACACAGTGCTGATGGGTCACTGCTCAGGGCTGGTGGGGGAAGCTGACGAAGGCTCGTGTCAGACCCTTCGAGTGGAATGAAGGGGTTTTCTGCTCTTTTCTTCCCTCTCATAGAACAAAAAGGGCACCGAGCTGCTCCTTGGAGTTGACGCCTTGGGTCTTCACATTTATGACCCAGACAACAGGTTGACCCCTAAAATCTCCTTTCCGTGGAATGAGATCCGGAATATCTCATACAGCGATAAAGAGGTATGGATACATCTCCCCTCTTCCCTGTGAGCAGTAAGAACATGTGTGCAATTTAAAATGATTTCTTGTAGCTTCTCTGTCTGCTGTGCTTGCTATCACCAGCTTAGCTAAGGGCAGCTCCACTTTGCCAACTGAAACCTTAATTCCAAGCCTTTCTGAAACCTTCCAGGAGTGGGCATACAAGAGGTCAATCGGGAGCTGTCCTCCTGTTTGGCTTTAGAGAACGTTCAAACCCACTGGATAAATTTTTTTTTTTTTCCCAGAAAGCAAAATTGCTGCTGATGTGCTTAGCCCAAGTACCAAAGCTCACAAGTCGAGATCTCTGCTTTACTATATGTATTACAGTGTGTATTACTGTGTGCATGTACCGCATTATGAAATGTAGTGAGTTGTATTCCTGGCGAGAGGAGCTCTCGCCGTATCGTTACATCATCTTGAATTTCCAGGCTGCCGGGCTTAGCGTAGCAGCTGGAGTCTTTTTAGGAAGTTGAGTAATATAAGCCTGCTATTGGATAGGTATTTATTAAATCCAGAGCATAAATGTGAATCTTCCGAATCATTGGCCACCAAACCTAGTTGAGAACAGCAGTGAAATTGGCTGTGGAGGGGAAACTGTCCTGCTCAATTTTCAGCCTGTGAGAGCTGCTCAAAGAAAAGCAGTTGCCTTTATGGTAAGGAAGAAAATTAACTTCATTAAAAATTGTTTTCTGATCAAAACATGGTATTGATCAGGGTAAAAGCTGAAGGTTTCTCATCAGCTGCATTTATTGCATGTCTTGTGAAGTTTTGTAAGTAGTAAGGCTGTGCTGGAATTGTCTTCGCTTGTTTTGCTCCTCAAAAATAAAGAGCTTCACTACTCTGCATAGCAGCCCAGCACTGAGTGGCTTTCGAAGGCTTTCCTGCCTGTGACATGTGAGCGCAGTGGAGGCTGTCTGATCAGGCCTGGCCTCAGAAATCCGGGGACCAAAACCTCCATAGGCAGGCCTTGATCGAGACTTTAATAGAGCTTTCTCTTGGGGGAAAGGGCTGGCACCTTCTGTCAGGTCAGTCGCCTCTGTAATAAGACAACTGCAAGCAGACCTGACGTGATAGTAACCAGGCTTAATAGCTGGGTACGACAGCTATGTTGACACAACGGAGGGGTTTAATCCATCCTAACAAAGGTTGACCATTTACATGGAACTGAAATTCCTCTCCCGGCATATTCCTGTGGCTGCTTTCAGTGGCTGGTGGGCATTCTGCTGGAACCCGAGTCCAGGGACATTCACGCATGTCTGCCTGTGGGAAAGTCTTAAAAGATTGGCTCTTAAACTGACAAAACAGAACACTGCCAGGGCAAGCGCGGCTGAGCCCTTTTGGCAGTACGGTGTATTGACAAACAGACGTACTCGCGTGGGCGCAGACTGCCTGCTCCAGTGCTGTCTCTTCAGCTGGGTATTTTTGTAGCATGTGGGGGAGCGATGGAATAGATGCTCGCCTTCTGAAAAATTGGGTGTTGCAGAGTGCTCCATCTCTTCCAGTATCCTTTTGTTAGTTTGGAGTCTTCCCCCTGTCTAGGGGCTGTTGTACCGAAATGCTTGAGCCTGGTGATGCCACCTGTATCCTCTTGAGGGACCCACTGTGGGGAAGCTCTTCAGAGAGGGTAAACCCAGGCAGTGGTTACAGCTGTTCCAATGGCACATGGAGTGTAGACCCAAATTAGAGTGAGGGAGTAATATAATATTGAAATAAAGTCTTGTGGAGGAGTCTTGTGAGACGGCTGCCTTCCGGAGAGCAAAATGGATGGAAAATCCTTTTGGGGGGCCCTTGCGAGTGGAAGCGTCAACAGAAGGGGTGGCAGCTCCTGTTGCTGCGTCCCTAATGCAACCCCCCTGCCCATCCGTTGGGCAGCCAAGCGGGTTCTTCCTCTGGTCCAAAGTGTCATGAGTTTTTGCTGTACCTTCTCGGTTCTCTGCAGCTGCCAGGAGAGCAGCGCCTTGCCTTTCCTCGGGGGATGCCGAGCTGTCCCTGCCCTCTGCCAAGTGCCCTACCGAGGAGGCTGGCTGACGGGCGCTGCGGTCTGCAGGCAGGCAGCACTCCCATCGCTGCTGCATGGCACTCGCGTCTTTCTGAGTGGGGGAACAGTTGTCTCCTTGGTTGCTTTTGATACCAGTTCTCTCGCTTGGCTGAGAGCCACGGGGACAGCTCTCAGCCTTGTTTGTCTGACACTGCTGACCTCCGCCGAGCCAAAGCTTTCAGTAAGACTTTTATAGCTGCGTTTTTATTAAACACACCGCGCTCTGATAACTCTTTCCCTCTTTATTTTTTCCTTTTCAGTTTACTATTAAGCCATTGGACAAAAAGATTGATGTTTTTAAATTCAATTCATCAAAGCTGCGTGTGAATAAGCTGGTAAGTCTACAGACAGAGTAATTTTGATTGCCTGCAGCAGTACTTTCTGCCAGCAGTACGAGACAATGTCCTGCTGGGGCTTTTCCTTCAAGCAGTCAGAGGGAGTGTGCTGGCCTGGCTCGGCTGTTGATGGGGTTTAGTACAGCAGCGACCCCTCGGTTGTAGCCTCTAGGAGAGAAGGGGAAGCTCAAGTCAAGCTCCTTCACAAAACCTCTTCCCCCTCCCCTGTTTCTGTGCTCTCTTGCTGAGCTCTGGGGTTGCAGCTAACCTGCATGGCCGAAGCACTGAGTAAGTAAAACCTTCTCGTGACCCCCATCTTTGCCCAGATCCCCTTTCTTATCCTGCGGACCTTTTCTGTTCTGTCCTGTGATGTAGATCTCCCTGTTTTGGAGTGCACGGGTCCCAGAGTTGCAGTCCAGGCTCTTCCTAGGCTGGTCCCCTCTGAGGACGCTCTCCTTGTACAGAGGTAGAGGGGGCTACGTTGGGCTGTTCTGCTCAGCGTCCGTGTTAGAGACCAGCTTTAGCTAGTGTTCTGGATTTGGTATCTGGGGGAGCTTTGATCCAGATCCTGTAGTAGCTCTGCACCTTCGTTAAGTCGCACGAGGGACCTTTGCTCTCCTGTACTTTGTGTGCCATAGGGAGGTGGGGCTTCCTGACAGAGGCCTTGTTCATGGCACTCATCAGGTTTGTAGTGCTGCAGCTCCTCTGACTCCAGAGGAGTCATTCGTGACTTGTGAAATGGAAGATGGGTATGTGAATCAGTCCTTTAGAAAAGAATCCAAGTTGAGAAACCTGCTTTTATTGCTGAAAAGAGCTTTTACTCTTCTGTGTACCCACTACTTTGCAAACCCTCCGCTAGTATTGCTCCTCCGCTAGTATTGCTCCTCCGCTAGTATTGCCACCTTCCTTGTCCTCCTTGAGTATCAGAGGAAGCCACTCTGGTGCTTGAAACCCTTAAGCAAAGGTACCTGAAGATACCAGGGAAGTTTTTGATAAGCCTTCTGTTTGTCCAAGATGGACAGTGGTTTTCCATTTTTTTTACTCTCAACGCTTTAAACACGCGGCTGGGAGAAGGTGCACTTTCTTCTTGAACCAAAAGAACAGTGAGAACCAGGGAACCAGTCAGAGCTGTAGAAGTCTTTGTTTCATTGTTTGGCCTCATGCCTTTTTAGGACTGGTAAAAAACTTGCCAGAACCATGCTGTGCTGGATGCACAGGAAACAGAAAATTGGTCTCCACGAAGAGCTGCTAGGCCAGGAGCTGGCGTTTGGTATGGGACTTGGCTGTGCTGTGGTTCCCTGCCCCTCACAGGGCTACGAGAGCTCATAGGGTTTGGGATTAGTGGGTGGAAGTGCTTACAAGCACCAAACCAAAGCAGTTCTAGTGAGTTTGTGTGTCAAGAATACAAACCACCTCATCATCATCACGTGTACAGCTGTTTCTCTCCGTTCTTCACCCCTGACTGGAACAGATCCTTCAGCTGTGTATTGGAAACCACGACCTCTTCATGAGGAGGAGGAAGGCAGACTCCTTGGAGGTCCAGCAGATGAAAGCACAGGCCAGGGAGGAGAAAGCCAGGAAGCAGGTGAGAGACATCTCGTTTAACTAGACGGTGAGCCAGAATCAGGAACACAAATGAACTTGGGGAGGAACAGTCTCCAGAATGACATCGGGCACATGGAGCAGCTTTGAAGGGATGGTCCAGCTGAACATTTCTTTTTAGTAGCCAGCTCCCACCTTGCCAGCCATTCTCAGCTTGGCTCTGCAGGTTGATGGCAGCCTGGAAGCCTGAGTCCAGCCCCACACGCTGGAGCAAAACTGGGAGGGCGGGAGGGAAGGGCTGATCTGGGTGTCCCGCAAGTTTGTGTGTCTCCCCTGCCTCGGTTTATGCCTGGGCGCCATAGCTGGAGGGTGCAGCACATTGGGGTAGTTGCTTGTAATTAAAGCAGGGGCTGTGAGGGGGAGCTGTGCTTTGCCGTAGTTCTTCGTCTCATTTTCTAATTACATGGTGATGGAATGCGCTCCGATGTTTCAGGGCATGCAGCCTGCATGCTAATTCAGTTCTGGCCTCCTTTATCTGCCGCAGGCCAGCCCAGGCGGCAAAAACGGCTCTTTGGAGGCAGCAGCATGTAGCTGATGAGCATATATCAGTAAATTGGATTGCATGAATCATTGTTTTCTGCTCGTAGACCTTTTCTACTCGCTGAAACCTGCACAGCTAATCTGCGTACTGGCGCTTAGAATATCAATGTCCTTTTCGCAATAAAGCCACTAGATAGCAGCAGAAGAAACCAAAGCAGCCGCTTGCACCCTGGAGAGCCTTATGCTTAAGGGACTGCTAAGTCAATGGATTTGAGCATGTCTGTGGTGCGGGAGTTGGGGTTGAGGTGCTCTGCTGGCCTGGAGGTGTGATGGGGCTTGACCTGCAGGCACCTCTGGAAGCAGTTTTCCTCCCCGTCGCTTGTGGGGCGGCAGGAGAGGACAGGATGTGAGTCACTACAAGGGTAACCAGGCCAGCTCCTCTGGGGAAGAGGGGCTTTTTCCTTCCCACAGGGATTCGTCTGGTCAGTAAGGACTTGGCATTAGTGAAGCAAAAGGTTCTCCTTGGAAGGAGCAGCGTGGTATCCAAGTGCTGATGGCTTCGGGGACAGGTTTTGCAATCTTGTAAGAGTTTTTGGTGTGTTTGAACACTGCCAGCAAGAGCCGAGATCTTGTGCTTAGTTGGGCTGCTGGGAGAGGTGAGGGAGGTGATCCACAGGCACTGAGAGTGAGCAGAAGCTTATTGCTTCGCATGAGCTCCCAAATCCAGAGCTCTTGTGCTCTATGGGAAAGGTCAGGCTCCTGCTTGGGTTTGCTGCCCTCTCCCGAGCTTGCCACTGTGCTGTCTCGCCTGTTCTCTCCTCCCTCCCCAGGATTCACTGTCGTTAACTGGTTCCAGATAGTCCTTTTATATTGGGAATCCTTGTTAATGAAGTCCTGAGTGGGATGCAGATCATAATGGTAATTAATGAGGGGAACCTTTAATAGAAGGAAGCAGAGCTGTTAGAGCAGTGGGCGTTGCACTTCCAGAACACAGCTGGTGTCCAAGGAGTGGTGAAATGTGTCTTGTTGCACTTATTTCCCTTATTAAACCCAGCAGGTGGCCTGTGCAATGCTGCGAGTCCTTGCTGTGGCGTGGATATTTATAATGCACCCATCTCTGTTGTACTGGAGTGCTTGAACTTGGTGTGTTAATCAGCCCGATGGCTCCCTTTGGGCGCTTGGCTTGCGGAGAGGCGGTTGTCGGGCACGCTCTGTCTGCGCAGCACTCTCAGCATCTTCTGGGAAGAAGTGGCAGGATTCTGATGGGCTGTCTCAGCACAGCTTGGATCTTCCCCTCCTGGAGAAGCATTGCTGTTTCCTGCAGACGGAGCTGGAGGGAGAGAGTTTGTGTTTTTCGGAGTTGATAGGGGTGGTCGTGCTCTTTGCAACCTCCCCTATAAATGAGTGGAAGTGAGGTTTCCAGTGTGCTGGGTTAAGTGTCTGATCAAAAGTAGCAGCTATCCATGTCCTTCAAGCTCCCGCCTTGCGGTGTGTCTATATTTGATATTTTGAAGGCGCCCTCAGATCGCCCTTAAGCCCAGCCCTGCCTTTAGTTCGACTTGCCGTAAGAAACTCAAGGCAGAGCTGGAGCCCTTGGGACCCTGCTCGCCTGAGTTGGCGTAGGAGGGAACTGTCCAGGGACGTAGTCACCTGCAGGCAGCTTGTGGGGCAGTGCTGTGGGTAACTGCCTGATCAGAGGATAGGGGACTGTCTTGGCAATGGCGCTCTTCAAGGGAGCAGTGTGCATCAGATCACCCCCGTTTAGTGAAGTTCCCTGTGTTGATAAGCAGAGAGGAGGCAGCAGTGCAGCCCTGTGCTCTAACCTTCACATAGCAACCCTCTCTCATGCTGTGGAAAGCCTTTCTAATGTGTGTTACTTCTCTTTGCTTTTGCCTATACCTTTTTCCTAGATGGAACGGCAGCGCCTGGCCCGAGAGAAGCAAATGAGAGAAGAGGCCGAGAGGACAAGGGATGAGCTGGAGAGAAGACTGATGCAGTTAAAGGAAGAGGCAACGATGGCCAACGAGGCTCTGGTGAGGCTCTGGGAGGTTGTTTACTGAGGCACTGCAGCTGTTCTGCGCTCTTTCCACCGCTGAAGTGTTTTAGGAAGCACGCTGTGACTGTCCTATGGCTGTCCTCAAACTGCTGCGGGTAGATGGTGATGGGGAGGCTGGATGGGGTTGATTTCATCCTGCTGGCCTGCTGTGGCAGGAGCACAAAGGAGGATGGTTTGGGACAGAGCCTGGGCACATCCAGGTCTTGGCTGCAGAAGGCTGCAGGCTTTCACGGAAGGGAGGGACTCGATGGTCCATGCAAAGTGAGCAGTTCAGGGCCCTGCTCTGGGGTTTGTAAGCACATTTGGGGAGACATTGAGTGTGCTTGATGGCTTAATGTGCCTTAATTGTCAGATGAGGTCTGAAGAGACAGCAGACTTGCTGGCTGAGAAGGCTCAGATCACGGAGGAGGAGGCCAAGCTCCTGGCTCAGAAAGCAGCTGAGGCTGAACAGGAGATGCAGCGAATCAAAGCCACGGCCATCCGGACGGAGGAGGAGAAGCGACTGATGGAACAGAAGGTGCTGGAGGCAGAGATGTTGGCACTGAAAATGGCGGAGGAGTCGGAGAGGAGGTCAGAGGGTACAACCTTGCAGCTGCCTCTGCTTTGCTTTCCAACCCCCTTCCGACGTAGCTGCGAGAGCAGCTCCTGCCTTGAGTTAGCCCAGCCAATGGTTTGCCATGAGCCCTTGGCCTCCCGTGCATGTACAACAGCACATGGTCCTAAGGCTTAGCCAGTTTCTCTCTCCGTCTCACTGTTTTCCACAGGCGGGCTGTCCCCGAGTGGGAAACAGTGCTAGTAGAGCAGTGGTGGCCCTGATCTTTCCCTGGATTGGGCTGGAGACCCTTCTCTGAAGCCTTCTTTGGGAGAGATACTGTGGCAAGAGCAACAGGGAAAGGGGCAGTCAGCTGCCGGCGGAGAAGGTGCCAGGGTCCTTG
The DNA here is from genome assembly GCA_031468815.1 of Morus bassanus. Lineage (NCBI taxonomy): Eukaryota > Metazoa > Chordata > Aves > Suliformes > Sulidae > Morus > Morus bassanus. The sequence continues at coordinate 19,011,773 of CM062577.1, forward strand.
GCCCTCTGCCTTCTGTGCCCTGACAGCAGCAGCGGAAGCCAGCCCTACTTTTGGGTGACTTCTGCAAACATCGCTGCCACCCCTGAAGTATTTGACAACATTAATAACACTTGGGGTTTATTTGTTTGGGTTTTTTTCTTCTGGCTGGTAGATCTACATTCCCTGTTTTCTCTTTATTCCTATATTTATTTACCTCTCAGTTGTATAGCTCTTCTTACCAGTTGTGAGGTCTCTCTTTCAGGCTAGCCTTGAGGTCTCCCTAGCTCCTGGAGTCCTTGCTCCTTGTTAAAACTGGTGTTTCCATCCTCTTGACACCAGAGCCCAGGTCCCACAGGGCGTTCGGTAGTGAGCAAGTAAAAGGTCATCCTTGTTTCCTTCCAGCTGATTACTCCTTTCCGTGGGAGAGCTTGCTTGGTGTCAGCCCTTCTGCTTGGATGAACGCTGCCCGTGTTCCATCTCTTCTTGCCTTGGTCTCTATCCTGGGAAGTCTCCACTCAAATTTCAGTCCAGCAGAGAAAGCTTCCCTTCCTCCTTTGGCTTTCTTCTGTCGGGGGGTCCTTGAGGCTCAGGGGTAAATACTAACTTTAGAATTGCTGGGCCCTGCAAGTAGGCAAACCTGTGTGATCTTGGGTGCTTTTTCCTTTTCAAATGTGGTAAATAATTGTTAGTAGAGGCTTACTTGTCAGAAAACTGCCTCTCCTGCTGCAATTCTGAGCTTAACTTCTGAAGTCACTCTCCCTGTTCTGGCACCTAGGCACTCTTCTCCAGCCCTTGGCCTTGCTCACTGATGCTCACACAGAGCCCATGTCAGAGCTGCCCTTCTCTGGCTTGGATTTTTGTGCTAATTAAAACACTGCACACATCAGAGGTTCTGACGTTTCCCTTGCTCAAATGATTTCTTAGTTTAGGTCTTGTTGTGGGACAAATATCAACCTCTTCTGCACCTCCACTATAATCCTGCTTCTCCCATCTTTTCATTCCTCTCAACTTCAATCTGATATTTGCCATTTGCTCCTTCTCTTTGCAGGGCGAAGGAGGCTGATCAGCTAAAGCAAGACCTTCAGGAGGCTCGCGAGTCTGAGCGGAGAGCAAAGCAGAAGCTTTTGGAGATCACCAGCAAGTCGTCCTACACAGTAAGAGCATTGCGTGGTGCAGTCCCCAGTTCCCAGCCGGTGAATGTGCCCTCCTCTGTAGCCTGGCGGAGTCTCATATCTCCATCCTGTCAGTGGAGGGCTGTGAGCTCCCTCATTGCTACAAGAGCAAGGGAGCTGCTGGTGACATTAAAGGCAGCAAATTTTAAACCAATTTACCAATCACATCAGAGCCATGCTTTGCTAGCACATGGGGAGCGCACCAGCTCAGCAACAGCCTTTAAAACGGGGTTAAATACTTAGGAAATGGAGGATGTCCTTATAATTATTAGGTGGGATAAACATTGTTCAGAACCTGTAAATTAATTTTTGGGGCATAAACTGGACACTGTGCCTCTGTGTGCTGGAAAAAAACTTCCTTGAAGGAAGATTATTCCATAATTGCCCATTAAGAGGATTTCACACCTGCCTCTGAAGCACCTGGTCCTGGTTGCTGCTGGGGACTGAAGCGCCAGACTAAATGACCAGTTCCCTGATCCGTCTGGCAGTTCCTTTCCTCAACTTCGCTAATTGTGCTGCAGGGCCTGCAAAACCCATCAAGTGCTCCCCTCCCCGCAGCTCCTGCCTGCCACAGCTGCTGGTTCGGCTGCCTCACTGGCCTGAGGGGTAAGGGCGGAAGAGCTCGGCAGCTGCAGGAATAAACTCAACAGACGTATGTGGAGGTTATCAGCCCATCGAGTACAGAAATTTTAATTTGTACCTGTAGGCTACGTCCCCCCTCCTCTGGAAGCTTTTTGAGGAGCAGACTGAAGAGGGCTTGAGGTGAAGTAACTTATCATCCCGATTCCCTGAAGTTCCCTGCAAAAATGTTCAGAAGCTTTTAAAAATGGCCGTGATGGAAAACAGTCAGGTGCTCTCAGCCTTGGGACACTCAGTCAAGTGCCAGCTGCCTCGGTGCTTTATAAAGCTTAACTTTAGAGCGCTCCTTATTTTACAAGTCACAAGGTGTCTGGGATCCACCAGTTCTTTAGTTCTGGGTTTCACTTGTGCACAGGGCGAGCATCCTCATTGAAACTCTGCTGCATGGCTACATCAATGTTGGTGTTTGGGCAGCTCTTCTGTGTCCGTGTTCCCTCGTGTTGCTGTGTCCATCCTTGGTCAAACCGGCAGAACCCCAGCTAGTGAGCCCTTCTGCCTAAGTTCCCATGCCTGCACTGGTGGGTGGCCACCTTGCTGTGTCCCTGCCTGCGGAGTTAAAGCCTCATTAGTGGGAATGTTGTAGGGTTGCACGGAGCTCCGCTCCACCCCTCCAGCTGCATCTGCCTGGAGGCAATCCACGCAGAGCTGCCTAGTCCAGACACCGGGTGCTGCGTCCTCTCCCTTTCCTAAAGAGACTTGGCCTTCCTGACATGGCTGCCAGTGCCAAGAGGGAAGGGGACATGCTTTTTTCCTTCCTGGTTAGGTGGCAGGGTCCCCTCCTGCAGCTGCTGCTCCTCCTGCCCCTCTCGTAGCCTGTGCTGCGTCGCACAGGCTCAAGGGCCGTTGTTTCCCAAGGCCAGGAGGATGGATGCACGTGTGACCATTGCACCCATATCCAGGTGACAACACCTTGCTGGCCCTTCCATCCCCTGTTACGCCAGTCTTGCTTCTCCCTTCCTCTGTGGCCCCTCTCATCGCTCTGCTGCATGCATGTTTGGGGCAGAGATTTGCTGAGATCTTGTTCCTGTGCGCCCCTCCATAGAGCCGAATTTGGGCGAGCCTGCCTCCCCTGCCAGCACCCAGAGGCACCCGGCAGGTGAGCGCAGCCCAGGGGAGGGAATGAGCCCCAGGCGGCCTGAGGGATGAAGTGGTTTGGCAAGCTGCTTTTGCGAGGCTCATGTCCCTCAGGGCAGCTCTGCCAAAGGGTGCACAGTTCCAGCTCCTCTATTCCTTAATGAGGCTGTAATGCTGAGCTGCTTCTTTTCTGTGGTCCCAGTACTCATGCTGTGTCCTCCCCTGGCACCAGGAGCTAGACAGGGATTCCCTCTGGGAGAGCCAGAGCAGGAGAGGAAGAGGGGAGTGGATGGATGTGTGGCAGAAAAGTCCAGAAACAGTTATTTTTTTTCTTGCAACTTCCCAGCCTCCCATCCTCGTTCTTTAAAGCTTGTTGCGGTGTCTTTTTAGACTTTGGAGCCCAAGTTGCTTTTGTGATGGGACTGGTAGGTGATACATGAGAAAGAGGACGTGAATCTGAGTCTCAGGTGGTCAGGGCTGGGAGAAAAATTCATTCTTTACTGACTTGGCAATGGCTCTTTGCTTCCTTTGTTGCCCTTCAGGTGCCACTCATGGCAAGACTAAAAGCAGCCATCTCTCCTCTCATCCTCTTGAAGTAGTAAGTGGCTGTCTTGGGCTTGCCCAGATTCTTGAGCGGTGAAGTAAAGGCAGTGGCAGCGACAGGAGGAACTCTCCCTGCAGGGGAAGCCTCGTGACATGACTGTCTCTGTGCTTCCTCCGTATCGTCTGTATCGTTCACTCTGTGCTCCAGAGGGATGACCGCTGTCAGTGTGGGGCTTGCTGCTGTTAACTGCAGGAAATTGCTTTAATGCAGTAACAGGGTTATGTGGTTTCTTCCAGGTGAGGAGACACGTAAGGGAAAAGGTCTGTGTCCCCTGTGTCATTCTGTGACCCAGTGACACCCTGTATCCCCTGGATAAAAAATCTCTGTGCCTTGTGCAAGATGTACCCAGAATTATTGCAAGTGGCAAGGAAATACTTTGCTCCAGATACTAAGCCTGTGCCTTTGAAAGCCCTCAGCATGCTCTTTGCTCTTCCCTTACTCTTCCTCACTGCTGCTGCCCTCTGACATCTCCAGCAATTTTTTATTGCTTCATGAAAGGGTAGTGCTGAGGAAAGGTGAGGAAGTGGCTGTCGTAACCTTGACAAATTGGCCTCTGGACTTCATGATTGCAGCAACTAAAATTCCTGCTCAACTGATACTGCTGCTGTTGTCTGGGTTTTTTTAAAACAAAACCCAACAAGCTTGTGCTGAAAAAAAATGCTAAAGGTTGGTTGAAGGCCGACAGGCTGGTTCTGATGATCCTGGCTCCCCTGCACGGCAGAGACCGTAGAACCTCACGTGGGAAGGGCTTTGCAAACACCTGCATGCCTTATGGGGAAGGGAGGTGAATGTCGATGTGATGGGAGTATTTAAATCAGTCAAGTGCTTTGGCAGACCTGTCCCCTTTCCTTTGAGACTGGAATTTAGGTACTCAGCTGTCCCTTTCAGCACCTGCTCCAGAATTAATGCAGCTCCATTCTGCGCTAGCAGCCATCACAAAGGGGAGTAAGAAATTGTGTTTCCTCGACGTGTGAGTCCACCTCACCTGTGACGCCCCAGCCAGACCAAGCAGGGCAGTTTCAGGTGCCGCCTTGTTTATGCTTGTACTAGGCGTTTGCGTTCCAGCATTGCCTCTGCAGGGTAAACGAAATGTCATCCCTCGCAGGTTTGTCCAGCCGAAGAGCAAGCGGGGGACGAGCTCCGGCTGTTTGCCAGTTCCAGGCTGGCGGTGAGGGAAGAGGCAGGTTATTGCACAGAGTAAATCTGTCACCGCCCTGGCGCTAGCGGTTCTTGTTGAAGCAGAGCTAGCTGCAGACAATCCCTGGAGTATCCAAAATAGGAGAAATGAGGGAAAGAAATAACCAGTTGAAGCTCAGGACCTTGCTTGTTAGGGCAAGTCCCCTGGAGCCATCCCACCAGATTTTGGTGCACGCCACCAGAGCAGCCTGTCTCTGCAGCACTGGCTCCTGCCACCCCCCAGTCCAGGCTGCTTTGGGCACGTCGTTTTCCTTACAGGAATCCCTTAAAGCAAGAAGGAGTATCTAGCAGAGAGGTGGGTGAGCATTTAGATGCCGGACTGGCAGCAGTTCTGGCTCAGATCCACGTGCACAGTCTGCCGCCTGAAGTCACTGTGCCATCCTTGATGTGAGCAGCTGCTTGCGACCTCCTCTAACCTATTGCAAAAGCAGAGTGATGATTTGAGCCAGGAGCTTTTCCTCTCCTGGTAATGAGCCCATTTATTAGAGGTGTGACTGAGAGAAGGGTCATTTTTTTAGGGGAAAATAAAATCTGAGGGCCTGGCAGCATGTGTCACTGGGGGATATCACAGCATTTTACAGGAGGAAGAAGGTCCTACATCCTCTCTCAGGTGTGATATGGGTGACTCCCTGTGTTACCTCTGCATTTCCAACTGAATCTAGCAGTGGTTCCTAAACACTTGGAACTGTAAATTACTGTGAAGAGAAAAATGTACTGGTGCATCTCCACAGACCTTACTGAAATTGCATCTGAAGTTAACCCTTGGGGTTACGTTGTTTCTGTGCTCACACTGTGGGGAGAGGGGGAGTGCAAGGCTCCGCTGTCACTCATGTCCCACGTTGCCCCTGTTCACAGCTTGCACTTTCTAAATTTGTTTTAATGTTAAATAGCTGTCAGGTGTCTCCCAAGCAGCAGCTTCTGTCCAGCATTGTTTTAAGTGGCACAGCAGTGACAAACCCTAGATTTTACAAAGTTTTGTCAGTACGTTCTGAAGGCAGGTGGTGTTTTGTCTCCTCTTTGCTGCTGCAAAGAGCGGGGTCCCAGAGGAGCAATAGATCTGAATTGAAGAGCAAATTGGGAATCTTCAGGCTGATCTGGTGCTTGGGACGCTGGGCTTGTTTGCTGCTCTGCTTCTGCAACACCTTGGAGTGCTTGCTGTCTTCTGTGTTAAAAGATCACCAGCTGAAAAAGAGCCTCGTAGTCTGTTCTCCAGAAGGTTTGAGGCTGGTTCAGGCAAAGCGGGTCGCGGGCTGTGTTGCCTCAGGAATGCACATGCCCCGTCCCTTTCCCCATGCAAATGATGAGTTCCTTCCAGTTCAGCACCACCGCAAGGTGGAACACACCCAGCTCCAAGAAGAGCGTGTTACCTGTGTGAGTTGCAGATCAGGACCTTATTACAGCATTAGTAAGTAGCACCTTGTACCGTGTGCTTAGGTGTTGCTCTGAGTTTACCTCTGTGTTGCAGAACATTTGCTGTAAGAACACTTTTGTGGCCCAAAGTGATGGATTTGTACACTCTCTCTTTAGCAGTCCATGAACTCGAGTACGACAGCACTGCCCACTGACCTGCCAAGCTTCAACCTCATCAGTGAGAGCCTGTCCTTCGACTTCAAAGATACGGACATGAAGAGGCTTTCCATGGAAATCGAGAAAGAGAAGTATGTGGCATGCATCCGGGCCGGGCTGGGGCTGGGATTTGTGCATCGATTGTGGTGGGAGGAATTGCACCGGCGCTGGATGTGACCTTTACACTCCCGACAAGCCCCGGTGTGAGGGGAAGCGGGGAGAAGTCCTTTGGGTTCGCATTTACCAGGTCGTTAGTAGCTTGGCCCCGAGCATGATGTAGTTGCTGGTTGACGACTTTTCTGGGTGGGATCTGGTGTCACGGATGCATCCCTGCTGCCTGTTTAAAGGTGCGTTTAAGCATGCTGAGCCCTGCACCAGTCGGTTCCTCTCTGTATGGTAAACCCGGCTCTTGGTTAGGTTTGAATTGTCCGTGTTGGTAGAAAGAGTTAACAGCAGTCTGACTGCTGGTGCACTGAACCGCTGCACTTGTGCACTTGCAGTGTGTCCAGAGGATGTAAAGATAGTGGGAGACTGTGCTAAGGTCCTGCCTTAGGGCTTTAACCCCTTTTTCTTGGAATTTGTGTCATGTTTATATATAAAAAGTGTGCGCAAGCAAGTTTGGATGTGATTGTGAGCTTTGATCTTGTGTTTTCCTGAGGGTGTAAGTGCAGCCTTCAAAATGACAAATTTAGCAGAAATCAAAGCAGATCAGATTTTAATCTCTGTAGTAATAACGTTCTTTGTTCATTGATTGGGTAGTAGATCAAAGCTAGAAGGGCTCTGCCATAGTGCTCTGGCCAAAACTTCCAGGGGCTGGAATGCAATGCCCCTGGATCCCAGAGGGCAGTTCATTCTGCCTCTGCTGAGTACCCTCTCCCGTGCATGGAATAATGGACCGCTGTGCTAGAGATCGAGGTTAAAAACTTTTCCTAAAGCTGGAAGGAGAAAGAGAGAAGCTGAAAATAACAGGATAATTCCTGGTTCTGTACCCAGGTTGCTAACTAGGTCATCCCACTCTCCTAAGGAGGAAGAGCTTGGCTCTGCCAAATGCTGGAAGCAATAACATGTTTCCACTGACTTCTCCAGGCCCGTTCGTGTTCCTCGGATGCTGAGATAAACCCCGCTACTAATTTTGGCACTCTGAAAAGGCTCCTGTTAGTCTGCTGGTACTTTGACCTGGGTCTGGGTGTTTAATCACAACCACGAGGCTGGCATGGTGTGATTTTTCTCCAGTTGATGCTTCATCGTGGAAGGCAGTTAGGGCCGAGTCCTGAGAATGGCTGGTTTTGGGTTTTTTTCTTCCTTCCTTTTTTTGGGAGACTTTTCTCTCTCCCAGGGATGCTGTGTGCCTAAAAGATACCTGGTATTTTGGGGGCAGTGCTTGCTCTCACACGGTTTACAAGCTAAATCCCTCTAAAATGTGAGAAGTCAGTACATCAGGGTCCTTCCTTCCTGGAAGGATTCGTGCCTTTGCATTTGCGAGGTGGGTTTTAGAGAGGGTGCATGGAGCAGAGCAGCACTGCTTAAACTGCTGTCGTGTAGACTGAAACAGCATTGTGTTAACCTGTGTCACGGTGCGGCTTCACTCAGGAATGGGGAGACTTTAAAATATCATCCAGCAGCTCTAGTGTGGTTTATTTTTTTCTAGTAACATAACTTACAGCTTTGTTCTTGGGTCAGCTGTCTGGATCCTCTTTTTAAGAACGAACAAATCCATGCTCGGAGTAGTTTACTGTGTGCTGCAAACTGATGTGGTCAGTTCCACACACTAGAAGTGACGAAGAGAAGGTTTTCCTGTTATAATTCCGTTATCGGCTGCCATGGTATCATGTCACTGCGTGCAGCTGGCCAGTACTAACCCAGGACTCTCTTGTGTGTGCTAGGGTAGAATACATGGAGAAAAGCAAGCACCTGCAGGAGCAGCTGAACGAGCTGAAGACAGAAATTGAGGCACTGAAGCTAAAGGAGAGAGAGACAGCTCTGGATATATTGCACAACGAGAATGCCAGCCGAGGCAACAGCAAGCACAACACTATTAAAAAGGTATCGGAGGGCTCCAGTTTGTATCTCGCCTGATGAAATCCTTTAAAAACAACAACGAAATAACCTTGCCGTTTGGTTTAGCTTTTGCACAAGTTGTTATAATAAAATTGTTTGATCTAGGCTTTCTTCCCTGGCTGCTTAGCTTTGAACCAGGTGGCAGAGAACTTCAGCTTCCAGTGGCTCCTGGTTCATATCTGTGCCACAAGCAAGCCTTGTCTCTTCAGTGCGTGCGAGGGGATGCAAAGGTCTCAAGGTTTGAAGGTCTTGCTGAACCTTAACAAAAACAGTACAGGGATGCTGTTAGAAGGGATCTGCTACCCAAGTGACCCTAGGAGCAGAAAAGCCCTCCCTGCCTCTTGCAACCATTCCCTAAAGGCATTGCAAGAGAGCAGTCTTGAGCTTGGCTGGTGAATAATAAGGGCAAAACCACTCCTGACTTATGGGCCCCCAGTAGAAAAAGCCGAAAGCCTCGTCCTCTCTTTTAATCTGTTCTCGAGTAACCTGTAGTGCAGCTTCAGACACTAACAGCCAAACCTTTTGCTAGCAGGGTGTGTGTGAGGTGTCTGCTCCGGCGCTGTGGACCCTGGACCCACCTGCCTCTAGAAATGTGCTTGGGATGAATACTTAGCCAAAAAGTTAGGGCAGCTGGGTCTGCTTGCCTGGGGGTCACGCCTGACAGGTCATAGCAAAGCCCGTTCTTTATTTTCACATCCAGTTCTCTTCCTTTTGCTTAGTAGCTCTGCTGTTCTCCCAGCTGGGCTCAGTGTAATGAGGGGCCAGGGGCACATCTGTAACTGGTATGGTGGGATGTAGCGCTCAGCCCCACTCACCTGGAAAGGCCTTTACTCATCTGTCTGTCTGCTAGAAGCTGTCCTTGCGAAGGGTTCGGAAATCTGTTTGGCACGGGATGCAGGCCATGGTAACAACTCCAGTTTTTAAAACCAAATCCTTATCCCTTTCCTGCTCCCAGCTGAGAGTTACGTCTGAAAGGATTTGAAAATATCAGTTCACGCCGACTTCCATGGCTGGGAGTTCATGATCACGGAATTGGGGCAGGAAAATGAACCTAGCGTGTCTCCCTTCCCGGTTTCCTCGTGCTAGCCCTGAGCTATTCAGGTTCCTGTCCCTCCAGAGCGGAGAATATAAAAATCTTCACAGACCCTTTTGTCATCCTAGAATCTGAAGACGTTTCTGCTCCCAGTAGCTTTTGTTAGGTTTTGTCTCTGTGTTCAGAGTCCTCAACTGAAATGGAAAATGCTGAATTTTCTCTTCTGACAGAGACGGATTCATAGAGAGCTGATAGTTCCATTTGTCTCACTCAGAGAAGGTGGCTGGGTGATCATTTCCATGCCTGCCAGGGCTCATCGCTGTAACTGGGACTGTGCGGTCAGTTGTCGTTCCTTTGAAACTGGAGTCTTGTCCTGTCCCCTCCCTTTGTGGGGGGGGGGGGGCTGTGGCTGCCCGGCTCCTGCATCTCGGCCAGAGGAGCAAAGGCTTTTAAATAATAGTCTAAATTAGTGGAGCACATCATAATAAAATTACAGACTGCTTTTGTTCATGCCGCCAGGAGGTCAGGAGGGCTTTTGTCTTTGTAGTTGTGATGGAAAGGAAAACGCAAGCCACTGGAAATGGGGCAGCAGTTTAGCAACACTTAAATAATACCAACCCTCTGCCCCACCTGGAAGCAGCTGGTCACCTTCAGCGCTCCGGGCAAACTGTACAGATTGCACAAATGACCTGACATTACTTATATCACAGAGGATTCTTTTTTTTGTTTGTTTGTTTTGTTCATTTTATTTTGCTGGTTTAGCCTCAAGCCCAGGGCAGAAGACCTATCTGCATTTGAGACTTCGAAGTAGGTTATTCCAAGGTACTCTGCGTGGGGTGATGGGATCACCAGCTGTCATACTAACCCATGCATGAGCTTGCCTGCGATACGCACTGCTCTAGCCAGCTCCTGTTGCCTCCACCCCTCGCGCGCGGCAGTTGGGGTGCCGTGCCGGTGAGACCGGGCTCACCACAGTGCAGCATCCTGCCCGTCCCCACGGCAGACCCGTGCAGCATGTCGCAGGCAGCTGCCCTGCCTGGCCCTTGCTCCCTCGGTAGCGTTCACAGCCCTTCTGCGATCTGCACCTGATTCTCCGTGCTGGGAAGTGTCTTTCTTGGCAGGAGTTGAGTTGGCAACATCAGTGGGGGAGCGCGGGCGTAGATGCTTAAATAATTAAACATGCCTGATTTTGCTCTGCTGCCGGTGGCTGGGAATCTATCGGAGGAGCAGGGTGGCCTTTGAAGATTTCTTTAATGAAGTAAACTAGGACCTTCCTCCTTGTTTGCTGCAGAAAGAAATCGAGGATTTAAAAACAAAAAACAAAGCAACCAAACAAACCCTATCAACTCTTTGCTGCCAAAACTGTCATAACAGGCTAAAAATGCGCAGCTCCGTCTTGGAGTAGAGCAGCACGTGGATGCGTTATCTGTGTCTGCCTGTTTGAGGAGTATCAAAGGAATGTGAAGCAGACGGTTGAGGAGAGCCGGTGTGTGCAGGTAGCTCTTGGGCAAGGCTGCAGCCAGGGATGGCACAGGGAGGTAGTGCTGTTGGTCACCCTCATGCCTGGGGACACCGGGTGTCAGAGCCTCTCTCCTTCCTGCCTGCGACGCCTCTGCCTGTCCCCTGCCTCCTTCAGCGTTCTGGCGGCTCCTGCTCTGTTAACGCCACATCTCTTCTTTCCGGAGCCTGCTTTTTTCCGAGGATTTGCCCTCAATCCGCAGGCTGTGTGTGCACAGAGCATCGACTCCCGCCTTCAGGAGGATCAGTTTGGGGAAGCTTTTTTGCTCTTCCCTCGGCCGTGTTTCTTGCACACCCACAGGGTTTAGCGAGTTTTGAGTGGTAGCGCTAAGGGAAGAGATGGCATGGATGCTGCGGTAGCAGTGCCGCGAAGGCGGGTGGCAAACCTGATGGTAAGCGCCTTTGGAAAAGGCTTTTGTTAAAAGTTACCCTGAGGGCTTGCACAGCCCTGCCTGCATAGCGGGTACGTATAGCCGACCATGGAGCAATTTCTTAGCACCTCTGGAGCTCTGTAGCAGAGGCAGGAGGATGCTTTAGATGCAGACTTCTCCATGGCTGGTACCCAGGAGGGATCAGCACAGGTTTTGTGCTATTCATGAATGGAGCAGCCCTTTCAGGGCTGCGGGCAGGGCTGTGAATTGCTCCGGTCAGGGTTTTGTGCCAGCTGGCTGCTGCCAGCTGCTCTCAGTGGGGCTGGGGGTGTACTCCAGACTAGCCACTCTTGTCATTAAACGTTTCCTTGAGAAAAGGGAGGAAGCGGCTAAAAGGAAGGATGACCCTGCAGGCCCAGTACACCTTGTGGGAGGCGTCAGATGTCCCTCTGGGGCAGGCTGGACATGGTTGAAACCCACTGTCCCATCCCGACTTGAGGCTTGAGGAACATCATGGCAGGTGAAACTGGGACAAAATCCACTTGTGGCCACAGCACGAGGAGGTGAAATGAAGCCCTGGCAATTTGTGAAAAGTCTAATCCAGCAGCTGGGAGAGATTCAGTGCCTGGGAGGAGCCCCAGTAATGAAAGCAGATGCAGAGCAAGTGCTGCAGCGTGACCTCTGGGTTTTGTTGCCAGCCTTTGAAGGCGCCTGCTAAGTTTTTCATGTTTAATTACGTGGTTAACATGCTAATCCTTTTTTATGAGCTCTGTGGGCACAGCATAAGCACCTCATCTGGAAACTGATTTCCCTTCTCCCTTGCACTCTCGGCCACGGGCTGGCGCTGCTGACTCCAGCTGGCTTGCCTTCGGGAGGGTTTGCCGCTTAGGCTGTGGTAGAAGATGAAAAACCCCACTTCTTCCTTGCATCCTCTGGTGTAGGAAGGCTCCCAGGACAGGCTGCTGCTCTGAAACGCAATTGGGTCTTTCATTCCAGTTGCTTTCTTCTTGCACAGTCATGCTTATTTACTGTGATTTAAACCCTTTGAAGTATCCAGGTGAGGAGCAAATCTCCACACCTGTTCCCAGACAAGCGGCTTTGTCCTCGAGCCACACTCTGGTCCTTCAACGGACAGGCTTAGCCTTGCCCCGCCAGGCTCTCAGGCGGCGCTCAGCCTTTTCTCAGACACAACATTTCTCTGGGGCTCGAGCTGGCTCCCCGGGGCCAGTGCTTCTGGTGCCCGTGATAACGGGTGTAGACGTCGGTGGTGGGGCGAGCGGTTGCTGCTGGTGGCTCACACTGTCGCCTCTCAAGGCTGATCCTGGTTGCGGTGTAGCGTTGCCCTCAACTCGGGTAATGCAGGTTTTTTTCCTATAGTTGAGGCACTTGGGGTTTGGATAAGCTACTTCAAATCTGCTTTTTTATTACCGGTAGCCTAGTCTGGGCTTCCTCCATCCTTGGTCCATGAATGCATCCCTATGGACGCAGCATTGTCCCCTTTGGGTTTAGGCAGCTCCCAGCTGCCTAAGCACAGAGGGCCGAGCGAGGCAGAGCAAAGTCGGCTTCTGCGGGCTTGTCTTCTCTCCTCTCACCTTCAGACACGCTGTGCTCTGTCCTCTACAGCAGTGGAAGGATGCTGGTGCGTTAGTGACGGGCACTGCCACCCGAGTCTCTTGTGATGCAGGTGCGAAGCTGCTGTGCCACCACCGAGTGTCATGAGGCTGCTTAATCATCCTGGCCAGGCTGAAGGCTTTCGGGCGGCTGCGCTGGGGCAGACAGCTTCTCTGCCTGTTTTCCAGCTGCACCTGGCTAGCATCTTGCTCGGGATCACTGAAACGTGTGCCTTGAGGACTTCAGCAAATCTCATGGGATCTCTTTGTCATCTCCTGGGGACTCCCTTCCTCCCTTCTCCCCTTCTGGGACCTGCAGACTCCCCTGCGTGAAGTGGGTCCACTTTGCTGTGGTGGTTTTCTGGGGAGATGGAGGACCACCGCCATTTCAGGGCAGGAGGCCGTTATTGTGCCTCTGGAGCCTCATCCGGCAGAGGGAGGGCACCAGCACAAGAAATCCTTCTGCTCTGGGGAGGGCAGGAGGAAGCCTGAGTGGCACAGAGCAGGCTGAGCACGCAGGTGGGTCCAGCCTTTCCTGTGGCAGCCCGGACACAGGTGAGGTGCTCTGCGGTCTCATGCAGAACTGCAGCGCTGCCGTGGCATCACTGTACAACCCGCTCCCGGCAGGAGAGGGGAAGGCTGTGTGCTGCAGAGCGGGCATGCCACCAGCAAGGGACTTCCCAGGAGAAGCAGCACTGGCGTTTCCCATCCCCTCAGGAACTGTGAGGGTAGAGAAAAGACGAGCAGGACTTTTCGCCCTGCCGGGCACCCGGCTGGATGCAGACAAGAGCCGGGAGATACCCGGTGAGCAGAGCAGCTCTGGACACCTCTAGGCACACACATTCTGAGTGCAGGAGGAGACGGAGGCGCCTCCCACATGGGTCTTGCCCGCACATCCCCATGTGTGCAAGGCCGTGTCCCTCCTAGGTTCTTTTTCTTTCTGCCCTGCTTCTCCTCGGTGCTTGGAAGTGAAACTCCCTGGCAGCTAAACTGGGACACGGCAGCCTCCTTTCCTTGTTTACAAGGAGCAAAAGGAAAGTAGGAAACGTCAGGCCTATCAGCTATTTTTGTGGCAGCCTTTGAAAAGCGTTTCCTTCAAATGGAGCATCATCTCCTCTCTTTTAAACGCACTCATCAAAGCGTTGGAGGCCGGGGGAAAGCTGTGCTTGGGAGAGAATAAATGGCTGCGTGGGAGTGAGAGAGAAATGGTGAGGTGGGGACGGAAAAATAGGAAGGTTTTGGTTCAAAAGTAAATGTGGGAATTGAAATGTCCACCGGGCTGGTGGGGACTGGGGAGCGGGCAGGGATGAAGATGGATGTTCAGGGGAGCTGGAGGGGGAATAAAGAGGATTTACAGTATGCAGCACCAGTTGCTGATTTAGCAGGCATGGTGGGTCTCCCTCCCAGCAGGGGAAAGCCGTCCCCGGCATTGCGTGGCGTGAGTTGACGCCACCAGGGATGGCATGGGTCACCCTCTCCTCCAGCCTGGCCGGGCTGCAGGATAAACCAGAAAACAGCAAGGTAGTGAGAAATTTTAAACCTCTTCCCATTCCTCGGGACCTGGGAGGATGGGGGAAGGTCGATGTGATTTGCGGCCCCCTTCTCCTGCCCATGCCCCATCGCCGATGTGTGGGGAGGGCAGCGGCTCTGGTGGGCTCGCTGGGAGCCCGGGCGGTTTCTCTCTATTCGGTTTGCCCTGCCAGCAGAAGTTCTGTGCCTGCAGTTATTGGGTTAGCCACTCTAAAATGCATTTGCCTATGAGGGACTTATTGGGTTGCTTTTGTTTGTTTTTCTTAAATCAAATCAGTCCAGCAGCCCTGGGTAAAAGCAGAGCTTGGAGGAACCCCAGCATAGGAACAAAGGGAGTGGGACTCTTCCCTTTCTCATATCTTGATTCATTTGAGCTCTGGCCGCTTAATTGCGCTCCCTCCCTCCTGCTCTAAATTTTCTTTGATGGCTCTGGTAGTGCACTGTGGAGCTCACCCTCCCTCCTGCAGGAAGGAGATTATCATAATACTGCTTGTAAATCAATTTTTTTCTCCCCCCTCTCTGCGCTGACGAGAATGTAACTCGCTCTTAATCACGCTCCCTTGCCTGCAGAGTGTTACGGTATGGATATATATATTTGTTTCTCCTTGCCTGGCCCGGCAAAGGGGAATCAGAGGGTGCAAAAGAGCTTGTGGAGGTGCTGGAGGCCACCTTAGGGCTTTCCCCCAGCAGATGGTAGAGAGACCGGAGCAGGGCTCTGCTCTCCTCCTCGCTTTCATGGCCCAGTGCAGAAAAGAAAAGAGCAAAACGGGTTGTTGCCTGCATGAGGGAGTGGGATTTCCCTACAAAAAGCTGTCTGGGGCTCACGCTTTTGCAGCCGAAAGGAGATGGGAGGCTAGCTTGGCCACAGGGCTCCCTGCGCCCACGGGGTTAGCAGCACCTCCTTGTACCCCCGCAGCAGCACTGGGTGGGATGAGTCAGGCTGTGGTGGGGCTCGCTGCCCCACAGAGCTTCCCTCAGGTTTTGTCATGCTGCAGTCGTGCCGTGCCAGCTGTTGAGACCGCAACGCCAGCTGGTGGCAGAGCTCTCCCGCCATCCCTCACCTGAGCGCTGCCTTCGAGGGCAGCGAGGGCAGCCCTGCCTGCAATTGCTCAGCAGCAAGAAAAACAAGAAGAAAAGAAAGAAAAAGGGAAGGGAGGAGTTTTCCCTCCAGGCACAGCGGAGCATCAGTGGTGGAGAGTCAGCCTGCAGCCACGAGCAATCCTGATTTCCTGTTTATTCATGTGCCTGACTGTAATCGGATGTGAGACGGCAGCAGCCCGAGAGCTGCTGGCAGCCCTGGTTCCCAGTGCATTTCCCAGGGGCGGCTGCTGGAGGGGCCTTCGCTCCAGGGCTGGCCAAGGCAGAGCGGCCTGAAGTCGCTGGCCCCTTCCTCTGCCCAAGCCACTGCCGAGGTCTTGGCCATAACCCAGCTCCTGCCAATGCGAAATATGCCAACTGTGCCTGTATCCTGCTCCTGTGATGCTTTTCTAATGCCCTTCAGGTTACGGGGGAAAAAGGCAGCTGGGGGCTCCTCTTCGGGGAGCCTAAATGGGAAGAAATCCTCCTGCCCAGATGCTGGCACCACACAAGCCTCCTGGCTTTCTCCGAAACAGCCAGAGCATAACATGAGTGTGATGGGTGATGGGGGGTGCCTCTGCACGGTGGGAGCTCTGTTGCTGTTGAAATCCCCATGGTCTTTGCCTTTCAGATGGCAAAACCTGGCTGCTGCTGAGTGCACGGCCCTCTTGGGGAGCCAGCGCTTCCACCTCTCTGCAGGACCCCATCTCATCAAGACCCATCTTTGCTCCTGCTCCCTGTATACCCACAGCTGGGCTGCTCTTCCCGTGCCTCGGGTTCCCTGGATAGTTAAAAAAAGCAACACTGAGCATCTCAGGGAGCCTCAAAAGGTCATGGATGAAAGCCCCTGATGAAGGAGCTGGGCTGCATCTCTTCTTCCTTCTTGCGCCTGTGCTGGACGCCCTCAGAGCTGTGCCTCCACATGCTTCCCCTGACACTGCAGCAGTGTTTGCTCAGGCAGGCACAGCTTTGGGCACAGAGGCTGCTGCCCCAGCGGTGCTTTGAGGCACCCCAGGACCCCAAAAGCGCTTGGGGGATAAATGGAGAGCTGCGTGTGGCTAAAGGCAGAGAGCAGACTCGAAATAGTCGAATCTCCCTTATGAGCCTGGGGGAAACATCCTCCCTCTCTGTCTCGTCAGGGGTTGTAGCTGGCTCCTTTCTTTTCTCCGCTGGAGCGCCGAGTTTGCTGGGGAGGGGCTGGGGGGGCACCTCCCCTTGCTGTGCTTAAATGGAGCGGCACTGCAAGCTGCCGCTGGCTGGGGAGGTGGGGAGATGCTGTGGTTCACCACCCGGCCTGCAGAGGAGATGACTCCAGCGGCAGGGCATTAGGAAGTAGGTAGCTGGCTCCTCCTGGGGATGTCTGGCCTCTCGGAGGTCTCCCCAGGTGAGATGGGAAAGCAAAGCTGCCCCATTTGGGGCTGTGGAGGGGCTCCAGTGTGAGCCCTGGCACTCAGGCAAATGCCTGGGACCGCTCACCCACCCCTCGCCAGCCCCGTGATGCCCCCTCCTCACTGCCCCTCTCTGCCAGGGGATCGTAGCCCCCATCCTTGCACCAGGTCCTGGTAGCCCTGCTCAAAGGGAAGGACCCTGCTGCACGCCATCACCTCCGCTCGGGTCGATATGCCAAATTCTCTGGCCTGTGACCCAGCCAGGTGTCTGCTTGGGATGAGAGGCGGGATTTCTGCTGGAGGAGCTGAAACGAAGCCTATGCTGGGGCTGTTGGTGGGGCTGGTGGCAGGCTGGGGCTGCCCACTCCTTTTTCTCCCTCTCCAGCCTTGAAAGAGAGGCAAAAAGCTTCCCGGAGCCCCTGTCCCATCTCATCCACCCTCCATCCAGCTCTCGAGAGGATGCAGGGGGATGCTGAGGAGGAGAAGAGCGGCCAACCCTGGCCCAGGAGATGCTGCCAGCAAAGGGTATTAAGCCCCTGCAGAAATTTCCTCTGCAATACAGATTTTTTCAGAATGGCATTAGAGCTCTGAAGGAATTACCGAGGGAAAGGCTGTGGTGGGAGGCGGGGAGGGGAAAGCGCTTGGCAGCTCTGTCGCAGGGCTGAACTCACTGCAACGTGATCCTAGGATTCCTGCTTCAGCAAAACCAGCGTCCCTGGCGGAAGGCACCGCTGCTTAATCCAGCTGAAACCAAGCCTTTGCAATTAGCTGGCTGGTTTGGCAAACTCTTGCGGTGATTCAGCAGCTGGTTGGAAGGTGGCACTTCTCCCACCGTGCTCCTTTGGGTGGCTATCTGTAAATACTGTGATTTCTTCCTCGCCATTGAAAATGTTTCTTTCGTCTCTCGTTTGGCCTGTTACAAAAGGGGCTCGCGGTTCCTCGGCGGGGTATTATTTTTCGGATAGCCTCGTTGGCACGGCAAAAAGCTTTTCTGGGCCGGGTTTCTAAGTCCTGCAGAGCCTTGGCTCCAAGGACACAGTCCTGCAAGCGAGGGCTCTCCAGCTCCATCCTCCCACGGGATGGAGGGAGCAGGTTGGAGGTGAGGTCCCAGAGCAGGGGAAGGCGCGAGCCCAGTGCAGGCACTGGGACGGTGGTGATGAGCCACGCTGTGACTCCTTGGACACCACCGGCCAGGCGTGCTTGTCCCATCCAGGGCAGTGGGTGGAGGTTGGACGTGAGCACGGGATGGAGGATGGTCCCTAACTGGGGACAGGGGTTACACGTATCCGGCTGGCCCAGAGGCTTTGGGGAAGCATGGGTTTAGAGATGAGCGTGGTTCTCCCTCTGTCCTCAGCTGATGGAGGTTGTTTCCCCTCCAGCTTCGTGAGAGCCCCGTGTGTTTCCCTGCTGTCTCGGCAAGGAAAGGAGGGAGCACTCTGGACCCCAGGGGCACAGCCCCGTGCCCAGGGTTGGCACCATTGGTCCGGGCTCCTGGGTATCCCATAACCTGAAAGCTGCAGCCACGCTCGTTACGGTGATTGAACCCGTGGCCCCTCGGCAGCCTTTGCGTGGGGGGAAGGTGGTGTCGGAAGCAGGGAGCAGTTGCGCTCCCCTGGCCCAGCCTGCCACCCGTGCCCCGCGCTTTGCCTTCGGGCTCTGCTTGTTGCTGCTGAGGGTGTGCACAGCATCCCTGCTTCTGCATCCCTGCTTCTGCCTTCCCCGCTGTTTTCGGAGGGGCAGGGGCTGGGCCAGGACGGGATTCAGGCAGGGGCTCCCTCCTGCTTAGCCCGGTGCCCTCTCGGGGGAGTGAAGCTGGGGCTGGGTGCCTTGCGGGATGGAGGGGGTCAGCCCCGTCCCCCTTCAGCCGCTCCCTCTGCTCTCTTGCAGCTCACCCTACAGAGCACCAAGTCCCGCGTGGCCTTCTTCGAGGAGCTCTAGGAAGTGACCAGCTGCTCCGCGCCGCTGCTGCCTGCCGGCCAGCTCCCCCAGGACCGGCATCGCTCCCCGGTCCCCGGCGGGTGCTGCCGGCCTCTGCACACTGACGGACTCTGGGCCCTGCTGCCCATGGACTGTGTGATGTTCTCTAGCTTAGTGTCCATTCATCCTCCTCTCTGCCACTCTTTTTTCCTTTTTTTCCAGCCTTTTTCTTACTTTTTTAGCATAGTTTTTTGGCTTGGCCCTCCAGGCATTCCCCCGGTGCTGGGGTCGGGGCTGCGGCCATGCCCCCCAGCCTGGCAGCCAGCGGAGGAGCCTGCCGGAGGGTCTGCCCTGGCAGGGATGCCGACCCTCTGCGCTGCCTTCTCCTGCCGGCAGCGGTGTGCCGGCCCCAGAGCCCCGCACCGGCGGTGCCTGGAGCTCCATTAGGAACACAGAGCATGTTCTAGTGGAGTGCTGTAAATCAGGGGCCGTCGCGCCAGCTCTCCCAGGGCCCAGCAGAGGTGGGAGGCAGGCAGGCAGGGAGCAGGATTACAGCGGCTGCAGGGACCTCAGTCCATGGGGATTAGGGCTGCTGCTTTTCTGGGGAGAGGAGGCAGGGGCAGGAGGTGGGGAGGAAGGTCTCCTCCTCCTCCTCCCCGCAAGGGATAAGGAGCAGAACAGCTAGTGCCAACCAAATGAAACCATTTTTTTTTCCTGCAAACTGTGACAAACCTGGGCAGCTTGAGGCCAGGAGGTCTCTGGGGACTTGGAGCCGGGCAGAGGGCAGGCACGGTCCAGCTTTTGCTGGGTGCCCAGGCCCAGCACCTCCTAACACGGCATAGGGCCCCCCCAGCTCCTCTGAGCACCCCCGGGCCAAGCCAGGGGCTGCCCGTGTCCTGGCAGGGGAGTGCTGGGTCCCCCACGTCCCCTTGGGACTCCTGGTTCCTCCCTGCCACAACCTCACCTGACTACAGCCACACCGGCGTCGGCTGGAGGGTCACCCGGGGCTTGGCGTGTTGTAGATTGCGTCCTGAACCCTTTTTATTTAAAACCGCGCTGCCTCGGATCGACTCCCCACACGTGGCTGCGATTGGGACGGCTGTGGCCTGGCACAGCCACTTTCCCCTTCCCCTGGGAAGAAATAACGGTTTTTCTCCTTTGTTTTAATAAAAATTCAAAGCACTAGGAGGAGGAGCTGGGACTTGTTTGGTCTTTTTTCTTTGGGAAAAACGTCATGAAGCCCTTCGCTGCTGCAGTTAACGGCTTCCCCCTGCCCATCGCTCTGGGGGTCCCACTGCCCCCAGTCCCCCGGGACTCCTCCATCCCTGCTTGCAGCAGGGTGCCCTTTTCCCTCCCGGGGTTTGGGGTGCCCTGGGTGGGGCTGAGCCCTGTCTTTGCCATCCCTGGTGCTTTTCAGGCCTGCCTGGAATAAACGATACGCTGCATTGACCTCAATTTTTTTAATTAATTATGGATAAAACCCCTTTGGTGACGCGAGGGCCCAGCTGAGCTGCCAGCCCCAAGCCGGGGTTGCTGGTGGGGCTTCCCCAAAGCACCATCTGTGCCAAACACCCCAAGGCTGGGCAAGGCCCGACCCCGGGGGGCTGCTTCTGTCCCCCCCAGCCCCACCGTGACTTGATGCACTCAGTGGTGGATGCGCTTTTTTATCTGCTTGCTGGCAGCAAAACCCTGGGAGATTAAACGGAGGTCCTGGCGAGGGCTCTGGTCCCCTCCGAGAAGCGGGTGGGCTGGGGTGTGGGGTATTTTTTCCCCTTTTTGTGTTAAGCAGGACTGATGGAGGTGGGATGGGGAGGGGTTGACAAAGGGGAAATGGGAGATTTTGGGGCTGCCGGGAGGCAGCAGGCAAGGGAAGCGGAACCTGATTTCCCACACAAGGGGTGGGAGTGCTGCCCACAGCCACCGGTGTCAATAATGCAGCTGGTGCACTGCCTGCGCTGCCTGCGCTGCCTGGGGATTTGGCCCCAAAGTGAAGCCAAAAGGGCTTTTCCCAACCCAGGCCACAGTGCCAGGGCTGGAGGCAGCAGCACAGAGAGTGTGCTGGGTGCAGCTGGTGCCACGTCCAACGTGGGGGGTGTCCTTCTGCCCTCCGAGGCAGGGGGTCCCCCGCTTGCTCACAGGGGCCGTCTGCACCCATGCACACCCAGAGCCCTGCATGCTCACAGCACCGCACACTCGCAGCACCATGCACCTGCAGCACTGCACACTCATGGCATTGCACACTTGCAGCCTTGTGCACCTGCAGCCTCCCGTGCTCCCAGCTTTGCACGCTCAGGGCCTCGCACGCTCACAGCCTCTCACTCGCAGCATCGCACGCTTGCAGCCTCACACACTGGCAGCGTTGCAGACACGCAGCCCCCGCGCTGCAGCGGGCAGCCCTGTGCCAGCTCCCTGCCTGCCCTCCTGCACCACAGGCTGGGCCATTCCTCCGCTTTCACAGGAAATTTTTCTGATTTTTTTCCTTTTTAGCAAAATTAGATTCATCAGAGCCAAGGCGGTGGCGGAGCGGCTGTGGGTTGGCTTGCAATGACTTTGCCCATGGAAAAAAATCCCATAAAGCTGCGTTTTCCATGTACCTCTCCCAGCACCTTCCTCCTGCCATGGATTCCTTGGGAAGGAACGTGGGGGTTTTTTGCTAACCCAAGGCAGCAACTGAGCATTTCGGCAGTGGTTCTCCATGCGCTTTCACAGTGGGGGTGGCTTTGGTGCTGGCTTGGGGATAATTTCTTGCTTGCATGAGCATCCCTGTCCCCAAACCCGGACTTGTAGCAGGGAGTCAGGGCCAGAGCAGGGGCGGATGGGGAAAATGGGGCAGGGATGGGGCTGGCGAGGCCATCCGGCTCCGGGGGTTGCTGATCGGTATGCCAGCCTCCTCCTGTGGGGCCAGAGGCCAGGCAGTGCCCAAGGCCTCCCCCCACCCATAACCCATGGAATGCCCACACCTGCTCCCACCCCTGGCTGCCCCCCCTGCACCCCGGGGTGCTGCCCTGGCGCTGGGTGCCTCAGGGGTAGGGGTAGGAGTGGGATGCGGGTGTCAGCAGGGGAGAGGGCGACGCTGGTTCACCCCTGGGCAGGGCTGGGGCTGGCTGCAGGGGCCTGGGGTGCTCCTGCACATGTGGGCTTGGAGGGCAGTGCATGAGTGCACAAGGGAAGGGCATTTGCACAAGGGAATCGCATCTGCACGAGAGATGCTTTTGCATTGAGGGTATGTGCACACAAGGGAAGAGCATTTGCACGAAGAAAGTGCATTTGCACGAGGGATGCTTTTGCATTAAGTGTGTGTGCACAAGGGAAGGGCATTTGCATGCATGGTGTGCATGCCCAGGAAGGCATATTTGCATGGGGAGGTGAAGCAGGGAAGTGTACTTATGCACCCCAACAATGTCGGGGTGCAGTGGGCACCCTGGCACGCAGGGTGAGTGCTCGGAGCCAGTACACGGGTGTTAGTCAGCACTGACCCAGCTCTGACTCGCTGCTTAATGGATGCAGGCTGTCATGGCACGGCATGGCATGGCACTGCATGGCACAGCCTGGCACAGCACAGCACAGCGGGTGCCTGGCCACAGGCCACCATGGGTGCATGCCGGAGCTGGGGGCAGCCGGGGCACCTCAGGGCTGCAGGTGGCTCTGCGGGGTCTCCCTCTGCCCACCAGCAATGGGGACCCAGCACAGGGTGGGGATTAGGGGAGCCACCCATGGGACACCCAATCCCTGCTCTCAGGCACCCTGGGGGCCTCAGGGCACCCATGAGTGCTCAGTTCCCATGTGGTTTGGGCACAGGTTGCAGGATGCCAATGTAAAACACTGCTCCTCAGGGCCAAAACTGGCCGGGGCCCTGCTTTTCAGGGACAGCATCTTGGGGACATAGGGGCCTTATTCCTTCCTTGGCCAGTGGCTGCCGCCCCCATCCATCCCCAACTATCCCCGCTGGCACGGGCCGAGGGCCGGCACAGTGCTGCCGTCTGTGTCCCTCCACCATATCCTCTTCCTGGTCCATTGTCTTCCAGGGAGAAAAAGGGGGAAGAAAATGAAATGAGGAGGGAGAGGAGTGGGGAGAGGCAGCCTCACCACGGGATGGCTCCTGGCAGAGACCTGGCCAACTCGGTGCATCTCTCCCTGCCCCGGCACCTCCCCTGGGGCAGCTGCTGGGAAGTTGTAATTAAAAGTCTGACGTTTGTGTCGTCGGCTTAATTAGGGGCTTAATGGGCAAAGAGGGAGGATTGCCATTGCCAGCAGGGAAGCCACAGCTCTGGAGCTGAAACCTCTGGTTAGTACCAGATGTGCCCACTCAGCCACCGAGGCCGAGCACCCAGAAGGGGATAATATATGGATGTTATACAATGGAAAGCACGTGGAGCTGCTCCAGCCACCACCGTTTCCTTACGAGCAGAGGATGAATCACTGGAGGCTGCTCGCGCCGAGCGAGGGATGCTGGGGAGGTGTGACAGGGTGCGAGACCATGTGGTGGGGTGCAGGACCATGTGATGGGGTGCAGGATCATGCAGTGGGGTGCAAGACCACACAGTGGGCACAGGATCATGCAATGGGTGCCTGACCTTGTGGTGGGGATGCAGGGTGCTGTGGTTTGGTGCAGGACCTCACAGCAGGATGTGGCACCATGCAGTGGGGTGCAGGACCATGCGATGGGGTGCAGGACCGTGCAGCAGGATGTAATGGTCTGGTGCAGGATGGTGCAGCAGGCTGCAGCATCACATGGCTTGGTGCAGGACCACGTGATGGGGAGTGGGACCTCGCAGTCCACTGCCGGAGCATGTGTCAGGGTGTGGGACCACGGAGCCAGTCGCAGGACTGTGTGGTTTGGTGTAGGACCTTACAACACACTTGGAACCAGCCGGTGCCCAGGAGATCCTGGGAGCTACTGCCCTGAGAGCACGAGGGCCGATATCATCCCAGGCACAGAGGAGACCGAGCAGACACTGACACGGCCCTGGGGAAGGAGCCCCCACCTCGGTCAGGATCCTGCCAGCCAGGATCCCACCCACCCCTTCAGCCTCACTGTTAATTTCCCCTTCCATAGTCATCACTTCAGGCAGCATCATCCCTCCTGGCCTCCCGGGGCATCTGCTGCCACCGCTGCTCGAGGAGCCCTGGGGCCAGATCTGGAACAGGAATGCTGGAGTCTGGCTCTCATCGCCTCCTCCTGCCTGGCCATGGCATCACCTGCTGCGGGGACACCAGGCATTGTCACGGCCCTGCCGGGATGCTGCCTACTGCTGGCCTGGACATGTGGCACCATGTACCACTGGGTCCTGCCATCGTGGCACCAGGTACCACGAGGTTCTGGCATCACAGTGCCAGGGCATCCTGTGGCAGCATCTCACAGCGTCCTGGAGAGATGAAGCTGGTGTTGCTTCCTGACGTCGCTGTGCCGGCGTGGCACAGCTGATTGCCAGTGTCTCCTGGCGAGCATTGCCTGTGTGCCGATGGCAGGATGGGAGCCGAGCCTGGCCTGGCACAGCTGGGTCCTGAAGGCAAATCTCATTGCAAGGAGATTTGTTGGGGTGATGCGTACAGAAAGAAAAAGGCCGTAGGGATGCTGGGAGGGAGCCGTGGAAACAGTTTCCAAACAGTTTTAATGCTCATCTGGGGGTTTTGTTTTGGAGTCTGACTTCAGCGTTGGTTGTAGCAAAGAAAAGCCGCTCAATGACCTGCCCGGTACCAGCCCTCACAGGTACTGTAATGTGGATTTTGTTGCATTTATTCCTCTTCCTGCCACTGTCACTGAGGGCACGGGCTGAAGGTCGGCCAGGTGGGGTCAGGGACGCTTCACCCTCGCGTAGTGCCTCTGGGGCTGAGCACAGCTCTGCCAGAGCCCTCCCCTTTGCTCCCCTCTCGTATGCCCCTTTTGAAAAGCCGGATCCCACCCTGCGCTACCCTTCCCGGGCAGGCTGCACTTCCCACAGAGCTTTTTTATGCAGTTAATGAGTTTAAGAAGGTTCTTGACCGAGATCTCTGGGAGTTACCTCCCTGCTTGGGCTTTTGGCAAGTGGAGTCACCACTGCCCCTGGCATCCCAGGCCACATCCAGAGGGATGCTAAGAACAGGCCCACTTAAATTTTTCCCAGTTTTTCATAAAGAAAAATTTCTCCTGAGCAGAATTCTTGCCTTCTCCCACAGAGGGGCTATTTTCCCCCTTGGGAACCCAAATTAAATGGGGCTCTCCAAAGCCTTTCCCATTCTCCCTTTCAACCTGCACCAGTTGCCTGGAGCTTTGCCCAGCATTTCCCCCATCACAGGTGTGATTTGCTCCCAAATTCATCCCAGTGTGGGAACAGCCATGGCCATGCCGAGTAGCGGCTCCCGAAACCTCCGTGGTGGGTTCTGACAGCCGCCCTCCCTGGGTTTAATAGCAGGCGCTGGGAGCTGGCAGCCGGCGCGGCAGCAGGGATAACCTTGTGGCTCGGTACGTTGCAGCCATCCCTCTTCTTCCATCAAGCGTTCATTTAAGAAACATTTCACTAAATACCCAGCTGACAGCAACAGCCCCGGGAGATTGATGCCTCCGGCGCCTCCGAGGGCTCAGTGCCAGTGGGTGACTTTAAAATGACACAACGGCCACGCTGGGCCGCTCACATCCCCTCCCTGCGCTCAGCGTGGGCAATGTTATATCCCGGAGGACACTGTGGCGCTGCCCCCCACCCAGCATCCTCATGCTGCCCTGGGGTGAGTTATCCGTGGGGTTGTCCTGGGGGATTTGAGGGCACCCAGCCCAAGTTTGCACCATCCCATCCCCATCTCTGTGAGCTTTCCCATCCCTGTGAGGGATCCCCATCTCCAATGCCATCCCCATGCCATCCCCATCCCAATTCTCATCCTCATCCTCACCCTCATCCATCCCCATCTCATCCCTGGCAGGTTCCCTCTCTCCTCTGCAAGGACAACTGGGAATTTCAACTGGGGGACATGGCAGAGACCAGACTTGCAAGCACCCGGATGAATGGAGCTGGCAGGATGTGCTGAGGGCAAGGAGGAATCCAGCACAGGAGTCTGGATTCCTGGGCATTGTCCCTTCTCTGGATTGTCCCCTGGGCAGTGGAGGAGCGGGGAGCAAGGAGGGTGCTCCAGCCATGCCAGGGGAGGCTGGGAAAGCAGGCTCAGTAATAAATGAGGAGGAGAAGATTAAATTAAAGATAAATCAGCACCACCTCTGTGCCAGCACAGCTTTAGTCCTTTTCATTTTTTCCCCCCAATCTTCCAGAGAGAAATAAAGATGATGATGTCGGGTTGCCAACCCAGGAGCTCTTGAGAGCAAGGTCTCCACTGGACCCAGATGGCACTTCTCCTGCCCGATTAGTGGGATCAGCTAATTAGGATACCACCTGCGAGCATCGGGAAGGTGCTGCCATCACGGGAGGGCAAAGGGACGGAGGGGAGAGGTGGCATTGACCTGCTGGCAAGGCTGGCCCGAGTACCCAGTAAAACAATGGGAGAATTTTGAAGAGGAACCGCTAATAAAATGATGGAGGAATTAGGAAGAGGAACATTTGCAACATCCCAGCAGTGTGGGAAATGTGTAAATCACCCAGCTGTGGCTGGGATTTTAAGCTGAAATCCCTGGCTTTTGGGGATGCCACTGCCTCTACCCCGTCACCTCAGTGCATGGTGTGGACCAAGGTCTGAGGAATCCAATTCAGAGCTTCTCACCCCAAAATAAGTGAGGAAATTGAAGCAAAGGGGCTGCGGGGCAGAGCGGTGGGCAACAGTGCAGATTGTACGGGGGAAGGTCCCAGCCTTGATCCGGTGAGGAAGAGGGTGGTGCGGCTGAGCGTGATGGGGTGTCTCCAGCCAGGCTCAGGGGAAACGCTGAGACCGCTCCGCTGATGATCCCTAATGAGCAAAAAAACAATCACGACTTCAAATGCAACTAAGCTGTTGTTTAATTCTCATTTTTCCCCCGTGCCGCTGCGTGCTCACGCCCTCCATCCCCAGGGATGGAGCAGCAGGAGCCAGGACAGACCGGCTGCCTCCCCCACCCACAGGGAAGGATGCTCCGGCAGGTCCCCGTTACTGCCAAGCACGATCTCCTGGGGGGATTTGTGAGGAAAAGCCCAAAAATTTGCGGTGTTATTCCTGACGGGATTTGGGTGGTGAGAAATTAATGAGTTTCCACCCCCGGGGCCTCCAGTGGGCAGACAGAGAATTAATTGGGAGGGTGTCTTCGTTAACATTGAGGAGCAAACTGATCTGCTAAGAAAAAAGAGGGAGATTTTCAATTAGGCTACTTTGCCTTTTTGGGCTTCTTTCTCCCCAAAAGTCCCTTATTATTATTAGCATCCTCCCCCTCAGGGCCGCGCTGGGATCTCAACCGCAGTATTAGACACCGGAGACTCCTGTGGGGCACAGGTCCGTCTGCCCCAACCTTGTCCCGAGCCCTGGTGAAGGATGAAGTTCTATCAGAGCTGGAAAAAGCCCTCCCCGATCCTGGGAGGAAGGATCCTGCCCTGGGAGCTGACACCCCGGAGCAGCGGGGATTTGACCCTCCCCAAGATCCCCCAGCTCGGAGCAGGGCCGTGGTGGTTTTCCACTGCCGGAGAAGGAAATTTCTCCCAGCTAAAAAATAGCTTAAAGAGGACCCCAGCTGGTTAAAATCAACCAGCAGCTGCACAGGCAGCGCTGCTGGGAGGCAGCTGGGGAAGGACGATGGGTTTTGGGGAGCCCTGGCGCTGGGTCCTGGCCCACGCTCCCACTCAAGGTGGAAGATTTAACACCAGGGCAGGTTGGAGCTGCCGTCTGCCCGAAAATTCCCAGCAGCGCTGAACCAAAGGAGGCAATGGCTGGGGCTGAGCACGTGGCCGGGGCGTCTGCGGGGTACCAGGGGGATTTTGATGACGAGGTTGGAGCGGCAGGAACCCCATTCCAAAATTTTGGGGGTTCTTGTGACGGTCCCAACACATGAAGCACACCTGGAGTCTGTCCAGCTGCACCTCAGTTCCCCCATTGCTCTTGAGCACCTTTGGGGTTCAGATGAGCACCTGAGAGGTGCCAACTGTCCCCCTTTTTCTTTCCCACCCCATTGCAGCTCTGGGTACATTTTACCTCTTGCCCCCCAACCCCTCCCTTCCCACCACAGGCCCTCCAAAGACAGCCTCCGGCTGGGAGCCAGGGCTTCAGCGGCTCCCCGTGCCACTGTGCCGAGCCAGAGAGATGCCACCAAGGCACAGGAGACACTGTGACCCCCATCCGTCAATGGGCTGGGGTCTGCTAGGGCCACCCCCAGCCAGGGAGGCAAGGCAGATGGTGGGACCTGGGAGGAGACAGATCCCAGATCCTGGGCAGCATGCCTGCCTGGGTACCGGGGCACAGACGGGTGCCATGGGGACATATGTGGCATGGTGGGGACCCTTCCTGGCGCCTGAGCCCAACTGTGATTAATCAATGACAAAGTGAGAAATAAGGCAAAAAAATGCGATCAGGGCTTGGGGGGAAGCAGGGGAGCGCCTGGAAAGGGGAGTGGAGACACAGGGCTTCTCTCCTGGTCCCACTTCTTTCTTCTTCCATGGCTCGGCTTTACCCTGGTGTGGGAGCTGGAGGTCTGGCCATGGTGGCCCTGTCACCCCACAGCACCCTGGGGACCTTGGGTTGATGACTGCCCTGGCCCAAGGTGCTGCGTGAGGGGACTTTGGGGTGATGAAGGCCTGGGGCACTGCATTTGTGGACCTTGGGGTGATGGCAGCCTGGGGTGCCAAGTATGGGGACCTCGGAGTGACGCCTACCCGGGTGTGGGGTGCTGCGTGTGGGCACCCTGAGGTGACAACTGCCAGGACACAGGGTGCCACAGGGACCCACCGTCTCTGGTGCTGGCACTGGGGCTGCTGTTCTCCACCAAGCATCCTCCGAGCACCCCCGGCCGGGTGCCCCAGCAGCACCGGGGCAGGATCCGGCCCGGGGCGCTGGCGGGTGGCCGTGACACCCTCTCTGCGGCACCTCCCCCGCCCCCCCCGGGGGGGGGACGCCCCCCTCCACCCCCCGCCCCCCGCCCCCCCCATTTGCCAGGCGGGACCGTTGAAAACCCGCCGGCCCCGCCGCCGCTCCCGGGGATCTGCCGCCGCTCCCCGCGGCCGAGGATGCTCCGGCTGCCGGCGGCAGGGGGGGGGGCGTGTGCGCGGCGGCGGGGTCTGAGCCGCGGCCCTGCCCGGGACACTTAGCGGGGAGGAAGAAGAGGAGGAGGAGGAGGAGGAGGAGGAGGAGGAGGAGGAGGAGGAAGGAGAGGCCGCCCTCGGCCTCGGTCCCGCCATGCCGGGCCCCGCCGGGGAGCGTGGCCCGGCGGCAGCGGCCCCCCGGGGGCGGTGAGCGGCCCGGGGCTGGGGGGGGGACCCCGAGCGGCACGGCCAGCCCCGTCCCCCCCCGCCGCCGCCGGGATTTAGCCGATGCTTTCGCCTCCCGCTCCCACTTCGGGCGGGCATGTGGGCGGGGGAGCCGGGCCGCCCCCAGCCTCCTCTGGCCCGGACCCCCCCCGCGCCCTGACTCCCCGGTGAGGGGCTCCGCCGCCAGCCCCGTCCCGCTGCCGGCCCCGGAGGACGGGGAGCGCCCGCCCTGGCCCCCCCTGGCCGGTGAGCGCCGGGCGGGGGGCGGCGGGAGCCGGTAACTTGTTTTTAGCGTACCCCGGTACCGGCTGGGGCACCCCCCCGAGGAGATTTGGGTTTAAACTTTGGCTTTTGGGAAGCCCCGAAGATGCCTTTCCACCCGGTGACGGCGGCGTTGATGTACCGGGGGATCTACACCGTCCCCAACATCCTCGCCGAGCAGCACCCCGTGGAGATCCCCGAGGACGAGCTGGAGGGTGAGCGGGCCGGGGGGGGGCAGGGCAGGTGGGGGGCTGGGGGCTGGGGGGCGCGGGCCCCCCCGGCGCCCTGGGGAGGTTTTGAAAGGCGAGCGGGATGCGGATGGATGGATGGATGGGGAGGAGGGGAGGAAGGAAAGCGTGGGAGAGAGCCGGGCAGCGGGAGAGGGGGGGTGGCGGGGGGGGGTCCCCGGCCCCGGCCCCCCTCGTTGTGACAATATGACACAGCAGGGACCGGCGGTGGCGGCGCGGGGCTGCACCCCCCGGCGTGGCGGGGCCACCCTCCCCGCTGTCATAATATGACAGTGGCCGGTGGCGTGGGGGCTCCGGGGGCGGCTGTCACCCGTGTCACCCCCCACTGGGGTCATGGCAGCCCCACGCAGCCCCTGTGCCACCGGGCTCCGGCCGGGAGGAGCGGCCGCCGGAGCTCTGCCCACCCGTGCGATGAGCGGGGCCGGGCTCAGCTCGCTATCACCAGAATGGCTTTTTCCACCCCAAAAGTTTGCCAGGGTGGCGGGACGGGCGCTGCCGGTACCCCTGGGCCGCCCCGGCTCGGGGTGTCCCCGGGGAGCCCCGCTCTGCTGGGCGCGGGGGGAGAGGGGCCGCAGCACCAACGACCCCCATCACCGCCCCGGCACTGGCACCGCAGGGGAAACTGAGGCAGGGGGCGGCCCCACGCACGGCCCCACTGTGCCTTCGGGAGAGGATCAGGCCCGGAGCCCCCCCGTGGGGAAACTGAGGCACGAGCCCCAGGGCTGGGGGCATGAGGGGGGTCCTGCCCCAATGCCTGGCCGGGAGCCCCAAGCAGGCAGGGAGCCGGGCTCACACCGGGTGTACGAGTGTGGGTGCATGCGTGTGCCCACAGCTCTGCAGGTTGTGTGCACGTGCGCTCACGTGCCCATTTACAGCGTCGCTGCAGGGGTTGTGTGAGCGAGTGTGCACACGCACGCCTTCGCACAGCCCCGCTGCACGTTGTGCGCGTGTGCTCACACTTATGCACGCGCACAGCCTCACTGCAGGGTGCCTGTGGGAGTGTGTGTTTGTGTGTTTACACATGGGCAGCATCACTGCAGCATGTGTGCACACATGTACAGCATCAGGGTAGGACGGGTTCACGTGCACAGCCCTGCTGCAGAGAGAGCGTGTGTGTGCGTGCATGCACAAGTACAGCATCGCTGCAAGGTGTGAGTCTGCGGGTATGCATGCACAAGTACAGCATCAGTGCAAGGCGTTTGTGCATGTGCATGCACGAGTACAGCATCACTGCAAGGTGGTTGCGTGTGCATGCACAAGTACATCGCTGCGTTGCGGTTCTGCGTGTGTGCATGCACAAGCACATCGCTGCAAGGTGTTTGTGCGTGTGCATGCATGAGTACAGCAGCGCTGCAGCGTGGTTGTGCGTGCCTCTGTGTGTGCACGCATAAGTACAGCATTGCTGCAAGGCGTTTGCGCGTGCAGGTGTGCACGCACGAGCACATCGCTGCAAGGCGCAGGTGCCTGTGTGCACGCACGAGTACAGCATCGCTGCAAGGGGGGTGTGCGTGCACAGCCTCACTGCAGCATGTGCCTGTGCATCGCTGTGCGTGTGCACAGCCTCACTGCAGTGTGTGCGTGCGCGCACACCCACCGCGGGTGTGTGCACGTGCGCCAGGCGTTGTGGCGATGCACCCAGCCTCGCGCAGCATCGATGGGTGCTGACAGGCCACGGGGTGCTCCCAGCCCAGGGCTGCCCCCCAGCACCCCACCTCGGCCACACGCCCGCCGCGCCGTGTGGCCGCAGGGATCGATGGCAGCAGCGGGAGCCCCAAGGTGACCCCGCGAGGCGCCAGACACCTGCGCTGCTGCGGGGGGGGCCGTGCTGCCACCTGCTCCCACCTCCCCCGGGTCAGCCTCCGGTTTGGGGGGAACTTTGTGACACCCAGACACTCTCCCGGCCCCGCAGCCACCCCTCGGGGCTCCACATTGGGGCCGAGAAGACGCAGAGTGCAAACCCGGTAAGGGTGCTGCTGGCTTGGCCAGGGAGAGTCGGGGTGCCCTGGCTGGGGGGGGGGGCACCCCCAGTGGGACCCCAGTTTGTCCACTGTCAGGGCACATCCTTGCTTTTGCCCCAACTCCCTGAGCTGGGTGATGGGGAACCACCTTTGGGTGGTCTGGGATGAGCATCCTTGAAGCACGAATTCTGGGGTGCCCAGACTGGAGTGGGGCTCCCTGCAAGCGCAGGCGGAACCAGGAGTGTCCCCCTGCCCAGGCAGGGATGCTGGCCATGGAGAAGCTTTACCCATTGGGCTGGCAGGCCAAAAACCCCCAAAACTCCCCCAAAACACCTCAGAAGACGTCACCGATGGGCCATCATCCAGGCAGGGACATCCCCAGGCGCTAGGGATCGACAGCACAATCCTACGTGGGTTTTTTCTCCCCAAACCAAAGTTCTCAGCCCCTGTTTCTCCTGCCGGGCTCCTCCAACACGAACCCCTCTGGCAGCCAGCAGAGACCTGCATGTTCATGCTGCCCGGTGCTGGCAGCTTTGCCACCTGGTGAAGGAAGAGGGCACCGACATCCTGGCCCGGCTTCCCGGTGCTCCCGATAGGAACTTGCCTGGTCCCTTCTTTCCCATCAGCCTGGTTCGTGCTCTGCATGTCAGGGGGCATCAAAAAGGCAGAAACTCCCCCCAAAAGGAGCAAAGCCCCGAGCACAGCAGGAGGTGAGATGCAGCCGATGGGCACCGCGAGGCTTTTGGGTGGGCAATAGCCATGCGGCATGGCAAACTCTGTGCCTCAGTTTCCCTGCTGCCCTCCGAGCTCGGTGCAGCCTCTCCCTGCCACCCTGCAGGGATCTTCCACCACTCCCCGGGGCTCATTTTGAGCCAGAAAACCCAAATCCCCCCATTTTCTTCCTGCCTCCATCCCACCTTCCTCTGCATGGGCGAGGGCTGAACACTGAAGCGACCCTGGTGAGAGCTGGTACTTTTTTGACTGAGTGGCAGCACAGCTCCAGCACCCACCCTGTAACAGTGTGATGGGTGCAAAGTCCCCAGGGAGGATGTGGGTGCTGGCACACCTGGCACCCAGCACCATCCCCGTGCCAGCACCCAGGGCACAGGGCATGGGGATGCTCCCAGCTGGGTGCTGCAGCGCCATGGGGGTCTCCCCACCTGCAGCCCCCACCCTGGCAGGCGTCCCAAACTCGAGCATGTGCCAGGAGGGTATTTTTGGGGCAGGATGCCAGGTTTTTGTCTGCAGAGGGCCGGGTGGTGGGAAGGGCAGGGTAGGTGCTGTGAGCAGGCGGCCAGAGTTGGAGCAAAGACCTTGGGATGCATTGGGGTCCCCTTGTGGAGGTCAGACCCTTCTCAGGGAGATTGTGGGGGCACGAGGTGGGTGGCTGGCTGGGTGGGTGTGTGTGGGTGTGTGGGTGTGTTGCATGCACAGGCACACACACTGCCTTGCACACCCGTCACCCACTCACACTCTGTTACACCCACACCCTCCCCATATCGCACCCAACCCATAACACCCCCCTGCAGGACATGCACCCACAAACACCCCCCCCACACACACAGAGTGTTGCTTGTGGGGGGCTCTGGTCCCTGCAGGGGTGGCAGTCCCTCCTGCCGTGCCTCAGTTTCCCCTCTGTAAGGGGATGGGTGGTTAATCTGGGGGCACTGGCACTGCCCATGGGGGATCTGTGGGGACCGGGGCTGGGGAGTGCCAGGGCCGGGGGGGCGGCCGGACTGATCCCCACTCCCCCCCGCAGAGATCCGCGAAGCCTTCAAGGTCTTCGACCGGGATGGCAACGGCTTCATCTCCAAGCAGGAGCTGGGCACGGCCATGCGCTCCCTGGGCTACATGCCCAACGAGGTGGAGCTGGAAGTCATCATCCAGCGCCTCGACATGGACGGTAGGGCCCCAGCACCCCGGGATGGGGACAAGAACGGGGACGGGACACCCCAGCACGCTCCCTTGGGTGAAACACCCCATTTGCCCCTTTTCCACCCAACTGGCTGGTGGCTGCCAGACCTAGCATGGGATGCAGGAGGGCCTAATCCAGGCACTGCCTCATGCCCGGAGCCTCCTGCTCATCCATCATCATCATCATCACCACTGCAGCTTGGTTTAGGAGGATTTAATGATCCTGGAGTACTTGCAGACGGGAACAGCACCTCTCCCGGCTCAGCAAACCAGCCGGGACAGGGCTGGTGGGGCTGGATCCTGCACTCCGGGCCAGATCCTACACCCTGGGTCAGCTCCTGCGTCCCAGGCCGGCTCCAGCACCCCAGGCCATGCCCTCACCACCCAGCAGGCGAGGCTGGCCGTGTGCCTCTAGCACTTGCTGCCACTGGCGGCCCCTCCCTGTCGCTCCCGCACTCATTGGAACCTTAAAGAGCTCGTTAATTTATTGGTTTCCTTTTTTTTTCCCCCCATTTAAAAGCCTTTCCGGCAGCGCTGCCAAGCCGCTGCTCCCTTCATTACTCATCGTTAGTGCTGGCCTGACAGCCCCGACACCAGCGTCCTCCACAGCCGCAGGATACGGCCAGCCCCGTGCACCCTGCCCTGGCCCCCTCCCAGCGCCCCCTGGGGTCATGGCTACCAAGGGGGTCCCCAACTGGCATTGGGATCCCAGCTGGATTTGGGGTTCTGGCTGGTGTTTGGGGTCCTGGATGGCCTTGGGGGTCCCCAGCCAGCACTGGGGGGCCCCAGATGGTATTTGGGGGCCCCAGCAGGCCCTGGGGACCCCGGCCAGTGTTAGGCATCCCAGCTGCTGTTGGGGGACCCCTAGCTTTGCTGGAGGGCCCCAGTCAGTGTTGGGGTACTTGGTTGGTTTTGGGGGGTCCTATTCCTAGCCACCATTGGGGTCCCCAGATGGCATTGGGAGTCCCCAGACGGCATTGGGGTGCCAGCTGGCACTGGGGACCACAGCCAATGTTGGGCATCCTGGCCAATATTGGGGGTCCCCTAGCTTTGCTGGATGTCCCCAGCCAGTGTTGGGGTCCCTGGCTGTTTTTGGGGATCTCTGGCCAGCAATTGGTTCCTGGTTGGTACTGGGGGTCCCCAGCCAGTTTGGGGGTCCCTGGCTGCTGAAGTCTGAGAGTCCAAGGTCCTGTAATACTGGCTGCTGCTCGGGGCTGTTGTGGGGTGGATGGGCGAGATTGGTGGGCTCCAGGCACTGCCTGAGCCCCCCAGGTGCTGTGCCCGGGAGCAGGGTCCCTCCGGGTGGCCCCAGAGCAGGATGTCCCCAGCAGTGCCAAGCCCAGGAGTGGGGTCCCCCCAAAAAAAACCAAGGCTTGGAGCGGGGCCCCCCGGGCTGCGCCAGGATGTACCTCTGAGCATCACCAAGGGCAGGTGGGGTGTTGTGTCCCCCCGCCAGCAGCCCCATGGGGACCCTTCTGGCAGGGGGAGTCACACATGTCCCTGTGCCCGCGCAGGGGGTGACAGCTGCCTCCATGTCCCACAGGCGATGGGCAGGTGGACTTCGAGGAGTTCGTGACGTTACTGGGGCCCAAGCTGTCCACCTCGGGCATCCCCGAGAAGTTCCACGGCACAGACTTCGACACCGTCTTCTGGAAGGTAGGGTCCCCCCTCCCCCCAGCCGGGGGGTCCAGTGCCCCCGGCCCCCGCACTGAGAGCCCCGGGGTCGGCTCGGGGTCAGGGTGAGGGTTAGGGTCAAGGTCAGGATTGGGGTCAGGGTTGGGATCAGGGTTAAGGTCGGGGTCAGGGTTGGGGTTGGGGTTAAGGTTAGGGTCAGGGTTAGGATTAGGGTCAGGGCTGGTGTTGGGATTAAGGTGAGGGTAAAGGTTAGGATCAGGACCAGGCTGTGGGTTACAGTCAGGGTTAGAGCTGGTTTAAGTGTTAGGGTTGGGGTCAGAGTTGGGATTAGGGTGAAGCTCAGGCTCCAGGTTAGGTTAGTAGAAAGGTTAGGCTTAGGGTCAGGGTCAGGGTTAGGATACACCAGCCTTTTCTGTCCCTGCTTCAGCACAGGGTGGCAGGTGGTGTGAGGCTGGGCACCCACTGGGTGCCCTTCTTGGGAGCCACCAGCCCCACTCTGCCAGGGGTCAACAGAACACCAGTCCTTTTCCTACCAAAAAAGGGGGGATCCAGCCAAACCGCAGCACCCAAGGGTGCTGGAGGACCCCACAGCATCACTGCAACCCCCTTGGCGGGGTCCCAGCATGGGGTCAGCCCCCACCCGAGCCCCCACCTGCTCCCCGCAGTGTGACATGCAGAAGCTGACAGTGGACGAGCTGAAGCGGCTGCTGTATGACACCTTCTGCGAGCACCTCTCCATGAAGGACATTGAGAACATCATCATGACGGAGGAGGAGAGCCACATGGGCACGGCTGAGGAGTGTCCCGTTGACGTGGAGAGTGAGTGCCGGGCAGCTGGGGGTGCCAAATACCGCCCCCAGCACCAATGCCACGAGGATGGCACTGGGTGCCCAGGGTGTAGGGGGAGGCGTTGGGGTAACGCCGCAGCTCTCTGCCCCTCAGCCTGCTCCAGCCAGCAGATCCGGCAGACCTGCGTGCGGAAGAGCCTCATCTGCGCCTTCGCCATTGCCTTCATCATCAGCGTGATGCTCATCGCCGCCAACCAGGTGCTGCGCAGTGGCATGAAGTAGCGGGGCAGCCCTGAGCGCCTGCCTCTGGCCACCGACGGGGAGCCACACCTATAGCGAGGGGTATATATATAGAGAGATATATATATGTGTGTATATATATATATCCATATTTGAATCAGACACGCAAAAACCCCTCTGGGAGGGGGGCAGACCCGAGCGGGGAAGACCTGTGCCGGGTCCCCGCTGTCCCGGGGCGATGCGATCGCATGGCTGTTTGCAGAACATGGAGACTTTGATAAAGACACACACACACAAAAAAAACCCTCGCCAGAAAAAACCCAAACCTGTAAGTGCATGTAACGTGCATGGAGCCCCGTGTGCTGCCCCCTCCCCGCGCCGGGGTCGGATTGCCCCCTGGGCGTAGGATCCTGTCGGATACACCGATACTAGTGTCTATAGCTCTATATTTATGATAAAAACCAAATCATCCCCTAAGCAATACACGTGCCTGAGACGGTTTCTAGTGTGAGATAGGAGTGTTTGCATGGACTTGGCTGCCAGGGGCTGGATTTCACACATCCCCCACCCGTCCCCCTGCCCCGGCCCCACACCGTGCCTCGGTTTCCCCACCTGCCGGGTTGGGGGATGATGCTGACCTCCTGCTTGATGCACCTTGTTTGATCTGACCGCCCTGGGAAGAGCCAGAATGACCCCGAGGCCGGGAAGCCCGCCCTGCACACCCCCGAGCCCCCCCAGCCTGTATGTAGCACCCACCTGGGCACCGGACTTGTTCGGATTTGGGGCCGTTTCTCATTCTTTGGAATTGGTTTTTTTCGTTTGTTTTTTTTTTTTTCTTTTTCTTTCTCTTCCTGGTTGGTTGTTTCCAATCTGAAATAAAACTGGGATTTCTGAAGTGCTCTGGGCTGCTGGGGCTGCTGGCGATGCAGGGGGATGTGGGGGGCAGCAATGGGGCAGGGGTGGGGACAGGCACGGGGTGATGGGTGCCAGGTGGGTGTAGGGCCATGGGAGCACCCATGGGTGCTGCTGAGCTGCTGCTGGGTGTGTGGCTGAGTCCTCCTGGCAAGGGAGGTGGGCAATGGCCAGGGGGTTGTGGCCACTCCCCACCCCAGGGGGGCTGGAGCATCCCCAAACCTGGGGCTGGAGGGGACCCGGCTCCTTCCCGGCGGGGGGAGGTTACACCCCCGTGTCTCCATGGCTGGGCAGGGGGTGATGGCCAGCCCAGCTGTGGATCAGTGCAAGCACCCAGTGGTTTTATTCCCCCTCCCCTTGTCTCCATGCCCTGATATTTTATGTTGGCATTTGATGAATATTTTAAGGCCATTTACCTTACAAAGTGCCTCGGTGAGGAGAACATGCAGCCTAAGCGCCTTCCCAAAAGTGCTTTCACCCGGCTTAACTGCAAATCCAGGGAGAGCCAGGATCCAGCCCACAGCACCAGGGGCTCAGAGGGGCTCCGGGGTGTCACCATCCCTGGGCTGGGCTGGGGACCCTGCCCCGAGGCTGGCAGGGAGGGGGCACCCCTGTAACTCCCTATTTACGCCACGGTGGGGTCTGGCCCCGGGTATAAGCCCCTCCGTGCCGAGCGTCGCCGTCCTGCTGATGAAAACACGGCCATGCTCATGCAAACCACTGTAGCAATCATGCCTGCATCTGCTCACGGGGGGCCCACGCCCACCTAACGGATCGCCCTCCCCAAGCCCCTGAATGATGCATTTTTAATGACAAATAGATTAAAATAATAAATAAAAACAGGGGAAGCTCTCGGTGCGGTGAGCGTATCAGGCAAGGCTCTGCCCCCGCCACAGGCAGTGCCAGGGGGGTCCCCGTGGGGCGCGGGGCTCGAGGACACCATCCCCAGGGTGTCGGGGCTGGGGCAGCCCCAGCCTTCGCCTCCCTGGAGCCCTGTTTAACCCCCACATGGGGAAACGGCATTTCCTTGCGCCTGCCTGGGATTTCCCACCCTCCGGATGGGCCTCCCCAGCACCGCAAGGGGGGACACCCCACCTTTGGGATGCCAGCAGGATTTGGCTGTGTTTATTGATTTGGGGTTTGGGGTTGGTTGGTTTTTTTTTTTTTTGATCTCATATAATTTATCAAACAAATTGGACCGAATGTCCAAATGAGAAATGAAAATGGGAAGTGTTCCACGGCAATGAAATCATTTCAGCTGCCTTGCAAAGTGGGGGAGGCTCTGCGCCTGTAATGAAATTTCATCCATCTCCCCACCGAAAGTTTGGATTTTTTTCTGAATCGGCATTTCCAAAGGAAGCCACATGTGGCCTCAGAGATGTGTCTGTGTGTATATATATATATTTTTTTTAACCCGGTCTATTTTAGACACTGTGAATAAACATAAGGGGGGCAAAAAGAAAAGGAGGACAATTTAATTTGCTAGAAAATACAATAACGTAAAAGAAAAATTAGATAAAAGGAATAATGTGATCCCCCAAGCTCAGCTTTTCAAAGCTGCTCAATAAATTTTAATGGGAATTGGAAGATCGGATTTCTTCAGGCAGGTTTGGCGATTGCAGCTCCCGATTGAGGAGCAGCCGGGCTGCAGGTGGGCTGCACGGAGTCCTGGCCACGCTCCCTGCGCGCCAGCCTCGCACCACTCCGCTGCAGCCGGACACAGCAGCTCCTTGCGGCAGCGATGCTCCTCACTAATTTAATTAAGGGTTTGCTAGGAAAGGAAAAAAAAAAAAATCTTCTTATGTGAGCGCTGTGGCGGGACGAGGGAAGGCGCCAGGGAGGTGCGGGGCTGCTGTGGGTGAGGGGAGGTGGGCGGGAGAAGGACCCTGCGTGGGCACTGCCGTCAGTCCCCGCCGGACAGAGCAAAACCAGCAGCGAAAGCAGCGGGGTTTGCAGTGCTGAGATTGCCATAGCACCGAGAAGTGTTTTCGGACAGGAAGGGAAGACGTTGGTAAAGGTTATTTCTCTCTCTGGTGCTGCAAGCAGTGTGGGATGGGCTCAGCCCCATCCCTGTCCTGTCTCCCCATCCCATCCCTGTCCCTGTCCCACCCTCATCCCCATCCTCATCTTCATCCCCATCCCCGTTCCCATCCTTACGTCCATCCCTGTCCTGTCCTCATCCCTGTTCCCATCTCCACCCCCATCCTGTCCCCATCCCCCTTCCCACCCTGTCACCATTCCCATTCCCATCCCCGTCCCCCCCTCCTCTCCCAGCAAGAGCTGCCAGAGGACACCGGGCAGAGCCCAGCGGGGCTGCGCCTTGGCAGGGGCCCAGGAGCTGCTCATTTCCCTAAAAGCTTCCCGATAAATTACTCCTGCTCTTGCTCTATAAAAGGCACTTTGGCTCGTGCCGTCGCTAACGGGCCGCAGCTCCTTGCTGCCCATCCCGGGGCACCCAGGACCTGCTGAGGGTGCTGAGCCCCACGGGGCCACACACGTCCCCGCAGCATCCTTTGGGAGCCAGGTACCAGCCGTCCCTGGGGACGCGTGGGGGCATGGGAAGGAGCCGAGCGCCCCATCCTGCTTTGGTGTTTTCCTCCCTGCCGTGCGGCTCTCGGCAAACAGCCTTTTTCCCTGGGTTAGCCCACAGCGGCTGCGTCCCGTCCCCAGCAGTGATACATGCCATCATTACATCTCCTGACACCATGCTGTAAAATACACCCCCATAAAAGCCTGTAATTTACAGGCTCCTACAAGTACCTGGGAGTTGCACGGCTCCATGAACACGATGCCCTGCGAGTGATGCTCGGCTCGGCCCCGACGGCTGGAGATTGCACAAGCTTTTGCAGGAAAACTGATTTTAATTAAACCCTCTCACCAGCCCCTCTCAGCCTCCCCCGGACAGGCTGGTGCTTGGCAGGGAATGCTCCCGCTCTCAGCTTTCAGGCTTTACTGGGAGTTTCTGCATCACGAGCAGCTCATCTCTTCAGGAGCGAGGAAGAGTGCGGAGGGGCTGCGGCTGCATTCGTGTTTTACACCATACTTTTCATTCACAGTTCGGTTTTGCAGCTCACCCAGGGAGTGCTCCGGCCTGCTCAGTCCAAGACATGTTTCTCCATCAAACTGAAGCTGGATCTGGGGAGCGGTTTCGGAGCCGTGAAGCTTATGAGTGTTGGGTAAAGCAACACCTCCCAGACCAGCCACCCTCCCAGGGATGCTCCAAAACATGCCAGGACCAGAGCACACAGAGCAGGGACGGGACTGGGTGCTGATAAAAGCACATCTCCAACCGCGGGCGAGGAACAGGAAAGTATTTTGACGGCTGATTGCACAACAGCCGGCACACACTTCGCCGCTGTCCTCAAAACGTCCGCGGGAGAGATGAGAGACGGGAGGGTTTTCTTTGATTTGCCTCTGTCGGCAGCGGCGGCGGTGGCAGCTGTGGCCTTGTTAGGAAGGTGCCTGCGTGCACGGCCTGGCTGCTGCTGCCATGACTCAGGCTTGCAG
This sequence comes from Morus bassanus, assembly GCA_031468815.1. Lineage (NCBI taxonomy): Eukaryota > Metazoa > Chordata > Aves > Suliformes > Sulidae > Morus > Morus bassanus. Next base: position 19,052,312 of record CM062577.1, read on the forward strand.
CGAAGCCGTTTGTCACCCTTTAAAGTCACTGGTGATGGGCTGAGTCCCCTCCAGCAGCCCCTGGCTCCCCGGGGCTCCTCCCCTGCGCCGTGCTGGAGGCGCAGGGATGCACATCAAAGCAGCCAAAGCTGCTCCTGCGACGGCTGAGAGCAGAGCCCGGCAGCTCGTGCCTCTGCTCCAGAGCATCCCACAGCCCCTTTGGGTCGTCCCCCGCCATTTGACCTCTGTGTTCAGGGCAGGGGTCCCCTTCCTCCAGGGGACTCCGATTTACCCCCAAATAGGTGCTGCATGGGTGCTCATGTTTACCCTCCTGCGAGGGGAGGTGAGGATGGGACACGGGGCTGATGCCGCATCCTCTGAGCCTGAGCCCTGGGCTCCTGCTCTCCAAAGAGCAGCAAGCCCGGGGCTCGGCACAGCAAGCGCAGCCACACCAGGAAGGATAAAAACACCCTTTAGTTTGGCTTAAAGCTCAACCAGCCTCTGGCCAAGGCAGGTTTCCCCGCTGCAGCAGGGCTGACGCAGCTCCGCGCCCAGCACGCTGTGGTCACATCCAGCCCCTGCTCATGTCAAAGCCGCGTCCCAGGACAGGGTGTGCTCGGGCTGACCGCTCCCGATGACCCTCCATCCACACACTCTGAGGCAGGAGCTCTGCTCTGTCCCAGGCAGCCAAGCGCCAGTGTGATCCAGGCGAGATTTGGCTGAAGGCAGCTGGCTCCTGCCTGCACTCTTCATGAATCTGGACCTACCACCTCTGTGCCCGGCCAAACCTGAAATGCACTGGCGGGGGTGCAGTCGTCCTGAACAGACCTGCTGCTGGAAAGCTGCTCTCCGTGATGCTGCTGGCCAGCATCCCCTGCACGCCCGGCAGCTTTGCAGCGAAGCCGAGTGCCCACCCACCTTCCTGAGAAAGCCAAGCTTTGTTCATCCCTCCCTTTCCTGGTGAGGTGACTCTGTGGAACTCTCACTGTGGCAGCCACGTGGCTGGGCTCAGCCTGCCTCTGGCTGGGCTGTGCTTGGCCATACCAAAGCTGTGCCCTTTAAAAGCACCCCTATAGTCTTCTCTAGGGCAACCTTTCCAGAGCAGCAAAGAGAAGCTGGAGGCAGGCAGGCTCGCCTCCCCAGCCACCGCACCTGGCCCTCGGCTCCCTGCGCAGCCCTGTGACAAGCAGGAGGGCCATGGAGTCCCTCCTCACCCCTTCCCAGCTCGAGCCCCCAGCACACACGCCTGGCTAGCTGGCTCCCACAGCAGGGAGCGACCCACGGAGGAGTTTGCCCCGCTGGCACTCATTGTTTACTTACTTTCCTGGAGAAGGAGAAACTTTGGGATATATTTTCCTCCTTGCTTCTCACCTTCAGCATAGCGGGAGTGGGAGCAGAGGGCTTATGGGAGCTCCCCAAGCTCTTCATTAGGAGCTCCGGCACCTGAACCGAAGCAGTTTTACACACTGAACATAAGTCATAAACACTGGAGGAAATATTAAACATCAATTTTAAAAGCCTGGTTACAGCTTCCTTCCCTGGCCTGGATCAGCCACATAGAGCCCAGCCGCAAAGCTGGGCTGAGAGCGGGCAGTGCGGGGCACAGCACAGACAGCAGCTGTCCGAGGGGACAGATCCTGCCCCAAGAAACAGGGGCTGTCCGCTCCAGACGACAGCAGACAGCCCCTCTGCATGGGGCTGGAGCTCTGCTGAGCACAGATCCCCCGTTCCAGTGGCAGCGAGACAACTGTCCAGCCAGCTCAACCCACAGGAGGCTGCCAGGCGAGAAATAACACAACACATGCAGGCTGCAACAGGAGGGAAGGCTTTTATTGATATAAAAGCATATATAAATAATTCTGTCCTTTTCTTAGAGCAGGCGAGGAAGAAGTCCATCTCCAGCAGGATCTCTGTGGGGGTCCCTGTGCCTCAGCCCCACTGCAGGTTGGGGGAGACTGGCCACCCTCCGGGTGGGGGGGCCTGCAGGGATGGAGGCAGATCCTGCACTGCAGGCCAGCCCGGCGGGTACTGGAAAGGTGCTGGTTTCTCAGGCAGAGCACTGCGGAGGTAGGGAGATGGAAGGGGCAGCAGTGAGACAGGGCTGTCTCAGTGTGATAGCAAGGCGCTGCTCAGGGGCTGAGCTTCCCTGTGCCCCCTCTGCTAGCCCCCAGAGGAGGAGGAGGCCAGCAGAGGAGGGGTTTGGCAGGTATATTCACTCCCCCTCCCCCCAAATCCAGCAGCAGAACTGCCAATTAACCACCCCCCAGCCCACTCAAACAGTTGGTGCTTCCTAACGCGGTGCATGTCACTGAAGAATAAGGTGGGAGCACTAAGGTAAGGGGGTCTGCCAGGGGGGAGAGCAGGCGCAGCCCCCTGAGAGGTGCAGCAGCGCCAGCCGCAGGCACAGCTGCTGGCAGGAGAGGCCTCATCCTGGGAGCAGGGTTGGCCCCAACCCCTCCCACCCCCAGCTGCTCTCAACTCTTCACACAGCTGAGTTTTGAGAAGAACAAACAAAATTAGCAGATGTTTCTTTCCGAGCAGCCTGAATCCCAAGCCAGCTGTGCACTTCCCAGAGGACAAGGACCCCTCGGAAATGGAGGAACTGCCAAAACGGCGGGGTGTTTTCACAGAAGCACCCTTCAGCAGACAGAACAGGCTTCTTCCTCCAACTCACAGCCTGGGAAACACTTTTTCTCTGTCTCTCTCCCTCAAATTTACTAGTTGAGGCCACTGCAAATGACACACCTGACTGAAGAAGTGCAAAAGCAAGAAGCATCGCTCCCTTGTCTCCAGCTGAAGATAGTGCTTGGCTAGGGCGAGTTTAAATTCATGGGAAACATACCTTTTCCATTAATTTCTGAGTGCAGGAAACTCATTTGTTCTTTAGCACAAGCCCTGACAGCAGCCTTCCAGCTTCTCAGGCCTCTACCTCCGATCCTGATGAATCTTTTTAATTGTTATGCCAGAAGAAATCTAATCAAACTCCTTTACATAATGCTCCGGAGAAGCAGCACCCTCCTCTCCCTGCAGGGCCAACGACGTGGCCAAAAGCCAGCTACAGAAGTGGAGTGCAGTGTTTTCTAGGCAACCGACACAGAGCAAAGTCATTTGGTCTAAAGCTTACCCCCTTGATGGGGATTCTTCAGAGCTGAGGATGAGACAAGACTGCTATGACACACACCAAGCCCTTCTCGGGCAGGAATATTTTTTGTTACATCCAGGCACTGTTGCTTATGCAGGCAGGGAGCCCCCACAGCAGCCATACGGTGGGGTGGGGAGTGGGACAGGCATGCTGCAAGGTGGAACAGCACAGCTATCAACTAATGAGCTGTTCTGTGAGCAGCAGAACTAATCAATAGGGAGGATGCTGTCTGGGTACTCAATTCCCTGGGGTCTCATAAGATACAAGGGCTATCAAAGGTTTACCTACAGCTGGAGCATTCACAACAGCTGTCCCATGTGGATTCTCCAGTGTCTAGCAAGGGTCAAGAATATTTCCTTTCTGAAGGCATTAATGGGATCCCTCTCCTCTACCCACTTCCACGTTCATGAAACCCATAGTATCTCAGTATCTCTGAGGCCTCAGACCCCCTTCTGAGGGCAATGAGCAAGTGGGCTCCACGGCAGTTATATCAGAAGCACATGCTCACGTGCACTGACATGCTCCGTTTCCTTTGGAAATCAGGTTAAAAATCAATCACACTCTGGCAGAGCTCCACTACTAAGAGAACTACATGAACTCCATCCAGCTCCAGCCCAGCTCTCCAGAAAGCAATGGCACAGCATGACTTTGAAAATACGCATCGGGTGGAGGCTTCCAAATGAAGATTGTCCCCTTCAGCTCAGCCAGGCTGGGCGAGTGGCTGCGCAAACGACAGGCGGAAGGCAGTGTGGCAACTCTCCATCCCTGGGGCTAACCTAGGTGACAGTCAGAAATGGTGCTCAAGTTACTGCCTTTAAGAAAGTGCTACCCTTCAGCCAAGGCAGTACCTGGTCACACGGCCAATTCTAGTCCAGCACAGCATTTTCTTTGCACTGCAGTGTACCTGGAGACCACACAAGGCAGTAGCTCCACCTGTGATTGCCTGCCAGGTATCCTGCTAGAAAGTCGCCGGGAAGGCAGAGACAGAAACTCAGCTACGCTTGCAGGCTGAGGCTTAACACAGCAACAGCTTCCCATTGCACTCTGGGAGATCACGCTTCCAAGACCTCTTCCATCCCAGCTTGAATCCTTCCCACTCAGTGCTGCCAGAGAAGACAGAGGTGGAGCTGGGCCTCTAGCTAATCTCCTTTTGGAGATGACTGCCCTTGAGAGCACTTTCTCTACTGTTTTGTGCAGACTAACGATCTTTACTGACATCACCAGCCAGGCAAGGCAGCCCCTGGGCAGGTTATCCTCCAAAAGCACAAATTCCCCAAAGCACTGTTCGACCCTGCCAGAGATTCTGTCACATTTCAGGGACCTCAAGGAGTGCAGGAGGGAGAGGAAGTTCCTTGTCTTTAGAAACATTTTCAGGAGGAACACAGAGTCCCCAGGCACCAGGAGTGCAGGGATCTGCCTGGAACAGGCCCTCCTCCCTGGCAATGCAAAACACCTTCTCTGGCAGGCAAAGCAAAACACACAGTAGCTCAGAAGGGCAATGTTGGGGCTGGAGAGCACAAAGGGAGAAGAGAAATGATACAGACAGGTGTTGTCGAAGCCAGATAGAGGAAGAGAAGCTTTGAATAGTTGGTGTTTAGTTCCTGCAGTAGATGGTTTCTGAGCCTGCAGGGACAGAGAGGCTGGGTAGAAAGCAACAACCCTAGAAATCCCAGGTCTTGTGCATCTTTGGAGGCAGCAGGGACCAAGTAGCTATGAAGGTCTGGAAATTCCTCTGGGTATAGCGATGGCTATCTTCTGTAAGAGATGATCTACCCCAAGATCAAGGGATTCATGGGCAGGACAGGCAAAATGGGGCAAGGGAAGCGTATGGCGGGTAGGGACGTTACGGCTGTCAGTGAGCACTGCTGCAAGGCTAAGGGCAGCCAAGCTGATGGATGGAGCGAACGGAAAGCAACAAGCCCAGACAAGCACCAGAAGGAAGATCCTGCCCAGACCAAACACAGAGAGGACAGGAGCAAACAGAACAAGAACAAAAGAGAGATTTGGCACCTGCCCAAATGTCATCCAATTAAGCCTGCGGCACAGTCAGGTGAGCAAGGAAACAGCAGGCACCGGCAGGTGCCCCAATCCGAATGAATGCCACGAGGAGGAGCTAATTCCACCCTCCCACTGGCAGGGACTGGCAGAGATGTGCAGACAGGGCAGGCAGAGGATGGGGAAGCTGTCAACAGATGAGACTGGGCTCCTGGCACTGAACTCCAGGCATTAATAACTCAGCACCGCGGTGGCACTGTCCTTCCAGGCCTGGCTGTGCACTCTGCAGAGAGCACAGGAGTACCCCTATGCTTGCCTTCCCCAGGGAAGCAGTCACAGGCAGCAAGGCCTGGCTTGTCCCCCAGGGCACATGGGGAGACATATGCAGTCATCTCTGATGCGGGCATGCAAGACCGGATCCATACGCATGGCCAGAGGGTGTGCTAGGAGCAGGCGCACAGCACTGGCCTGCCAAGTGTTAAATGATAGCTCAGGGGGGTCCCATCGAGTTGGGACCTCTGATCACCTGAGCCTTCTCCTATCCCACTCACACCCCTCTTGTGGGATCCCCCCTCTGCATCGTGCGGGCCAGAAGCAGCAGCCAGCCCTCACATGGATGCTCCCAGCCACCAGTACCTGTTACTCTGAGCTGCGCTCAGTCTCTTTGCTCTCTTCTCCAGCCAGTCCTCAATGGTGCCAAGCGGGACATCTGCTCCCTCCTGCCGCAGCTCCTTCAATCTCTGCTCCCCTGGTTGAGAGAGAGAGGGCTATCAGACACTCGTGCTGCAGTCCTTTCACTCCATTAAACCCACTGCTCATTACCCTGCATAGGTTCTTACGGTGGAGAGTTTGCAATTTGCCTGTGGTGGCCCCTCCTCCTCCTCCTCCACTGTCCACCTGCCATCTGATGGTTGGCCTCCTCACTGGTGACAGCTCCAGCCAGCCAGAGCCAGGAAGAACAACTAAGCCAGCGAGCACAGTGGCAGTTTGGTCACTTAACTGAGGGGAGTCTGACATCTCCCCCTGGGCTAGATCGTCCTCATCCTTGCCTGAAACAGCCTCTGTTGGCGCTGAGCCCTGAGCTGGTTCCAAAGATGTGTCCCTCCAACTGGCAGGAGGGACTTTGCCACCTCTGCCCAGTTTAGGTGGGAGTGACAGGGACGTCTGTCCGGATCAATGCAGACTTGGCAGGCCACTAGAGTCTGAAAGGTTCAGAGTGCACGTACAACCAGGAGACGGGATTTCAGAGATGCTGTCAGGTCTGTTTAAGGCACACGCTGTGTGATGCGTCCCCAACCCCTGCAGAGACAGGGCAGGAGGCTGTCGCCCAGCCCTGCTCAGTCTAGGTGCAGAGCACGGTGGAGGGAGGGAAACAAGTTCCTGCATCTTCTCATGCAAGTTAGGAATGAGCAAGGAAACCAGTAGGAAACCTCTGCTGTCTACCAACAGACAGGGCAGCCTGAGGTCCTTTCAAGCTTTCAAACTCTCCATCACTCCACGGGAGTTGCACAGGGCAGACGCCTGCAGGCACCCTGTCCTGCAGCACTATCCTCTCCCGGCAGAAGGCCACAAAGCCAGCAGGGCAGCCCAGCACTCACCAGTCCCTCCTACTGGGCAGAAATCTGCAGCTACCCAGTTCACAAAGCTCCCTGGTCCCACCTTGGCACTGGCGACAGAGCAGGAAGGGATGCTAATGGAGAACGGGACCTAGCACAAGTCCTTGACACGAACGACAAAGTCATGCTCCTCACAGCACGTTAGGCAGAGCAGGCTGAAGAGATGCTCAGAGCCATTAGATCTCCAGCCTAGTGGAAAGTTCCCACCTAGCAGAAAAGGGAACATGATACTTTGAAAAACAAACACTGATACTAATGAAAAGGAAGCCAGGGCAGCTGTGTGTCATTCCCCTTTGCCCCGTTCATCAAACCCTCCAAGGACAAGCACTCTGGGCAAACCCTGATCCCATTTAGAGATCAATCCACCAGCAATCCCACCCCACCTGCAGCTATGCCCACCAGAAGCCTCCTCCACACCTACCCGACATATGTCACACGTTTAAGGAAAATATTATACGTTTCCAGACAGGGTGTGAAATTAATATTGCTTGGGCAGAGTGAAGGATCACTTCATGCTAGTGGTGGCAACCAATTATTCATCTGCCTGTTGAATATTAATAAGGATGGCAGAAATGTGCTACACAATGAGCAGCCGGAGATGGATAATTTGTCATCCAGCCTTTTCATCTGCTTCTGCTGGGAGGAGTGACGATGTACTCGCTGCCACCACAAAGACAGCTTGCTGTGGTCCTGATGTCGAGGTGCTGCTCTGCAACCCAGTGATAAGGATACGGTCGGAGACAGGACTGTTCAAGTCTCCTACAGTTGTTCCCAAGGACCAAAGCCCCAGCAGAGCTATTTGGGGTCAACCAAACAGCCTAGCCAGGTGAGGGCACTGGGGAGGCAAGAAGCTTGGCCTGGTGAGCTGGGCACTGCTCAGACTCAGGATACCTGAATTCAGCTCCCAGGTTAGACTTCCCTGGCAACCTTGCCCCCAGCCAACTTATTTCCCTTTGTTCCAGGTTTCCCCACCTAGTGAGTGCCTGGGCACATCCCACCTCAGCAAGGGGACAAGCAGTGGTTGTGAGAGGCGGGGAAGAAAATCACAGGAATCTCTCCCACCTCTACCTACCACCAAGATTTCATTTTCATCCCACTCCAAGCCCCAGCAGAGAACAGACCAAAAACTGCCAAAGCCTCTCTGTTTAGAGCAGGGAGCCCCAAGGCCACTGCCCCAAAGCACCACACCAGGAATGGGCAGGAGCCCACATACTCAAGCAACCACAACTCACTGTCTCGTCCAGAAAAGCTCACTGGCTGCAGTGGAACAACTCCAGACTCATGCTGACCTAAATGAGGCCCCAGGTGTCCAGCTTAGAAAGACATCCAGCTGGCTCCCCATTCACGCAGCTCCACAAGCTACTGCTCCAAAGCACTTCAACCCTTGGGCTGAGAAGTAAGGCAGCAGGTACGGGCAACCGTCTGGCTCTGCCCACCTTGATGCATGCCCATCAAAAAGGCAAATCTTTCATCTCACCTTCCTCTAAAGCACACACATCCCATCTGGGGACCATCAAAACCACCGTGAGATTGGAAATAGCCCCTGAATGTTAACAGGTATGCCAAGATGTAACTCTGAAACACAATTACCAGCCCTTACTCCTCATACCTGGTCGTGCAGCCAGCCAGACTGCAGTGGCAAGACAGGTGTGAAGGTGCTTCCCCCCTCCTTCTCACTGGGGTATTTGCTTCAAACTCTAATTAGAGCCAATTAAAAAGAGCAGCTGTAGGCAAAAAGCGCCTCTCTAACGATGCCAGAGTGGGAGTCCAGATTTATCTTCTCTCCCCATGCAACTTTTACCATGAGTTTTCTTCCTGAATGAGGCACCACCGTATGCGAGACGCAACCACCAGCACTGAGCAGGTCACCCACCCTCAGCTCCCTCCATGGGCAGGAAGATGTGGCAGCCCAAACTCCTCCAGAGCACATGAACAGCAGCAGACTGGCTGAGAGATGAGGTTGATGAGGCCCTGCAATATGAGCAGCTTAAGAAGTTACAGCCCCGCAGCCAAGAAGTGGCAGCCAACTGCGAGAGCACTCCTTCTCCTGCTCATTGCTAAGTTAAACTGGTTGACTACAGCCACCCCCGGCAGGGTCACTCATATTCTTTCAATCACACAGATATATTGCAAACACTCACCCAACTGTGCCCTGACTCTCCCCTCGCTGCTCCGGCTAGCTGGAGCTCACCAAAGAGGCTGGGTTGTGTCAATACTACCAGCAGAAGTGACGCAGATTAGCGGGAAGCCAATAACTTTAAGCAAGAAGATGGCAATTTGACAGTGACTTTTCCTGACATGACTGTACTTAAAATGACAGCCTGGAAGTGTCTCGCTGATGAATGATGCAGCAGATGCAGAAGGCTAATGTTCTGATGCGGTAACAGCTGGGAATATGCCTCCTTCCCTGCTGAAGGTGGAAGCTGTTGCTTCTTGATGAGTATTTGCTATAGGGTGCAGAAATGCTGAAGCCGAACTAGGACACACTCTAAGCTGATATAGAACAGCGAATTGTCCAGAAATTTTCCTACTTAATCCACAAGACTAACACAAAAAACAGGGTGAATTCCCTGCATTAATAAGGCCAAATGTTAAGAATAATTTAATGTTTCCTTTGGCTGTAACAAAAACGCATCATTAGCAAGGGGAGCTCACTGACACAGAACTACCAACACCAAACACTTAATGGGGATTCAGGGACAGGTTCAATATTTATGTGACAAAGAAAGTGCCTTCACGGTTTGGCAGTGTTAAAAAACATCAGAAAAGGCTTTGCTGTGGTTCAGGACGCAAGCCCCCCCCAGAGTTAAGTGAGGTACACCACTTCGCTACAGGATTTCTTTGCACCTTTCTCTGAAGCATCTGCCCCTGGACAAGGGGAGACGTGTTCAACACAGTCTGAGAGCTCCTCTGCTTCTACACCCACACACCAGAACTGAGGAGACCATCCACTTTTACCCCACCAGAGGTAGAGTGTGGTCATCTCCAGCACAGTCACACAAGGCTCTGCACAAAATGGTGAGAGGGCTCTGGAGCTTCCAGCCTTTCAGCTTATCTCAAATCCCCAACCACCCCAGGCTGCAAGCCTGTCAAAATCTCCCAGAGGCTGTGGCTTCAGACGGGAAATATCTGAGGACGCCAACAATTCAGGGAGAGGCAGCCTGATCCAGACCACTGCTCTAAGCTATATTGTATCATCTCACTGCAGCGGCCTGCCATGCCTCACAGCACAGAAACACTGGGACTAGGTGCTAATGCATATAGGGACATTACTAAGGGAGGCACCTGACGGACACGCTATGAGGATCAGGTCTCCTGCGTGACTAATGCATCTGCAGTCCAACCTGTCATCACATGAGTTTGCCTTAAACTCTGCCCTAAGCCTCACCAGCTGAGACACTGATGCTTCAGTAGCCTAAGGAGTGGTGAAATGTCCCCACAAACACCAAATGGTGGCTTGGCTTTTGCAGCTGTTTCTTCCATCCAGTCTACTGTGTTATGGACTATACCTCTTCTCCACCAAGTTCTGCTGAGCTCTGCCCTCCATCAAATCCTTCCAAGCTCTCTGCAGGCTCAGCAGATCTGATTTAGAGGTCTGTGTGACGCCCAGCCTGCTCGCTCGGCTCACATGGGATTTCCATGGAGCAACACCGCGAGAGAGGTGAGCAGGATTTAACTCTACGACCAGGCATTCATGTTAGAGTGGCACAGCCAAGCACAAGGCACCCTGCCGTCCCCTGGCCATCGCTCTTTGAGGTCTAATTGTTTAATTAAATGTTTGACTTGGTAATACAAATGCAAGGTTTCCAAGTAATCTCCCAGGAATCAGCTCACTCACTAGCCAATTCTCCACTTAACACCTGACCCATTTGACAGAAGTCAATATTCAACAACAAGTGTAATTGGCAAAGAAACCTGCCCAAGCGCAGAGGAGCTTGCCAGCCTTCCCCTGCAGCTCTGCTCTGCTCCAAAGAGCTTTCACTTCCCCTGAAATAAACAGCCTTCAATGACTGGAAACGCTACAGGTTCCTGCAAATAGGCTGCCATCCTATGCCACCTCTCAGGAGCCCAGCACTTAAACCCCGCAGCAGAGAAGGGTCAGGGAGAGGTTCTAGGCTAGCAGTGGGAAAGAGGAGCGCGACTGCCAGCCCAGCACTGCTGACCTGAGAAGGGCTCTCTGGAGCGCTCCGTCTCCCGCACAGCCCAACAAGATGAGTTTTATTGACTGCCAGTGTGGTTCAGCGATTGATTCACAGAGTCGCCTCAGGGATTCGCAGACTGACTCAGCAACAGCAAGGACTGGAATAGCTCTGTAGTGCCTGCCTTCCTTCTGCTCCCCCGGGTTCATCAGAGCCCTGCCTCCCCCTGTCTGATCCCTCGGAAGGCCAGGAGAGAGTCTCTACCCCACGCACACCCCAAATCTCATATGTATGCATGCACATACACACACGCACTTTCAACACTTAAGCCTGTTTTTGCCAGACTATTGGCAAAATAACAGTTGGCTCCGGCTAGCAGTGTGGGCACCAGATCTGCTCAGAAGTTGGGCTGCATTAGGAAGCACATTGCCAGCAGGTCAAGGAAGTGATCCTTCCTCTCTGCTCTGTGCTGGTGAGGCCGTGTCTGGGTGCTGTGTCCAGTGCTGGGCTCCCCAGTACCACAGAGACAGGGACATACTGGACGGAGTCCAGCAAAGGTGAGAGACAACCAGCACAAACCAAAATACAGGAGTTTCTATTCAAATATTTAAAAAAAAAATTTTATTGCAAATGTCGTCAAACACTGGAACAGGTTGCCCACAGAGGCTGTAGAGTCTCCAGCCTTGGAGATACTCAAAACACAACTGGACGTGGTCCTGAGCAGCCTGCTTCAGTTCACCCTGCCTTGATCAAGGTAGGGTTGGGACTAGATGATCTCTAGTGGAGACCTCAACCATTCCATAAGTTCTCACTAACACCTCACTCCCATTTTCTCTAACCACAAAGTAATGAATCCTATAGAAAACCAGAGCTGCCACCCCTTTTAGGGCAAGGAGTTGGTACTCTCAGAATGAAAAAGTTCATAAGTACTCTGGAGACTCACAGCAGGGGAGCAGCTGTCATTCACCCTCTGCCCAAACTTCAGTCCTACCCAAAGGCATGTGAGCAGAGGCCATTTCTGGATCCAAGACCCCATGTCCTCTCCTCAGGACAATCCAGCTGAATGCAGGCTCTTCCCAAGAGTGGAAGCAGCAGCTCCCTGGTAATAGTAGACACATGGGGGGAAATCAAATCCATAAATTTAAGGGGAAGTGATGTACCAGTGCCCTCTGCTGCTGACAGTTTTTATTCCCTGACTGAACAAAACCCCAAGGGTTCAGAAAGCCCACTCTCTGCTTCAGATGCTTGCTGCTGAGTAGTAACAGCATTGCTCAACTCTAGGTTTGTGTCTGTGCCAGCAGATCAAGAGCAGAAAGCATCTGAAAAACTGCAGCACTTACAGCCATGCTACAGGCTCACACAGCACTGAGAGGCAGGCAGGAGGGATCCACGCTCGACTTGCTGTGTACAGACAGCACGGGACCGCAGGCTCTGGCTGCACAACCCCTTGGGTGCCCCTTTGCAGCCCACACTCCCTGCAGCAACTCCTCCTCCTCAGAGACCCCTGGACATTTTCTTGTTTGAGGACTCACCTTGAACCTGGGCACTCAGCTTCTCCAGGTCCTGCTCCGTCATGTGGGAAAATCTGCAGTTGGACCCAAAATCACACTGTCCTGGAACAAAAGCCACGGAGCTCCATGAGAGCTGCACACACAAGGTCCTCCCTTGCAAATGTGCATGCAAACCCAAGATCCATTACACCTGCATGCCGGACACACAGGCCCAAGCCCTTCAATGCCTCCAAGACAAACACACACAGCAGGGCTCTCCAGAACAACCTTGGGCTGGCTCACGAAGGAGCTGCCGGAGCTCAGGCAGTTATTTCTACCTCAGAACTCCTCACCTGTTTGCAGAAACTTCCGACACGGTTTCTTGGTTTGCTCCTCTTGCAGGATAGCGGCAGCATCTAGGGGAGACAAAAGACAAAAGAGGGTAAAGATTGTCTTGCACAGCAATACCCTGTCGTATCATGGTCCCAGACAGGTCAGCTGCCTAGTGGGAAGCCATTTTACATGACAACCATGAAGTTAAGCCACTGACAAATTGACAGTTAACAGTCCCTATCTGTACCACTGGCTTCAGCTTTTCACTGGCTTGCAAATATCACCTTCTTTGCTTTCTGCTTCATGCTTTCTCCCCTTTCTTCCCATTAGGGGAAAAGAAGCATGACAGAAAAGCAAGGACGCTGCAGCACTTCTGTGCGGCAGAGAAAGACCAGGCAGACTCACAGAGCTCTCAGAAAAGCTCTGTGCGAGGCCTCACAGAACCCTGTGCTGAGTCTCCAGTGGACACCACTGAAATGGTCCTTCACCTCCCGGAGACGTCCTGGGGAAAGTAAACCCCAAAGACACAGCAGCTCCCATAGACTGTGGAAGAACTTGCACTGGCTGACGCCAGGCCACAAAGTCTGGAGACAAGAGATGAGTCCCCTAATCAGGGATGAGATGAGGAATTTTATCAGTCAGAGGGAAATCAAGGGTTGCACCCTGCTGAGAAGAAAAGTGCTAGGCAATCTGCCTCACCATCACTGACCCAGCTAGAACTGTGCTGGGCTGGGGCTCTTGGTCCTCTACATTTGAGAGCCTTTCCAACTTCCACATACGGATAGGCAGACAGCAGAGCCATCCAGAGCTCTGCAAGGTATTCCTCACCTAGCTAGCCAGGAGACAAACACAGCCTGCAACTCCTGGTCCTGAGGAACCAGAGGAACATACAGGCAACGGTTTCACAGTCAGTTTAACCCAACTAAGTCTTTGCTACTGCCAAAATACACAGTCCTGCCCTCAGGACCCTGGACACACATTCCCACCATATTCCTTGGGCTGGTACTAAAACACATGTAACTGCGTGGCAAGTCAGGTCAGAGCGCTGAGCTGGGTGAGAAGAGTCCTGGTAAACAGGCAGAGGACACAAAGCTTTCCTGCAGCATCTCCAGCCTCAGAACTCCAATCCCTCCTCTGCCACGGCCCCAGTGCATCTAGCCCTCCTCCTCTGCTTCCCACCTTGGCTAAGATAGGTTTGAGCATACCGTGCTTTGAGCTGCTTCCCCAACCCTCTCACCCATCTGGGATCTCCAGTCAAGCAGTCGCATCCTCAGCCTCTCCCACAGCCACCCTGAGAACCAACATCTCCACCCAGTGTGGAGAACTGCTGCCAGCTTCCCACCCATTCACGCAACATGCATGTACAGCATACCTTCCAACCCGCTTTCTCCAACTACACACATACTCACCCATATTCCTTGCAAGTCAGAGATCAACTCTGGTTTGCCGAAGGCACCTAACTCACCTTCAGAAACTGTAACTCACTTCATTCCCTCGGGTCTCCTGTCTCAGAGCTGCCCGTGATGTCAAGAGAGCTTTATCTGCAACTCCTCAGAAACGACCTCCCTGTCTCTTCCACGCATTTCAAGTCCCAGCTGACATCTACAGTTTCCCCTTCCCACATCCAGAGACATGAAGATTTTGCCCCTGAGACTGCTTGACAGCCACAGTATCAAGTCCACAATGTACTGGCGCAGACAATCTGAATATAAATCACCACTGGTGATTTATTTTATCTATTCCCCCCCACCTCATGAATCACCTCCCCAGTCCTAGAAAGGGAGTGGCAGACAGTTGGTAGCACCCACCTCGGAATAAGTCGTACCAAACTCTCTTAGCCCTGAGATGCTGCACTCCATTGAGGTGTTTCTTCCTGTTGTGAAGGTTGTCCTGAAAGGACCTGTCACAGTAGTCACAGAAGTATCTTTTCCCCATCTCTCTTCTGGCAGAGCAGCATCAGCGCAGCCTGGAAATCATCAGACAGATCGTCGGCGCCCAGCCATGCCTGCCCTCGGGAGGAGGATCCAAGATTTACAGCACCTGCTTCCAAGGGAGAAGAACTCAAATCATTTAGGGTTGGCAGACAGAGAAAGAGGTGAGACCCAATGGTATATGTTCTTGTCCATCAGAGACTGGTAAGGCAGCATCTGCTGCATGTACATGGGCAAACAGGCTCGGATCTGCATTTCTTACCTCCGTTACGCAAAGCAACAATGTCTCTGCTGAAAGAATTCTCTTTGCTTGAGTGTGCTGGAGTTCAGTGACACAAAGCACAGACCCCAGAGAGCCAACGGCTCCCAGCCACCACCTGCACCAGGGAAGGCACAGCAGAAACCATCCAATGTGCAAACAAGAGGAGATAGAGGTCCATGCCACAGCCTCCACCTGGGGCCCCAGGGCTTTAGTCCCAGACCACTGACAACCTCCACAAGCTCCCAAGCAAGAGGAAGGAAATTCCCCCGCGTCCATCTCTACAAGGTAAGGAAGAAACTCAGCAACTCCTCAAAGATTAAAACCAACCTGATCTCACCTATACTGCAAGTGGGAAGCTGCATTACAAACACTAAAGGACGTAACACTTCGTTCAGTTCACCTCACCACCTGTTTACTCCTGTACATCAAGGACTGCTCTCCTCATCCTCCCCAGCCTACAGCAACAAGATGTGTCTGCTTCACCGAGTACAGCACTTGCAATAACTAAGATCACAACAGCCTTACAGCCAGGAGGAAAGAACCCCAACTCCATGGCCACTGAAAGCAACGCAGAGATGCCCGGTCCTTCTCCTCCCACAAGGGAGAGTGGCTTATCACACCTATATTTGTAGTCTGCAGACTCTGCTGGGGAGTATTGAGAAGTAACAGGACAGAATTTGGGTGCTCTCATCTGTGCTGGGCCTGGAGCAGCCCAGACCTTGCTAGGGCAGGTGGAGTTTGTGCTGCCCTGTCCCCATCGGCTGTCCTTGCCAGAGGTGCAACAGATATCCTGAAGGAGCTGTAAGTTCTCTCCCGAGTGAATATAAAGGTACCTGATAAACGCCAAAGATGGATGGACTGGGAGATAAACTCCAAAAGCAATTCTCCAGTTTTTGACACCTTGACAGCCAAATGTGTTTAAAAAATGGCATGGAGACCAGCGCAAGAAATAAAGATTTTATAAATAAAACAGGGTCAGAATCAATCACAGCCTCCCTAACGATTCCTCAGAATCAGCAGGAAGAGCAGCAGCAACAGGCAATCCCTCAGAGCTTGAGCATGCTGAGCTAAGGCAGTTCTGCCAAGCCCTCCTGCCAGCCATCCATCCTGGCACCTCATGAGCAACTGCACCAAAATCCTTTCCTTCCCCCACTCCCGAGAACTGCTGCTTCAAAATCAAGCCCCTGGGAGTCCCTCAGGCCTCATGCCGCAAGTTAAAGCGTAGTCTCCTCCATCCACATCCAGTTGCATTCAGTGAAAAGACCTGATTTTTTTGAATTGGCTTGCAAACCTTCACACAGAAGGTAAAATGTTCAGAGACTCAACTGAACTTGAAATCTCTGTTTTAAGGTCCTTTCCTTCTTCTGCAGGTGAAATGCCTTGTTGGGAGGTGGTGCCGATCAGTCAGCCATCTCTCCCTGATGCGACTGCAAACTGCTTCACCTGCAAACACAATCAGTCCTGGCTCCTGCTTGGAAGGCGTAACTCAGCTCTGTAGGATTTGGGGTCTGAAATTGTCTCACTCCAGCCCAAGAAACCAAAACCAAATGCTGCTTAACAAACATTAAGCCATAATTTTTCCCCCTCCTTTACTAGATCATCCTAGAGCTTTGCAGCCAGCCTGGCAGCCAGCTCTGCTGCCCTGTGGTGGGGCTACTCACATCCAGAGGGAATGCTCCTACCCTCAGTGTCTGGCCCACTGGCAGGCTCTGCTGTGGCTCTTAAGTATGGAAAAATCCCCCTTCCACATCTTATGCCATAGTCTCCTGAAGTTTCTGGTAACATAAAAGCTTCCTGCTTCAGCTGCTGGCTCCTGCACTCACTCCATCTCTGCAGAAGCAGCTGCTGTGAATGGGGAAAACAAATGAGATTCTGCAGTGGTCCCACACAAGTTTCCACAGATCTCAGTGGGAATTCTGCCTGCAGAAGCCCAGCAGCAGCCAGCCTTTGAAATCGTATTTCAAACTTTTCCTTTCATCACCCTGACGGCAGTAATTGCAGCAGCTCGTTCCCCCTCCTTCCCCAGCAATGAGGGCAGAAAGCTCCTACAGATTTCAGGCCGCCGGATCCCACACCCCAGAGGTGCCAGCTCCCAGATTCTCCCAGTAATTTCCATTGCAGGGGATGAACAGAATAAAAAAAAGCAATTAGAGGAGCATCAGATTCTCCCAGAGATCGCCCCCTCCACAGATTTCCATATTTTTAAGAATTCAATTGCATGGATTATCTTGGCTGGATTCTGACAACTCTCTGCAGTATCGGCATCCACGGTGCTTTGCACTGAACTAGTACATAGGAATAAAAGCTGCTTCTGAGCAATACTGGCTAACCTATTTCCATTTTCCCAAAAGGCCCAAACAGTAAACAAAGGGCATTATTCAGTTGAAAACAGAGATGTTGTCTAATTAAATCCATCTTAGTCATTATGAAATAAAGTAAATGTAGCTGCTTTATAAAGAACTGTTTCAGCTCGGCCATTTCCTCTTAACGTTTCTAGACCCTGATTTGCGATTGAATTCAGGCGAATAGACCCCTGGACCAACAGGCAGCCATAAACGATTTCAGACAGGCTTTGTAGCAGCTTAAAAGTCTTTCTGCATAAATCCAAATACAAAAAATCCCAGGGCTTTGTCTTGTATCTTGATGCTTAAATGTATTAACAAAAAAAAAAATCTTCCACTGTAAGCCTCTTGGAGCAATGTTTTATAAGAAATAGCATGTTCTAAGACACCTAGCAGGTGTCTCACTCATCCAGCTGAGGTGCTTGGTAAAACGCCAGGTGAGATCTCATGTGGACCATCCTACATTCTCCCTTCTCAAATTGCTGCCAAAACACTCCACATTGTGCTCTACTGGCTACAGATTTTATGCAGGACTCTCCGGGGGTTCTTTCATTGACTTCCCTGTGATGTGGACAGAGTGAAGAAGGTGACCCAGAAACGGGCATGCGGCAGACTTGTTTTTGTCTGGGTGCGACTGCTTTTTCTCCACACTGAACCCTGAGAATTGCTGCTGGGCCTTGACCTCAATTTCCTGCTTTCTTATAGCCCAGGCTCAGGGCCACTTCAGCCACTTTGGGTATCCAGACAGATGTGAAGTTAATTAAATCCAAGTGTCAAGCTTGTGATATTCAGCTGCCAATTTAAATGTGCTCATATCTCTGTGGGAACACGCAAAACGCCGGCAGAGTCTGCCAGCACCTTCACAATGACAGAGGGACTGATTCTGATTTCCTTTATGCCCGGTGTAAATCCAGAGCCACCGGCTCGATTCAGGATTAACGTCAACCTGACCGTTACACAAACCCATCCTAGTGGTAGCAGTTTATAGGCTGTTGGGGAGATTTGTCTTAGAGACAATCCCTAACAGTTAACTTTGAAGAATAATAATTGAGCTTTTCAACAGGCCGGCCTAAGGGATAACACTACATGCAAGGCGTGGGAATGCGTTAGGCACCTTCCAGCCTCTGTACGGGCTTCCAGCACAAGCAGAGGTTTTGCCCTACCCCAGAGATCCCACAGCAGCTACAGGCAGGGAACCGAACATAAATAAATTAAGAGAAATGACTACGCAGCCAGGCTCTTCCTGAGCAGCCGAGACAAATGAAGTGACAGAATGAGTGTGACTTGAGGATCTGTTCTGAAATGTAATGTAGATGCTCATTTTAAGAACAATCCTGCTGTGGGATGACTTCAAGATTCTCTCACGCTGCTGTGTCTGCCCTGCCTTTCCAAACCCAAACCCATCTCTCCTTCCCACCAGTGCTGGAGCTACCCAGGGGATCCTCTGCCCTCCCTGACATTAAACAGAAAGAAAGTAATGAAGAAAGGGCAGCAAACGGGCACGTTCCCACTTCAGTGATGGCACATGGGGCCACATCACACTCCTCCTGAGGCCTCTGGAGCAGCCGTCCAAGTGTCCTCCGGCTTTTAGGAGCCGCAGCATCCATCTCGCGCTTGGACTACGCTGATGATGCTCACTGCCCTCTGCAGCTGGCCCAAACAAAACCCCCCCACTTGCCCCTGCCTTCCCTGAGGGGGTGAGCAGAAGGGGATATTAACACAAACCCCTCTCTCCTCTCCTTGCCTCTCCTCTATCATAGAATCACGGACTGCCCTGAGCTGGAAGGGACCCACATGGATCATTGAGTCCAACTCCTGTCCCCGCACAACGACAACCCCAAATTCACACCGTGTCTCTGAGGACATTGTCCGAGTGCTTCCTGAATATCCTCAGGCTTGGCGCTGTGACTGCCTCCCTGGGGAGCCTGATTCTATACCTCTGACTGCTCATCCATCGAGCCAGGCAAAAGCACCTGAAACAAGCGAGAGCATTTGCCATTCATGACTTCCTCATTACCTTTTTTTTTTTTTTAATTTTCACGTTATCATGTACTTAGACAACGCAGAAAATACCGCTTGACCCAGATGCTGAATCAAACATAACTGGCAAATAATCCAGTTGAACAGGTAATGATTACCAATAGGTTAATATCTGTTAACATAAACTACTGGCTCAAATTCTTTTGACTAAGACGCATTCTCAGCAATGACACACACCGGGGGTGCCTCCCGCCCCCCAGCAAGGCCCGCCGCCCCGCAGCCGGCCTCAGGCCCCTCCTGCAGCCGGGGACGGGCTCCCCCAACGCGCCTTGCATTGCTGGGGCTGAAATGAGGAGTTCAGCCCGCTAACTCTGCTGATTTTACCTCAGAAAAACCAAGAAAACAACACCCCGGCAACACTCACCTCGGGCCTAGGCCGCGCGACGCCTACACCTCCCAGCATGCCCCGCGGCGGGTGGGCGGGACAGCCGCCTACATGTCCCGGCAGGCCCCGCGGCGCATGCGCAGAGCGCGGGGGCAAGATGGCGCTGCTGCGGCAGGTCTACAGCGCGCTGTTCCGCCGCACCTCCACCTTCGCCCTCACCATCGTCCTGGGCGCCGTCCTCTTCGAGCGCGCCTTCGACCAGGGCGCCGACGCCATCTTCGAGCACCTCAACGAGGGGGTAAGGGAGGGCGGCGACGCGACGCGGGCTCACCCGGGTGTAGGCCCGGCCCTGAAGGTCAGGCCGGTCCCGCCTGGGCCCGGCCCCGGGGCCCGCGCCTGGGGCTGCCGCCGGGTTGCCGGGCCCGTGGCTCGGCCCCGCGGCTGCGGCGGGCGCTCCCCAGGCCGAGTCGCGACCTTGGGCTCCCCGAGGAGGCCCCGAGCGCCGGAGCCGCCGTTCAGCGCTGCCCTGCGGCGGCTTCCCCGCTGAGGAGGCTTCGCTGGTGTCGCGGCGCTGGGTGGGCCCGGGGCTTCGGCGGGTCCTTGGCTCCCCTGGCTGCGAATGCATCAAAGAGGGTGAGGTGCAAGAAGGTTAAAATGGCTTGAGCTTGCCTTGCGCTCCGTAGGTCTGTAGCCCTTCAACCTTTAGCACCTGCCCTTGGCAGAGGGAAGGGATAAGGCTGGCAAACATGCAGCGCTGCGAGGGGTGCCCGGGATAATAGAATCATAGAATCATTAAGGTTGGAAAAGACCTCTAAGATCATCAAGTCCAACCGTCAACCCAACACCACCTAAAACATGTTGCCAAGTGCCATATCTACATGTTTTCTGAACACCTCCAGGGATGGTGACTCCACCACCTCTCTGGGCAGCCTGTTTCAATGCCTGACCACTCTTGTCAGCAAAGACATTTTCCCTAATATCCAATCTAAACATCCCATGATGCAGCTTTAAGCCATTTCCTCGCATCCTATTGCTAGTAACTTGGGAGAAGAGACCAACCCCCACCTCACTACAACCTCCTTTCAGGTAGTTGCAGAGAGCGATAAGGTCTCCCCTCAGCCTCCTCTTCTCCAGACTAAACACCCCCAGCTCCCTCAGCCGCTCCTCATCAGACCTGCTCTCCAGACCCTTCACCACTTTCGTTGCCCTTCTCTGGACACGCTCCAGCACCTCAATGTCCTTCTTGTACTGAGGGGCCTAAAACTGAATACAGGATTCGAGGTGCGGCCTCACCAGTGCCCAGTACAGGGGCACGATCACTGCCCTGCTCCTGCTGGCCACACTGTTCCTGATACAAGCCAGGATGCTGTTGGCCTTCTTGCCCGCCTGGGCACACTGTTGGCTCATGGTCAGCCGGCTGTCAGCCGGCACCCCCAGGTCCTTCTCTGCCGGGCAGCTTTCCAGCCATTCTTCCCCAAGCCTGTAGCGTTGCATGGAGTGGTTGTGACCCAAGTGCAGCACCCGACACTTGGCCTTGTTAAACCTCATACAATTGATCTCGACCCATTGATCCAGCCTGCTCAGATCCCAGCCTGCAGCGCTGTACAGGACAGCGGAGCTGGCTGTCCTGGGCCTGAATGTTAGATGAGGTGGGTCAAGTCTTCTGTATACTTCAAAGTAGAGCTGTGATGGGATAATAACTGCCTGGACACTGAGTCACACCAACAGGACATGTAACAGTGTCCTGGACAGGATGAGGTGATGCAATGTGTGCTCTAAGAAAAGGTGCTGTTATTTCCATCTTGCACCAAGTGCAAAAAAAAAAAACTTAGTGTGTTGCACATTCCCATCTGCAGCACAGTGGTCCTCTTCCCTGTCCTGCAGCGCTGATGTGCCTTGGGTCTTTCGGAGCACTCAGGACACAGTTTCCCAGGATAGCCAGGTCATCTTGATGGCTCTGATGCTGAAAAGAGCTGCCCTGCGCCTTCCCTGACAGCACATCTGCTCTTTGGCCTCCTGAACCAGGGCATGAAACCAGCTGAAAACTGTTACTGCACAAAGGGGTGGCTTCACTGCCCTGAGGTAACTCACCAGGGCTTGGGTGAGCTGAGGAAATACAGTAAGAGCAAGACTGGGGTCCCTGTCTCCTCCTTTTTAGCAACAGTCATTTGTTAAAAGCTGACATAAAATCACATCTGAAATGCAGCTTTGCACTCAATTCCTTTTTTTAATTGCAGCATTAATTTTTTATGTGCCAATGTTCTTCTCGAGCAGGTTTTGAAAAGAAAGTATCAGGAAAGTTGCATTTTTTTAAAAATCTAAAGCATTGTCTACAACAAACAGCAAAGCACGGTGCGCGCCTTGCCCTCGTGCAGCGCTTCCCTCAGTCCCCACCGTGCCGGCAGGTTTCAGCGCCTGGAACAGGATCCTCTGTGCATCCTGTATCTCCGGGAGCAGAAACGCCTTCTCTGGTCTGAGTGGGAAGCCGAGGCAGCGTGACTGGGATAGTCTTAACAATCTCTTGCTCACAGAGCAGGGGAACAGGGCAAGTGGGATGGCTGCAGATTCCTCCTGTCTAGTCTCAAGGCCGCGGAGCCCCTTGTGTGGCTTCCCTCTCCTACAGACCTGGGTGCAGGACTCTCTCCGCTGCCTCCTCCATGGGCAGAACGGGTGTGGGGAGCTGAGGCACGACAGCATCAGTGGGTGCTGGTCTCGCTAAGCCCCGAAAGAAGGGTAGGAAGGTGGAGGGGACAGACAAAGCAGTAAGAGGACAAACTTCCACCATGGCTGTTCCACAGCAGAAAGCAGGTTCTTGCCCCCAGAGTGGGCTCATGGCTTCTCAGCTGCCATCTGGCTGCTCCTCCTGAAACCTCTGTGTGGGACTGTTGCTGTTGCGGAGCAGGGTGTGCCCCGCATAGCAGGGAAGTACAGGATGACGGTACCCATGCTCTCGTGTACCCCGGTGGTACTTGTGGATGTGTTTTTGTACAAACTTTTCTTTCTTCTCTTGCTATTGCCTGTTGCTTCACAATAACTTGCATTTTAAAGGAAAGCTTTATCCCAGGACCACTGAAAAGCTGTCTGAGATTATCATTTGGGGTTGTTTGTTTGTTTTACATACAGAAACTGTGGAAACACATCAAACATAAGTATGAGAGAAGTGAAGACTGAAATGCTCAGCAGCAGGATCCAGCCTGGCATGGCAAAAGACACCACAGAGAAGGATTTGGTCTCCTGAAACTGGTTGTCTCAAAATGGAAATGGATTCCTGACTGAACAACTCCGAGCCAGATTATGTCAGCCACCTACTGATATGATGTAAACCAAGATGGACTCAAGGAGTTCTGCTGCTGTACTCAAACTTTGTTAAAATAAAAAATTCTTGGTCCGTGTCTCATGTGCGTATGTTCACCTGACTTATCCTTTGGCCTGCTTGTAACTTCTCCTTATCTAGGAGATGGAGAATGCTTAAATACTGCCCTTCACCTTTGTTTCAAGACACTGTAAGAAATCATGTCCTAAAAATGGTTCAAGAGACTTGAAAACATTTTTACAGCTGTGGTCCACTGACACCACCCTTAGCTTCTGCCTGATGAGAATTTTGAGAGGGGTAAGGAGCTGTCTGCTTTCTCCTAGTCTTGGTCAAAAAGTGACTTAAAATCATTTACATGCTCTTTTGCAAATCATTTACATCTTTGATGCAGCATGGTGCTGGTTCTTGGCCTGTCATCCTTTCATAGCTGCAGCAGATGCTGCTGCCACCTTGACATAACCAGTGAGAACCAGGCCCTTTGAGCCTCTGAACTGCTGCAGGTGAGTTGCTGGTGTGTGAGGGCTGAAAAGGGGGATGGGGTGTACCTTCTAGCTTGTCCAAAACCTACTGGAATGGGATGTAGATCTCTTCCCTAGCTATTTCTGTGCCTTCTGGCTCTTTGGGCAGCTTGAGGGGCAGAACTGTCCATTCAGGCTTGTGTGGCACACTACAAGCCTGCCTCCATCCTGTCTGATCAAAGGGATGCTGCTGAGAAGGGAGAGGAAGCACTTGGCTCTGCAAGGAGCTGGGTGTGTGGCTCCAGCCTCTGCTCCAGCAGCTGACTGTCAGCAGGGAAGGAGTAATCTCTCAGCAACTTCGCTGAAGAGTCCACCCCTGGTTTTGGTGGCCATTTCACACTCATCTTGCTTCACCAGGAAGGGCTGTTCAGGTGCTGTTTGGGGTAATGATGCAGTTAATTGCTCTGGGCTCTCAGGTGGCTGCAGGAAGATCTAGCTGAGTGACTCCTGCACTTCCCACTTTCCCACTGTGCCAGCCCAGAAGCCACATCTCTCCCTCTTCACTCTATTTTCACTAATAAGGAGGAATTTTAGCAATGGATGAGGCAGAGCAAATTAGAGCCAGTGCTAATGAAAGCAGCTTTATTGGATTTGCAAATAGGTGTCAGGAGTAAAACATTTAAGAACACAAAGAGGACTTAAAAAACCATTGTGCTTGTGTTTTTTGAGCAAAAAACAACTACAGCTTTCACCATCCCAGCTGTGCTTTTATAGAGATGCTTAAGAGGGATGGTTTAAGCTTTCTTGGGATAATCCTGTACAGTATAAGACTGCCTGCTTTACTACCTGCTCTGGCTGCAGTGCTGATAGCTTCACGCTATGCTGAGCAGGTGATAGAGATTTGCAGCTTCTTAGAAGCAAGAACTGAAGATGAATACAGTATTAGGAAGGGGGAGGCAGCATTGTGGCAGACTGGCAGGGAGTAAATGAAGCTATTAGTCCAGAGAACAGTAGCTAGAGAAGAGTAGAGAGTTAGTTATCCTAGCAGGCGATTTCCTGTGACAGTGGATTTGGGGAAGTTGGTAAGCGTAATTCCCTTTTTCCGATGCCTTGCCATTAGGGGGTTTGGGCAGTACTGATACGCAAAGAAAAATTGTGTCCTCAGAGCACTCAGGACTTCACCTTATTTGCATAACAGTGACGGCCATTTCTACACTTTCTGACAACAGCCCCAGCACAACAGTGTTTGGCAGCAGCACTAATCGTACAGCCCTGTAGTCCCCGCCCTCTGCGTAAAACTAGGCAGCAACGTACATGCCTACAGAGCTTATTTCCAAAGCACTCCTCCTGCGGCGTTCTAAAGTGGGAAGGCAGCACTAGGTTTACCCTCGAACAGTAGCTCGAACACTACAAAACCCTCTGCTAATTTTCTCACCACGCAGACGACAACCACAGACGCCTTTGCCTGCTCGGCTTTATACAGCAATACCAGAAAAAACATAGGGTGGTGGTGGGGAGATGGCACTCGGAGCAGATTAACCAAGCAAAGCCTGCTTGTTTACCTGAAAGTTTATTTCCATGATGGGGACAGCACTCCAAAAAATGTGCTAGTGCTCTGTGACAGCAGCAGTTTTATCACCAGCTGCTGGCAGATACTCCAGGCTCACCTAGGCACAGCATAGCTGCCATTGCCATGGCATTTGAGCACCTTACAAACAGGTTACAAAGTAAACTCAGTAATTTGTGTGTCTCCCTGCATGGGGAAAGTCCTTTCAGCAACTACAAAGCGCTGTTTACGATTAGCTCCCAGCCTTCCAAACAGCAAAGATGATGATCAGGGCAGTTCTGCTTCACAGAGTGTGACAAGTGGTTATTGAGGAGGCAGCTCCCCCAGGGACTCTGACCCTACTGCCTTCAACTCTGATTTCCATGCTACTGTCATCTTGTTTAGGATGCCTTGATCCTGATTTTCAAGTGTCTTTAGTCTCCATAGCTGTGGCTAGATCTCGTTACACTAAACCAACACAAAACAGCAGCTGAATTTCACTGCCTGCAGACACAGCACATTAAAAGGCTTGTTGACGTTCCTCCAAGTTAAAGATCAATACAGTTCATAAGAGCCTAAAACACCAACTAACAGAATTAAATCATTTATTTGCACATTCTGTTTTCACACGCCTCACTCAAGGGACATAAATTTATGATAAGGTCTTATTCACCTGAACTCCTGTGTGTCTGTCAGCAATGGGAATAGCCTGAGCATTTTCCTATCAACCTTCAAGTTGTACTTCAGGATAAGGCATTTCAGTGGAGCAGAAAGCTGTGAGGGCTGTTGCAGGGAAGCCTCACTCTCAAAGCTGCCTGCTGTGTGGCCTGGAAGCCCGCTTGAATTGCAGAGAGGGTGCATGGAGCCAGTATGAAAATAAAATTCTCAGAATTATAAATAGTACAAAAGGAAACGAAAGGGCTGGTGCAGCCTGTCCGATGCATCGCGGTGCAGCCCACCGTCATACGCTCGTCTCTCTATAAAGTGAAGAGCAGTCAGGGTCTGCCTGGAGGGCAGTTCCTTTCCGTGAACGGGCAGCCCTCCCACAGGGCGTGCAACTCCTCATGAGCTGAAGGGCCAGGTATTGAACCACGACATCCAGTCCCCTGAGCAAAGGGAGTGCTGAGGGAACAGAGCACAACTGCCTCCTCCTAAGCAGAGGACTGGGCATGATGCAACACCTGCGCTAAGAGCCTTTCAGGAAGGAATCATGCCTTTATTCCGCTTTCTGTCAGCCATGACTCGTCGATTATGGTTAGCTCTTGTGCTTTTGTTTGCTTCCTTCTTCCTTCGTTCCTGCACTGTTTCCCGGTTCTGCCCATGGCCCTTCACATTCCCAACGACAGCAGAGCTGTCGTGCTTGTGCCTGGAGTACACAGAAAAAGGACATCACAACCAGCACACTGCACACTTGGGGGACAAAATATACTGATCCCAAGGAACAACTGGGTGTGAGGAGTTCAGCCAGCAGGCCTTGAGTTGGGGCTCACCCCAGCTCTGCAGGGCTTCTGCAATAGCAGAGCATCAGCATTAGCCACACAAGGGCTGCGCCCTTCTATGCATTGAGTGCGTCAGCTAAAGCCAGGTATTAAACTGTTCTGAAGTCCCTGTGGGAACTGTTGAAGGTCTGGGAAGCTGTGCTCTCCAAGACCCTATCTTGCACAGGGTTCTGCTGCTTATGATAAAGGGACATGCCTACCCATTTGATTGGATAGAACAACCAGCGGTGAAGCAGAAGTTGGGCGAGGAAGTTAACACCACCACGGTAGTGACCCTGATGTACAGGAATGTTAAGGAACAGGTATACCCTCAGCAATTCCACTCAGCAGCCAAACACCTGCTAACTGCAGAGCCACAGTTTCACCCCGCAGAGGGAGATGCTTACTTACCCTTTCCTTGTAAGGTAAGCCAGCCGCCTGGCTTCAGCTCTCTCCCGCAGTACAGCTGGGTCCTGCACAAAATGGTCCTACCATGGGAAGGAAGGAAAGAGGTCAATAAACTCATCAGCATCATGCAAAAGACTAGAGCAGGAGCTGATTCTGCTGGTCCATGGAACAGAGTCAATTCATTGTTCGTTACCTCTTCTGGCTGAGCCAGCAGGATTGGTGTCAGTGACTCTAAACACAAAACCGGGCAGAAAACCTGACTGAGACACCCTCTCACATCCTACCTCTGCCAGCAACACCATGAACATCACTATTTCCAGTACATCCGTGACAACAGAGCATTAGTGACCCTCAAAGTGTTCTGCTGGTATTGTCCATCTAGGGAATAAAGGAGATTAAACCTCTCCATGGAGTAAGTGTCATTGCTCCAGTACGGTTAGCCTAGGAAGCAGTGGATAGCTGTGCTCAGGGGACATTTCACAGTCAAGCAGACTGCAGAAGCAGCCACTCTGAAAAGCAGCTCGGTCTCCATGCTACTGTTAAGAGACTCACTCTCTGGAAGAGGAAATCTGCTCCACATCACTCTGCAGGTGAAGCAGGTAAGACATATGGTAAATCTTAATGCAACTCCAACCACAAACTAAGTGTCACCTTTGTTCTTTCCTTTTCAGCTTCCTCCTCCTCCTCCTCTTCATCCTCTTCCTCTTCCTCCTGTCCTTCCTCCTGTCCTTTAGGTCTCAAGACCTGAGGAATTGTGAACGGCCTGAGAATTAAGACACAGTCAGTCAGCAATGAAGACAGTACAGCCACAAATGTTTCACTGAACAGCATATCCTTTTTGGTTTGCATCGTATCTTTCAAAAATGAGAACCTACAAATTTCAGAGACTTTCTTTTTTTTTTTCTTCAGAACAAAAAAGCAAGAGACCCAATAGCTAGTGACACATTTACTGAGGGCAATTAACGAACACATGGTCTTCACTGAGGAATGTTCACTATGAAGTTGTTACTGAAAATAATAATAGTTAAAAAAAGAAGGAGGTCAGGAAAAACCTGAAACCTCACAAGGAATTTCTCCAAGGAAACAACTGCTTCCTCTGGGAGAAGGGGATCCAGGCACAGCCACAAGGCATTAGTAAGGAGTATACTTCGCTAGGCTTTAGCTCGCCAGTCAGGGAGCACCTCCTGTACAAAGACAAACCCTCAAACATCAAGCTCAAACTAAGACAGAAACATTAATGCTCAGAAAGTGCTGTGCTCCAAAACCTTGACGATGGGCCAGTGGTTATCCACGGAGCCCCAATTTCATTGCTGTGCCCCAGTTTCATACAAGGGGAAATACTTGGAGAAATCCATCAAGCTTTATGAATCACCCTGAACATGCAGAGCAGCAAAGGGCCTGGGGGGCAGAGGCAGAATTTACCACATGCCAATAGCTCTTCTTTAATATATAGGTGTGTGCACGTGCACTTAAATTCTATTGGAATTCAGATCCACCATTCCACTGTCAAAGAAATAAATGTAAAACCAGAAAAGCCTTTGTTACTTCAAACCTAGAGATCTAGTTTTCAGCAGTAACATTCACTAATTGCTCCTACTGTCTCTCTAGGAGCAGTGAGTGCTGAGCACCTGAAATAGGGGAGAAGACCCAAGTGCCACACTGTGACAGGCAAACCACAAAAAGGATTTAAATTGAAGCCTCACCACACTTTAGGAGGAAAAAAAAAGCAAAAGGGACAAAAGAACCCCAAAGATGCATTTCGGTTTGAGGTTAGAAATGGTGACATCTTCATAACACTTCAGAATTTAAAAGACAACCTTCAGAAATGTTAAACCAGCTTTTAAAACATGTGTTTTCTATTTCTAGCTCTTATTTCTAAAATAAATATTCTACAGCCCCCATCCCAAACTAACCCTTTGCTTCCTACAAGCTAACTGTCTCCAGCTGTCAGTCATTGTGGAGAGTGCTGTGTAGTCCATCAAGGACTGAATTCCAGGGGTCAGCGCTCTGAGGTGTCAGAGGGGATTGGCAAGAAATCTAGTTGTACAGTTTTCCAAATTTTGAAGTTTTCCTTTGCTAACCAGCCATTTTACATTACCAAGCTACACTCAATCCCAATTATTCAAGATAGCCCATTTTCCCCCGCTGCAGGGTAGTTTTCTATAAGCAGAAGCACCGCTGAGTGTGAGTTTCAACACAATGGCAAATTCCCCTCTTAGATTTGTTGGTTAGTTTAGGCAATGGCTGAGTCCTGCAGATACAGAAAGCAGAAGCCTGAGAACATCCTGGGTGCATGCCATGGCAACACTCCCTACCAAGAGGAGGAGAGAGCCAAATCTCCCTTCTCGCATGTTAACAGAAAGCAGCAGCAGCAGAAAAAGGGGTGGTTTGATGCATGCATCTTCTCATTGAGAAACAGTGCCAAAACCCAGTGTTGAGCAGGTTTGTGAGAGCCAGACAACTCTAGGTGGCAATTCCCATCGACCCCCC
This sequence comes from Morus bassanus, assembly GCA_031468815.1. NCBI lineage: Eukaryota > Metazoa > Chordata > Aves > Suliformes > Sulidae > Morus > Morus bassanus. The sequence continues at coordinate 19,081,599 of CM062577.1, forward strand.
ATTCACTGAAGCCACAGCACCTACCTCCTACTGATCAGCTCATCATCTGAGTCAGCATCATTTGCCCCTACTTGGTTTCCATCATAAGTGTCATCATACTCATCCTCATAGTCCTCCTTGTAGAGCTGAGCTTCTCCTTGCTGCACAGGGATCTCCTCCACAATCATGCTGTACTGCCTGTAGCGTTCCCTCTGCTCAGCAATCAGGCGTTTGTCATTCAGCAAACTCCTGGTCGTGTCCTTCTCCCTCCTGCACTCCACAGCATGGAAACAGAGAGGCAGACACAGAAAGGCAGTAGGTAAAGATCTTCTCTATAAGTTACTTTTTTCCCTGTTAGTAAGTGGGAGCTGAAGCAACAGAAGTCTCATCTCAAACTCCACAAGCACTACTTAAGCCTACCTACTTCCCCTCTGGTTTATAACAGGGCTGTTTGTCTGGCTACTAAAAATGGCCACTCTGGGCTTGGAACAAAGTCATTTTTAAACAGAAGCCCAGCAAGATTACACTGCAGATAAGAACAGGAATTGGAGACCACCACTGTCATCTGAGACAGAAAGGAAGCTTTTACAGGAGGCCAAATGCAATTATACTCAAGCTGAAATTTGGCCAAGATCCAAACAACACAAGAAGTCCCATGAATCTTGAATGGCAAGCTGTTAGGTCTAAGACTCCAGTCTACGAGATGGCTCTGCCAGGCCCAGAGTGCCCTCTAACACCACGCTGCAGTATCGTCTCACTGCGGTAGCACACACAGCTGCAAATCACCGACCAGGGCTGCATTGGAGTAACTGCTGCATGGACACATATGTTCCTATAGTCAAGAACCTCAGCTTACAAATGTGAGATGCAAAATATGAATGTGGATGGGGAGAGCCAAAAAATTACCAATGCAGCAAGTAAGGATTAGAATAAGCACAACTAACAATGAAAAGAACAAACCAGGTTGAATGAGAATCACTAGTCTCTCTCAAAGCACTGCACGTACAATTTTTTATAAAATTTAGGAGGCAAGTAAACTATAGTAATTTTAAAGAATAGAAGACCAAGAAACAGAATTTTCGTGGAGGTATTAAAAAGCAGCCACTGAGATGCTATGTCTCAAGCAGCATAAGCATAAACTCTTTGAAGCCCCATTTTTCAGATTAGCCAAGTACATGCTTACAGCAAAGCAACAAGGGATTCCACTGTCAAGTATTCACAGGACAATTTGCAGCCCTCAAAGTCTAGGAGGAACATGCATCAGTGGTTTATTTGGCATCTGGATATTATCAGAGAAAGAACCCGTCCAAGGCAGGCTGTCAGTGACCAAAGAATGGATAGACTTATGTGACATACTAGCAAGCAGTGGGGAAGTGATCTAAGCAGCCTGATTTTCATTAAGAATCTCAAAACAAAGTAATATGACAGATAGATGTGGTTCCCCTCTCTTCCGTGACTCACTCTGTTACATGCCTGCATTTAGCTGCAAAATGCCCTACAAAGCTTGTGGTTAGTTCACACATACCTAGGCTGGGATAACATCTTCTGTTGGCATTCAGCATGAGACTGAACTAAGTATTTGATAATTGTTTCCTGTTGAGCTGGTCTGATGACTGCAGAAGAGCTGCAATGAAATGTTTCAGACACCAATTCCAGGAAAAACAGTGGGATAACCCTCTCGTCCCACGGTGTTCAGGACATGCTCTGACTTCAAGAGACAGATTCAGCTAGCAATTATGGCTGGACAGGCAGAGACAGGTGAGATCACTTTTCAGGATCAGCAAAGAATCATGCTATTATGTTCATCTCCTCATGCTTGTCTCTCTCCTCATCCTGGTGTGCCTTTCTCCTTCACCTTACCAGGCCCTGCCCCAAACTGCTTATGCTTACCCGCACAGCAGCTAGCACAGTGGGAGCCAACCTGAGCTGGCTCTTGAAGCACTATTGCAACATCATGCTTAGCCAGCAACAACACTCTAAACGCAAGCAGAATTTGGTGAGCAAAAGATTTTAAGAAGGAGATTAAAAAAAAAGATAAAAAAAGATATATTGATACAATTCAAATCCAAAGCAGATCTCAAACTAGGCTAGGAGAACCCTGTTGCCCAAATGCTTGGGTAAAGCATCAGGTTTCTTGCTTGTGGATCAAGGACTAATGAGGAAGTTGCACTTCCAGTGCTGAAAGGACACACTCTTCATATTTACGGAGTTCTGGTTGTTAAATCCTAGAGAGCAAGGTACTATAGCTTATCCTTTGATTTAGTTAGATATGGTCAACTTTGGGCATAGGGTATACATTGCTGATCCCAGCTAGTTACACCCAGGTTTTAAAAACCACTCAAAACATAAATAACATGTCTGGAGTCCTGCAGAGAGAATGTTCTCAGTGTAAGAAGAACTGTTTTGAAATGAAAACATAGCCTGAGGGAGGCCAAGAGACACCAGGAACAGCAGCAGTAAGAGGATAATCCCAAGAGGTCACGTAACAGCACAGCAAAAGAGATGACGGCTTTCTCAAGGAGCGATGTTACCATCAGAGAGAAGACACAGCCTCCCTGGGAGCAGCCAGAGGGCAATGCTTTGAGAGCAGGGTCCTACAACCCAGCTCAGGGATGACTTACAACTTTCAAAGCTCTGTAAGTGATCTGCAGAGGGAGGTCTGGAATAACCCAACAGGGTTATTCCACAGGCCGGGTGCACTGTGCTGTCCTCAGACAGTGCTCTCTGGCCCTGTCCGGCCGCTGCAGCAGCCACCCACATGTGCAAAACTTTGGGGAGGTGGGAGATAACCGAGCATGCCTGTGCACAAGGCTCCTGCTGAAAAGGTGCCTGCCTGTGCTCTGAGCAAGGCAACACAATGAGGAGAAAGGAGAGAGGTGGTGCCTGTGAATTCCTAGCTATGAACACTTCAAAAGTCACTGTCTTGGCCAGAGGAAAAAGAAATTACTTTCTTGCCTAGCTGAGCCAATACAAGCACTGTAGCACTGCTGCTGAAAAGTTGTTTGATTGGACTCAGGGCCAAAAGTGGTTTTTTCCTGAGAGTTTCATGCAGCTTTGCAACCAAAACCTTAACCGGGAGCTCCCAGGGTCATGTGGCTCAATCTCCACCCAGACTTTTATTTACATTCTGCATAAATACATACCAACATAAAGATAAGACTTGGCTGGTTAGAGAAAGTGTATAAAAAGAATCTAAAACAAACCAACCATATTATAGAGATACAGTTGACATCAATGGGAGCCAGCAGGACAATGCCCTAACCTAAATTTGCAGGGAGTGTGGCCCAGCACAACACACCAACTAGGCAGAAAGCAAAGGAAATGCCCTTCTGCAGGAAGCTTACAGCAGCAGGAACAACAAAAGTAGTCTAAGCCACTAACTGTTATCAGATTTTGAAGTAGATGGATATTGAAGCTTCACTTGGATCTATACCAAATCGTTATTTTTCTCAGTTCTAAATCACAATCCCAGGCTTGTAGAGAGCGTTGCTTTTCAAGGTTTGCTGTTCAGTACAAGTTTAACATTAAGACCAAGGAGCAAGAGCCTAATATTACAAATGAGCTTGGCAGAGCAACCTCTAGCAGCATACAGAGGAAAGCCAATTAGGAAAAAGACTGACACCAACCCCCTAATAATATTTCATTTTACTTTCCCAGAGAAACAGAAGAAACAGGTGGGAAAGATTTTTGATAAGCCTTACCCCCTGCCAACAAATTCCTGCAGGAGGTTTGTATGAGAAATACATTTGCAGGTTCACAGATATTTATTCCTCTTGACAGACAGGCTTAGTTAACAGCGCACGATACTCACCGCTTGCCTTTTTGTATCCGAGAAACATCCACTGAATCCCTACTGAAAACATCAAACTCATCATTCTGGAAAACATTATAGCGAGAAGTGACTAGAGGAGTAGGGTCTGGCTTCAGCTGTCTGTTAAAAAAAAAAAAAAAAAAGAGAGTATAAAAACAAAGGTGAACCGAGGAAGACCTAGTCCTCTCCTTCCTAAGACCTTGATATGTTCTTTGTCAGTCTCAAGGTCATCCACAGCACACCAAGATCCTCTTCATGGTGTGGGCTGACTGTGTGACAGGTTGCTTCTTCATTTCACAGCTGCACCGTAGTACGTGCATGACCACTACATGGCATTGGTCTAAGATAAAAGGCACCGTTTTTAAAAGCTTATCTGTGTTGGAAAACTAAAGCAACTTACAGAAAGCAAAAAAAATTCTTCTGTTCATTTAAGAGTAAGTAAAACTGTACAGGTACATGGAATATACAACAGACTGCCTGGTCTCAAAACAGTGACTCAGTAAAGCCAAACACTAAGTATGATGAATTACATGCTGGAAAAAATTTCAATAATTTGCTGCTGTTGATTTCAGGATATTTATCTCCCTATGGTTCCTTCTTAATTCCTTCTCAGGGTTCCAGGTTTATGTTTGTTCAACTTAAAAGTCAAAAGACCATTATTTTTACATTCATTTTCTTGGTGCTGTTAACTCAGCCGGGCATCTGAAAATGCTGCTGTGCTCAATTCTAAAATCAGCAGTGATCAAAATTCTACGTTTGCTATTGAACTGACAGTTTTGTTTCAAGATGCAAAAGGCAGGGAAAAAAAAAAAACCCAAACCAGCCTTATCTTCTGGTACTGCTGGCTTTGCAGAAAAAACCAACCCTTCCAAAAGCCACATCATTTGTGCCAAAGGCAGCAGATCTGACTGTGAGAGCATAAAGATTGTTGCAAAACTAAGATTTTTTTACACCATTTTTCTGATAAAGATGCTTTCCTTTTTTAATGCAACAATGAGACAGTCTGCCCATTCCTCCATGAAATGTGAACAAACAGCACATTCGCATCCTGACACTCAGTCAGAAACTGCTGTCGCAGCACAAACACACGCGAGCAGCTGCAGACAGACTAAAACAACTCCGTTCCACTGCCAGCTATAAACCCTACATCCCATGTACAGCCCAGAGAAGCAAGCAAACTTTGGCAAGTTTGTCAAAGGGTAGATAAAAATGGATCTAAATTGCCATTTCCAATCTCTCTCTGGCTTATCTTCAATCGCAAAACAGCAGCCTTTCAAATACTGTATTTGACACTGCAGGTTGATTTTCAGTTGAATTAGTTCCTTTGAAGTCGCCCATTTCCTGCAGGACAGCTGGGATTTTAACACCTATGATCCTGTCCTCTGCAGCAAAATAACTTTTGAAGGCCACATGTTCTGTTGCCCAGCCCAAGCTAAGCCCATGCCTCCATGATGGAATTTTAATAGTTCTTATTTGAGTGTTTAACATACAAGTATTTTTTTTGTCCCCCATCACAAAACACGACCCAGCATCTGCTCTACTGAAATGCTGAACAGTAAATGTTCCAGTCCCCTGCAGGAACACAACGAGGGCAGAAAGCTAGTGGCAGATGGCAATGAGAAGCTCTCACTGCAGCTAACTACCCCAAGAAAATGCACATGCAACTTCTTAGAGCTCTACAAGCATCTAACCTTCAATAAGAATGATGGTAAATGATAACCCACAAAAAAAACCCCAAAAGGCAAAGCTGTGCCAGAAGTTGTCCCACACCTTTGCATTGTTCGGTCCAGCTTATCCAAGTATGGCACCAGTTTATCTTCTAGAATGTTGTTGATCACTTGCTCCGCATTGTAACTGTATTCTTCCAGGCAGGCCAGGATGAAGCCCTCACCAAGGTCCGGCAGCAGGTCTTTCACTTGAGAGATCAGAGAGTCCAGCTCCACCCCTGACACCTTGACAACGGGCGCAGCAGCTGCACCGGCACACTACATACACCAAACAGAAATGGTGGCATTACTGGAAAGAGACAGAGCTGAGGGATGGCAGGTATGCACATTAAGAAAGGGAAGGGAGCAGTCTGGGTGAACAGAATTTAAACACAAAGAAGTCAAAGACTGAAGTCAAAAGAAGAGAAATCAGCTAAGTTGTTTACATTACACAAGGTCTCTGACACAGACTTGGGCACACAACTACTTTTGTCTGTCCCTGAGTCAGCAAGGATACTCTGGAGAAGCTCTTCAAATAACATATGAACTGTGCATTTAAAAAAATACGCACATGAACTACACTGATGAAGCACAGTATTTAAATAAACCTCAGCAACAGGAAACCCAAGCTAACGGGAGTTAGAAGCAATTTGCTCAAAAGATAAAGCCAGGATTCAGGTGTAGCTTTGTTTCTCATTTCACAAGGCACATGGGGCTGCACTGAAATCTAGCAAAGGTAAGAAATGAGACTAAATCTCATGTAATCCCCAAAACTGAGCAAACCAATCCTCTCTTCACAGACAAATGAAGTAAGGACAGAAAGGGCAGAACCCAGTCCTATCCACACAGCTCTCCTCACCTCATCCTCTGACACATATGCAGCCCCGAGCTCTTCCACATCCTCAACAGTGCTCTCTCCTATTACTGATGCTCCATTAGATGCTGCTGGTGGTGTTGGATCTTTAATGACTTGTGCTTTTTTCCTGTCTACCCCTTCCCACGCACTTTCCACTGCTTGCAGGATATAGGCTGTCCTGGTCTCATCTCTAAGAGAACAGCATTAAGGACATTTCTAGATGCACATATTCACACCTCACCTTGAAGCAACTATGACATTTTCAGTGACTTCCAAGCCTGTGCCTACATTAACATTCCCTCCTTTCTTTTTTTAAGAGAAAACGTTCCATCACTCACTGCCAGTCATGCAGCTTAACCAGAAGCTGCAACACTGGAAATGCCACTGGTGTGAAGGAGTCTAAGAGCACCCAGGTCTGCAAAACCCCAAGGTGACAGCAAAGGATACAGTGTGGAAGATGCTTGCTGAAGCAGACTGACATCATCCTCCACAGGAAACAGCTCATCATAGTCACGGAGAAATCTGAAGATGCAGAAGCAAGTTTAATCAGTCGAACTCAAGAATAAATTACAAGCAGACCTGTCACACACTACTACCCCTGCCACACCACTTTCGACTTCCTCACTGCTCAGGCAGGAACATTTACAACCTCTCACCCAATACTGAATTCCAGCATGGGTTGCCATGTCTGACTTTGCCCCCATTACATTGCAGCAACACTTCTCCCCAAGCCATCAGAGCCAGCTGCAACACTCCTCATGATGCTGAGACCTGTAACCCAGCGCCGCATTACAGAGCAAGTATGGTTTATGACTTGAACATGATCAGAATGACAGCATCGTCAGGAGGACAAGATCGAATTCCCAGTTCTGCCACTTATTTGCTTTGCATCTTCAGTATTAGCACTTAATATCTTTCTGGTCTGGTCACCCCAGTTGAAAAGCACAGTTTAGTAATAATAGCCTAACTTGTCCAAGTAGCTAATGGCTAAATTGCTACCCTCCACTTTGCAAGCCTGGATTAAAGAGAGTGAAGAATAACATTCTCCAGCGTCATGCAACATCCTCCTCACCTTCGCAGTAAAGTCTGTACTGCAGTCTGAAATCCTCTCGCAGCAGTTCTCCCAACTAGTTAGAATGATTTCTAACTCCCCAATGCATCGTAATGCCTCATAATAACGTCTCAGGCAATTCTCTTGTAAAGAATGGAAGAGGAAGGCAAGCTGACCCTCCCCTTGGGCCTCTTTCAGCCAGACTCACCTCCTTTCCTGAAGCACCGAAGTGAAGATCTGTAGAAATTCCTCAATAAAAGGCTGAATGTTCTCACAGCTGCAGAAAACAATGGCACAACAGAGTGAAAAACTCAGTGGTAAGCCTACTGCATTACACAATCTCCACATTCTGCCTCACTAGCCAAACTAGTCACGTTCATACATCAAGGGAAAATCCCATTTGAAAATAGATTTCAGTCCACTTTTTGGCTTTCACAGGAGCAAAGGGTCAAATGGAAACAAGTTTCTTTTATGGCTTCAGCAAACATTTCAGCCAGCTACATCTAAAGCTGTATCACAATTAGAATTATAGGATTTCTGACAGACTTTACAAATCATAGTTTGATGCCTCAGACTTGCAATAAGCAGAAAGGATGTGTAGCGCTTTTGTAATTGCACTCTTATTATATGCCTTGGGATTATAACAGTGAACCTCCCAGAAAATATGTGCTCACCTATGTAAGAACACATGCCAAGAAAACTCCTATTGCGACCTTTCTGTTATAGTGTGTAAACCTCCCATTGCTGCTGATGCATCAAGCCTCACAGCGAGACAGAATGCTCTCTGCAGTAGATCAGTGTTAAGAAAAAAGTATTTCCCTAGAAGCCAGACACATCGTTTTCACAATAGCCTTAGCTCTTATCAAACTGGCAACGAGTGTCTGGAGCTGTCCTTTACTACCTCTGAAGTGTATATAGTCCTAAATACCGTGGAATCGGAACGCATTACGCTCTTTGGTTCCTTTATACTTTCAATATTCTGGTGGGTACTGAAAGGCAGTACTCAGGTAAAGCAAGGGTAAGGCAAGGCTACTATTGCTCCTTTAAGGATTGGACTTCTAGCACAGAAAGATTGGGTGATTCAGTCCAGGTCACAGAGGAAGTCAAGGAAGCAAATCCAGGTCTCTCAATAAGGAATTCCACCAACACACCCTCCTCATCTTCTTGGACAACTCTCCCGATATCAAACCAGGGAAAATATTCAAGCAGAACAGGAGCCACAGAGACCAGCAATCTATAACCTATGGTTACATCTATTATCAAACCATAACAACTACAGGCAAAGAGACACCAGCCCAAGACACCACTGGTCTAAGGCTCTAAGCACAAGACCTAGGTTCTTGGCTCTGTCCCCAATATACAGCATGATTTTGGGTCATTTCAATTCTCTTCATTTCTCTATTTTAAATAAGGATAGTTATACTTGCCTTCATTTTCAGATTACTCAGAGAGCTATCTGTTAACAATTTTCACAAGAGGAGTGGGGGCAGAACTAGGTAAAGGCACCAGTATCTAGATTTAAAATGACTGTTTTCAGTGATCTGTAACACTGCATTGCTTTTACGGTGGTGTCTCAGTCCAGGTACCTACACTAAGCACTAGAGTTTGCAGCTTAGCCATAAACTGAGGTTACAAAGCTTGTTGGACCACAGCCTTATCCCACTTTAGCAGGGTCAACATGCAGCTCACCACACCAATTCTGGATCATATAGCTTCATCTGGGATATTCCTGCTATGCAGGACAACAGACTTCTGATCTTAGCCAAAGTCTTTGGCTACGACCCCCAACACAAAGAGCAGTATCACTTCATTTTCTCCAGTAAATCTGAAAACGAGGAAACAATCTCCCCCACAATGGCAATCAAATAACTGGCTAGCACCACAGAGCCCAAGTGCCAATACCTGCTTTCTAAGATGGGCTGCAGACAGACTTGGTTTATGAGGATGTGAAAAGCTTCTATCATCTTCTTCCTGGAATGTGAAATTCTTCTCCACAAATCAGCAAAAACACTTCAGAGAGAGTAAAAGAACACACTGTTGGTGTCAGCACAAGAAATCTGAATCTTTAACAAATCTTTACTCCAGAGGAGGAATTTCATTAGCAGAATCATTTCTTTGTGCCAAGAACCAGAAATTAGAGCCATTTCATACTCATTAAGGAAAAATCCATGCTCTAAACAAAGTTGGTCTCAATCACCAGTTGTCCCGACAGCTAGACACAGGATATCTCAACTGTACCAGCACAGTCTGCACCTTAAAATGAGACCAATCTATACAAAGAGATATCATTCACATTTTCACACTTTGTTACGATCTGAATGCATCTCCCATCAAGTTGTTCTTAGACAGCAGTGAAAGAAATCATTAGTCACCCCACTGCCCAGGAAAATTTGGAATTAGAAAAGTCACCTCTTCAGAGTTCTTTGAAGCAGCATAAAAAAAAGATAGAAAGACTCCACAGAGGTGGGTAAAGCAGCATGAAGTGAATTTTTAACTAAGCCCTGGGACATTTTTATTGAAAAGAAAAAGCAAGCCTTTGCAGACATTTTCACCTGTTATCCTCATAATGCCTCTTCTTAATTGCAGATTCCAGCTCAGGAATTGCCAGTTCATAAAATGAAGCTAATCTGTTGAAAGGGGCAACAAAACAGTAACTTCAACTGAGGTTTCAAAAATAATTTGCTAAAAGACAAATCAAATGGTTAATTTCATTAAATTCTCGTCACTAGCAGCACCTCATTAGCTTTATCCCATTTTGTTATTTGTTCCCTGAAACAGAAGCAAGCAAATATGCACTAGACAAAGAGCAGCACTCTAAGGAAACCATCAAGGTGTCTTTGAAGACATAGGCAAAGAAATACATTTGAAAAGCATCATGCTACTGAACAGAAGAATGAGCTGCCCAACTAAGAAACACCCCAAACAAATTTGCAGTCTGCAAAGAGCTGATATGCTTGAGTCCATCATGAAACACCACCTCCCACCCCAATATCCTTATGGCCCTATCTTGCTGTATGTTAAAAACTGGATATGAAACAGGATGTGATTTCCGGTAAAGTCTTGCTGGCCTTGCTATACAGCTTTGCTCTAGGTGGGCATTTAGATGAAGGTATCCAATATGCAGAAAACCTAAGAGGATGCTTCAATAAATGGGGCAGGGAGGAAGCAAAGAAAGCGAGTTTGGTCCAGTTGCACATTTTATGTGCCAGGCAGCCCACACAGACCCTTTCCTTCAGGGATAGAGCACCAAGAGATGTGGAGAAACACCCTCACAGAAGAAGTGGTACTGGCTGTTAATCAGTAGCTAGATATTATAAATAACGGTTTACAGCACTTTGCACAAAAGCCAAGCCGGCCGAACTGATGAACAGAGGCTCCATTAGGAACATTATGTCCGTGTCTCATATTAAGAGCCGAACATGTTAAATGAGTATCCTTGAGGCAAATGTAGCAGAAGCTGGTTGATGCTTTTAGTCAGGGAGAGAAATGGCCAGCCAGCAGATGGATTCAGACTCACAGAGGTTCCAAAAAGATGACACGTAAATCAGTTTTCCCTCCCCATACTCCAAAGACCCCGTCATTAGTCCGTATTGAGAAGTAATGAAAATGTTGCTGCTGTCCCACTGCACAGAGATCAAAACTACTTCAGCACATCTCTGACATCAGCAGTAGAATTAAGAGCAAAAGGCTTTCCTCCTCCGTGTAACCAAGCATGTAAGCAGTGCTGCTTGCCAATCCAAACAGCCACCAGCAGTCCACCACTCTGCTCTTCTTTCAATAACCAACTCAACAACAACATCCAAAGAGGACAGAAACCTACACACCCCAGAGCAACATTACTCAACCTGTGGTCCATAAACCACTGGCAGCTTTAAGACTTCAGAGGTCTGCAACATGATTGGAAACAAAAGCAAAATACAAATGTGTGTTTGTTCACACTAACAAGCAAACAAAACAGGGGAAATAGGGAGAATTAATTAACACTTCACTTGGTCCTAGCAAAAGCTGTTACGGCAAGACTCTTCAGGATGATCTGGGGGCTTCAAACTCCTGGAGCAAGCTGGGTAAGTGCCACTCAAGGACTTGCAGCCTCTCTGGGAAACACACTCTGCTGTCTGGTCCTTGAGACCGTCCTGACTCACTGCCACTGTGATCCAGAGTTGGACAGGGAATTAGCTGTCAGCCCAGCTGTGATAGTGCTGGCTTGTCATCGTCTCCCAGGCACTCAGCTTTTGCCAAACCTCAATAACATTCTCTAACATAAAACTTAAGCAGAACATCAAACTAAAACATTTATTTTCAGATTTTGATGGACTAGCACTCTGAAATACTTTCTACTTCCCTTGCTTTAGGTCCTACAGCAGGAAGCTCTTTTTGTCCACAACTCTTTTCTGCTCGTCCCTTCCCACCCTTTCCAAAGCACACGGAGTACTGTTTAGCTGGGTTTTGAAGTTGTTGTGGTTGCCTGGCTCTAGAATCACTCATAGATAATGATGAGGGTGAACATGTAACAGACAAAATCTAGACGCCCCTATATTAATTAATTTATTATTCTGTATTCCTGTCAGTGTGAACCTAGCAGTCTCTAGTTGCATTAAATCTGTCTGTTCTTAACGATTAAAGGACTGGGACAGGACACAGCAGGACAGTCAGTATTTTTACTTCACCAAGACAAGCTCTGTCTGCAGTCTAAGATATACCTGTAACAAAACTCATGTTTTTGGAAGGTCTGGCAAGCCATTGGGAAGACATCAAGAAATGCCCAGAGTGTCGTACAAGTGTCACATAAGTACAGCACAATATCCTTCAGCTCCTGAGAGAGAAAAAGCAATTACTGAGAGAAAAGCCAGACAAGTTTTCCTAGGAACATAGTATAACTCACTAACAGGGATGCATCATGTTCAGACCAAGCCTTTTTCCTGACTGCACAAAGGGAGTCTGCTATCAATCATAAACACATTACATGTTACTGGGTCTAGAGGCAACATCTCTACTAAAACTTCTATCCTTTAAAGATCTATAATGCAGTCCCAACCGCTCACTCTCAGTAAAGGGTCTGTGGCATTACGAGAATCCTTATCATATCCTGTTTTGGACAGTGGCTTTGTCCTCAATATATCCTCCCCATATAGTATTCTTCCCCATCTCGCTGGAAGCACTGCGTAGCAGTAATACAGGAATTAAAGGGATTATTTCAGTGGTTCATTCCAGTGCAAGACGGATTTCCAGGGCAGCTGTAACAACTCCCACACACAAACTTATATGACTAAGGTTTTGTAGAAGACCGTGCTCACTGACATGGGGCCTGTCTTTGCACAGCATCCAGCACAAAAAACCCCCTCTTAATTAACTAAAGTACACTGTTGTTAAACAAACATTTCTGAAGAAAAAAAACAATCCAACCCTGATCACTGTCAAGCTTATGTGGAGACTTCTGTCAGATACTCTGTTACATTACCTATAAGTCCATTAAGCGAAAAAGACGGCAGGTTTAAAAAGAACCCACGATACAATGGATATCGTTGAAATGCACACAAGCAAAGCAACCAACTCATGGTGGAAAGCCTTTATCATCAAGTCATATGACAAACAGTGAAACAATGACACAGAACCATGTGCTGTATGAGCCACCAGTATTTGGGAACAGCATGACCCTCTGTGGTCTTACTGCTCCATAGACTGTTCAGTCTGCAGGACTACAAACCGTAAAGTGCAAGGAGCAACAGTCCTACCTGGAGAGGCATGTTCCCCGGAGTCACATTTACTTTTTCTTCCAATTTCTGGGGCTCAGCAGAGGCTCCTCCACACTGCAAACCACACTTATGCAAAATATTGTTGAACACCTAAATCAAGAGAGCAGAACAGTGTTAAAACAGACAGGAGAAAGCAGCAGGACATGCTTTAACTTGTTAACAATCACTCCTATGATCACATATGCAATATGGGACCATTTCCATACAGCACAGAGCTGCGTAAAATGAAAGCCGCAACAGACTCTACAGCAGGAAGGGCCACACTGCACTTTGGAAACTCCATGCAACTTGCAAGTAATTTAAATGCAGCTGCATGTGGCTGTGGTGCTGAGACAGGGATTGCAGCTAATCCAAACCCTGAGCTATGTGAGAAAAATCAGCCAACAAGGCCAACGCTGGGAGGCCACCCAGGATCCCTGCTTGTGGGAGTAGTGGGACAACAGGGATGTTAACACCACCTCCTGCTTACAAGCTAGTCCCAAAGCCTTCCTGCCCTATCCCCTGAGGTTAGCAGAGCAGATTTTGTGGCTCTTGTTTATAAACAAAAGAACCTGGGGAGAAGATGACAGAATTGGATTCCGGATTGCTAACAACCTTTGGTGTAGGACCAACTTAATTTGCTCCTTGAGAGATTTGTCAAACCTTCCTCCCAGAGGTATGTGAATGGGTGGCTAAAGGTACTGGAGTTGCATAATTGGGGTTAATATCACTATTCTACAGGGCATGTAAGCTCCTAAACCTGCACAGGTATCAACTCCTTTCAGTGACAGCATAAGCACATAAGTAGCTTTATGGATCAGTAATGACACATCTTTCTTTGAGCTGGTACATCCATTCACTTGGGAGACACTGGTATCACCCTGCAACGGTTACCAAAACACACAGTAAAGAAACCAGTGTTCTGCGGAGAAACTGCTCCGACATGGTACAGCATGAAAAGCAAATGGAATCTCTGCTGTCCTCCCCAGTAATTCATTTGAAGGTTTGGTCTTACATTCTAGAATATTTTTTAAACTTGGTATCACCTCTGAGATTTACCTCTAACAGTTTCTTAACACACAGGAAAAAAGAAGAATGGGGGCTTTCAGAAAGTGAAGTGACATTATAGGTGTCTTGGGGTAAATGGTACCTTGGATTTGTTTATTTCTGTGCACAGGTGAGCTTTTTGAGGACATAAATATGACATTTTCAGGGTACAAAGACACCAAGGCACCTTGATTTCCCCCCTCAGGTTAAATGTGAATCCTGCTTATCGAGTCTGGGGAACATAAAAGCTGCTTATAAAAATGAAAGCTTAGACACGAAGAGGTGCTAAATACTTTTTGTATGGCAACAATGCACCCCTTCCAACAGATTTTCGTTTAATCCTCAGAACCTGCAGTGGTAACGCTAACCCATTCTACTATGTCAAGTCTTAGCTACCTCTCATGGTCTCTATTTTGTAGTTTCAAGTTTCAATGTTTCCCCCACTTGGGGGGTGGAGGGATACAAAGAATACTTTTTGAACTGCCTAACAAAAATTCCTTGAGAATAACTGCAGAGGTGGCCAGAAGCTGAAGGAAGGTAACAGGAAATAGTCATCATGTAATAGTTTTAGATAAAGGTTCAGAACCTACCTGACACGTTAGCATAAACTAGAAGTAAGCAATAGCAAATACATTCTGCTTGCCTATGACCACATCTGCTCCCTTCCACCCTCTAAGCTATGCCACATCTCCAGATTAAATCCGAGCTCTGGCCCAAGCAGGAAAGCAGTACCTGGAGGACAGTAGGCAGAGTTTCGTCTAGGTCACTGAAGTAACTTGGTTGCTGAGTGAAGATATTCTCTGAGAAGAGAGAGGGAAAGAGACCATTTCCCATTAGTTCAGACATTCATGTTAACAAGCAAATTTGTACCAGAAGATGTACTTGTATTATTACTGACACACACCCCGCCTCCAGACACAGCTAATAACCATTCAGGACGGGCAGAGGCTCACTTCTCAACTCGTGCACAGGGCCTACTCCTGTAAAGCTGGCCCATCAACTCCTTAGTGCAAGTGGAGAACTGGTAATGAGAATATGCTCATCAGAGCAGAGCAAATGAGGTGTTAGATGATTCAGACCCCAGAGGCTGAATCAATGAATAATGCAAATGCTATCACTAAACATTCCTGGTTCCTTTATTTGACAACTGGAGTTGACTTTTAATTACTGATAACAGTTCAGCATACACTGGAAAGCGTTCTGCAGAATTTTTCTTAAAGGTAATGAGGCTGTAGTAATACCTGCTATTATATTACTAGGACTTCATTATCTTTACAAAATACACCGCTGAGTAATGGTGTACCATAAATCCTCACCAAATAAGCACAGGGGCTGCCTACTTTCCTGTGAATTACTGTTCAGATGATGAAAACTAACAGAGGTCTCCAGCAAGGACAGAGCATGAATAAGAGTTATGAGACAGGTTTCAGAAAAATTTATACCCTGAGAAGAACCTGAAGTTCATCAAGTTATGAATTACACACCAGAACTGCTCATGCCATTACTGTCACAACGTAATGCAGACAGTCAGGTGAGCGTATCATTGGTCACTTGCATGCAGCATTACTGTGTTGTACTCCAGAGCATATGTATAATTCAAATGAGGTTCCATACACTTAGGTCTTCTTTGGAATATTTAAGACCCAGATAATCTAAGCTTCACATCTGAAAGAGAACTATCTATCTTGTCATGCCTTCTTTCCACCTCTGAAGCTTGACAGATGAATTTAGAGTGGAAGTTACTGAAAAAGGATAAAGGGATTAAAAAATGCAGAGGTTTATCTAAGCTTTTCTGGTCTGGAAATTTGGCTGCATCACATGATCTCTAATGCTTCCACGTTAGTCAACTTGGAAATGAGACAAAAATAACTACCAAAGAAAGGAAAAAGTTTCATTACATGAACTGCAGACAAAGTCGGTTAGAATTTAGGAAGAAGAACTCACTTAATCCAAGGTTAGGTACTCTTCCATCTGTGCTCAGGTGGATATTTGTATTGGGTTTGCATAGCAAGGTTTTGGTAGCGGCAGGGCTACAGGGCTGGCTTCTGTGAAAAGCTGCCAGAAGCTCCCCCTATGTCCAACAGAGCCAGTGCCAGCCGGCTCCAAGACGGAACCACTGCTGGCCAAGGCTGAGCCCTTCAGCGATGGTGGTAGCGCCTCTGGGATAACGTATTTAGGAAGGGGGAAAAAAGCCTGCACACTGTAGTGAAGACCATGGTGAGGCAGGCTGTCCTGCAACCCCCATTCCCTGTCTCCCTGTGCTGCTCAGGGAGAGGAGGGAGAGAAATCACGAGTGAAGTTGAGCCTGGGAAAAAGGGAGGGGTGGGGGGAAGGTGTTTTTAAGATTTGGTTTTATTTCTCATTACCCTGCCCTGATTTGATTAGTAATAAATTAAGCTGATTTTCCCAAGTCGAGTCTGTTTGGCCTGTGACAGTAATTGGTGAGTGATCTCTCCCTGTCCTTATCTCGACCCACAAACCTTCTGTTATTTTTTCTCTCCCCTGTCCAGCTGAGGAGGAGAGCAATAGAGCTGCTTTGGTGGGCAGCTGGCATCCAGCCAGGGTCAACCCACCACAATGTTAAAGATCACAAGTGGTTCCCTTGTGAAGTGAGCACAGGATAAATCAGAAGCTAAACCAATGTGCCCTGTCTTCATTATGCAGGTTCTAGCATCCAAGGCTGAGATGTTACTTAATATGCACTTGCCACTAAGAGTGTCTGTACAGATACAGCTTGAGCAATGCTCTGAAGTGCTTTGTGGTTTGAAGGTACTATATAAATCAATGTCTGCATTGAAATGCCAAGTTCCCCCACTTCATAGACCAGTGATTACCTCATGTTACATGTTTCACTCTGCTCCCAACTCTGGGAACAAAAGCACTCATAGGAGCAGTTGGACTGTGCCCCATCTTCCAACCCACCTCCCTCCCTGCCCAGGAATTGAGCTGTTTGCCCCTTCCCATCTCTACCAGGATTTTACAGAGCCCTCATGGTCCTCTTACAGTGGCTGAGAACACATTTAATTGGCATGGGAAACAACTGCTGAGGCATAACTGAGCCTTGGTTCATGCCTAAAGCCACAAGCCCAGCTCAGGACAGCTAAGTGGCAGGACACAACGTCTTCCTTGACATAAACGAAGTTCACAAGAAAGAAAGTAATCGAATTTAGAAACTGATCTAGAAAATAGAGATTCTAGTTGCTACTGAACAATTCATTTTCAGAGCAGTAACACTGGTATAAAACCCCACTCGTCATTTGCCACTATACGAGTAAGCAAAAGCCTACGCGCAACAAGTTCTTCCTTGGCTTTAACTAACCAATCATCTTCTGGAGCAGAAGACCATTTCCTTTCCCGAAAAGCACACAGAGATCCAGAATCTTAGGGATATCGAACAGGAAGTTATTGTAAATAATTTCTCCAAAGACAGAGGGAGTGATGAAATGATCCTACAAAGAAAAAAAAAAGTAATTTAAAGGATAATCCATATCTTACTCTGCAAGAGCTCTGCCATTATAATGACACCTGTAAAAACATCTCTTAAAGGCGTATTAAGGATTTTGTTTCACAGAAGGCAGCAACTTTGCTTACCCCAGCTTCTGCAGAGCTCTCCATCCCCACATTCCCAGCTGCTTGTCATTGCCACACCACCACCCACCCCACTGGCCTCGTACCACTCACAGGGCCAGGCTGCACCACGAAGTGAACGCATCAACCTAAGAGTTAAAACAAAAAGCTACCTACGGTTCATTCTGTTCCAGACCTGGCTCATGATACGGCCAAATAAACAGCTGAGCTGACACAAGAATGGCTCAGCTCAGGAGCAGGAACAAGTAACCAGGCATAGGAACAGCATAACTGGCACTGACACTGGAAAAATACACGTGAGATCACAGCCTGAGGTTACTGGTACCCTGGAAGAGTAGAATCAAAGCACCAAAGACAACTGCATCAGCGACAAGTTGGAAGAAAACCCAGGAACTGCAGCTCTGTACCCTGACTGCTAGAACACTGTGTCAAAAACATGTGACTCATAACATCAAAGGAATTTCTTCTAAAATTCTAGATGACAAAAATTCCATCATCTTTGACACTGAGAAATAAGCAACGTAAAACGTGATTTTGGATTTTCAGAAGACAAGTTTGCCTATGATAGCAAATGTTTTCAGTCACAGTGAAAGGTAGCATGCACATTTTCCCTGCTAAAACAGAGGGACAGGGCTTTACGCTGGCTAGGTTCAACTTCTAGAACTCCTGCTGACTGCCTGCATGACAGACTATTCATTCTCTGCAAATTACTCATTTATAAAATGGTTTCAAATGCTTGTCTGCCTCACTGGAGCGGTAAGATTTAATCAGATCCTGGAATGAAAGACACCATAGAGGTGTTGAGTACTCTTGCTGAAGCAGTGCCAGCTGCAGGCTCCAACATTCCTTCTACCTGATCCCACCCCAGTCCTCCAACTCCCAACTCCAAGAACTTTCCTCAAAATTTCCTGAGTGTCACCATTGTGATAATCAAGAGAATCAGGACACCACTAAAGAACAGATCATGAACCAATGAGGATATCAAGGGAGTAATTGCTAAAACACAAGGTGCCTCACGCATCCTGCCCAAAGGCCTTGTGGAAATTCCACAGCTCCTCGTGGGAGTGGCGCTCATGCAATTAGGGCTGAGTATGTCTTTCAATTAATGTGCCAAGAAAACAGTAATTTAAAGCAATCTCACTGCGTCCCCAAAACTTGGGGAAAGTTCAAGGAGAGACAAGTATTAGCACAGATTATGCGACACTGTACGGCACAGAGGAAGTGGCACTGAGGAAGCGACCGCTCAGCTCCTGGTGGCCTGAAGAGCCTCTGTTCCATGCAGCCATACAAAGGCTAACGTACTCTTTTTCCTCTTACAGCGATGTATTATACCACCACCTGTGGCTAACCTGCTATGACTTAGTTGATTGCCTGGATCTCCTCACTAAGAAATCATTGCATGGTTCAGATAATCACTCAGAGCTGAAGTATCATCTCCATACGGAAAAACAGACTGATAAAAATAGCCAGGGAGAGGAACACAGTTGGTCATGCAAGTAAGAAACATGTTTAACTTCTCTAATTTTCCTTTTCCTTGAGCTATACAGCCCGTAGTACCCACAAGGCAAAGAAATATTTACCTTGGACTCCTTGTGAGTGGACATTCTGAGGAAAGTCAGGAATACACTCCGATGAAGACATTTCTGCACGTCGTCCACCTCTGGATGGCAATCCAACAACTCATCAAACTTGCGAGGGGCATAGCACAGGTAGGAATCCAGACATTTCTGAAGCGTCTCATCAAATATTACCTTGCACAACGAGAGACAAGAAAATGGAAAGAAGAGAACATCACTCATCCATAGGTTGTGCTCATGGGAGGCCCAGTTAAATTTAAAAGCAAGCTAAAACATTTGAGAGTGCTAAAAGGATTCACATATGCATCAAATACAAGCAAACTCTTAAAATCCACAATGAAAAATCTATAGGGAAATACTACTTTCTTTGCACTCTAAGGTGCAGTAATTAAAATTAAAATGCTTGACAAATGACATAATGAGCGTATACAAGTCTTTATGAAAATGATTTAAAGTTCATAGATTTTACAAGCACTTAGATTGTTCATGCTTTTTCTCCAGTGTTCACAAAACAATTGTTACCTGGCACCAAAATTTGTCATGAGGCAAAGCCAGGAGCCAGTTCAGGTCATCTGCAATGAATTTTGCTCGCTCCAAGAATTCTTCCACTGAGGCGGGGTCTCTGACAACAGGTGGCGGTCTGTATAGCACAAAAGACCGATCTGCTTTTATTTCTGGGTGCTGCAGAAAGCCAAAACACTGTATTAAAAACACAGACCAAGTGACAGGAATGCCCAGTTACCATTTGCACTGCTCACTGAATCTTAGGAAGCCAACAAAAAATTACACTTTAATACAAATTGACATTCAGTTCCTTGGTAACCTCTCATTCTCTAATCTTTCAAAGCAGCAGATCAGTGGGTTTGTATCCTTATTTATCAGCAATATTTTCAGACCTTCACGACTTGGTAGATGTTGCTCCCTGCATTCTATTAACCAAAAACCTTGCAAAGCAATCCTCCCACACCTTCAAAACAAACAGCAACAGCTTCATGTCATGCCTTTGAAATGTGGTCTGCACTCTCTCTTCTTCCTCTGAACTGGTTCTTGCACAACATTCCATGAAGTCAAACCGACATGACCACCAAATACAGAGAAGAAACATTTCACTACCCTTCCTGAGGGTTACTGAACAGCCTTTGCCCAAATACTCCCATTCTAGAATGAGAATCACACTGAGTAGCGAGCAGCAGCTTTGAGCTCTGCCTCAAACCACAGAGGGCACCACAGGTTTACCACAGGGTAAACCTCCTCACAAGCAAGCAGCATTAATGGCAGGTCCCACTTCTGCAACATGCCCAGAAGGCTCTCCCCACACCTTCTTGTTTCTGGGAGAAAAGGGTAACTGTGGACTTAACTTTTTGATTTCACCAAGCTGAAGCCACAGGGTGGGAGGTCACGGGATGCAATAAGTGGACGGACTTATCCCAGCACTATAGCTCAGAGCTAAACTTCATGTAAAGTCTGCAAAAGCTCCCAAAGCATTCTCTCTATTGCAACAAAGTTTACATTGCTAATCCGGCTGTTCCTGAAAAGAATAAGGAGTTCTGGGAGAACAGAATTTACTATAGATGTTGAACACATTAAGTTTTCCTTTACCCATCACTGAAATAAAATTCTCAACTATCTGAATGCGCTAAAACACAAAGAAAACAGTTTCTTTAACGTGGAAACTGACCAACTTTCATCATATCCTGGACCAAGGGCTAGTTTTGCCCAGGCCTGAATATACAACAATTATTTGTTAAAGGTCTTGTTTGGCTTTTGGGAAAAACACAGCTCACCAGTGCTGGTAAAGTTCTCAGCTTCCCTGTCTTGGGATCCCTCTCTGTCAGCTGGAGTTCATCCAGAGGCAAGGCTGGCATCGTGATGAGTTGTTCCTGTCTTCAGCAAAGAGAAAAAACAAAAGCAGCACAGGATGCATTTTACAAGGTCAACCAACCAAAAGCATAACAAAAGAGGCTACAGCCTTACTGTAACACATACACACACAGCGGCTGGAAATACATTTACTCACCACCCAAATGCCAAACCCAAGAGCCAGCTGCACATGCCTCAGAAGAAGCCTGTACCATGGTGCTATACCTTCATCCCTGTTCCCTACTGAGAGGCCACAGATACCTTCCAGGACAACAAAAAGAATTCTGGACCATTGTTTAATATGGGAGCTTGATATTTAAATCTGGTTCCTGAAGAGTTGGGCTGAACTCTGCTTACGCAGTCTCTTTTAATGCTTGCAGTCTATCTCCTGACACTACAAACTGGAGAGGCAATCAAAAGACGTCCTGCCAACATACTGTTAAAACAGTATTTTGGTGCTTAAGTGGCAGCATCACTCAGTACTCATCCAGATAAGGCATGCAGAGTGAGCCTATGAAACACAGCCTTCCTTTCCCCTGCCAATTTTCCACGTGCTCACAAAACCACATTTTATTCTACAACAGCATTTTTAAGTTCAGAAATATTTCAATTAACTTTCTGAAATTAACTGTAAGTCAAACTTTAGAGTAATTCAAAAGAAATTATTATGTGCACTGTTTAAAAAGTTCAGATATTTACAAAAAATGAAAACTGCAGGTTAACAGAGCTTTTCATTTCTTGGGGTTTTAGGGTATCATGATTTCTGTGAAATGGTACTCAAAAGTTATGTTCTTGTTAAGATTTAAGATCACAAGTCTCCTTATACACATATTTAATTGTTTTCCCATTGCCTGGGCAGAACAATTAAAACAACAGAAGGGTCCCTACGGCCCAACGATACTGACTGAGGAGCAAGATCACAGCTTAGACAGCAAGTGAGAGAGTAACATTTTTGGTTCCAGAGAATTTGTCACTTGTGGACTTAGGCAAAAACTGTGTCATCCAGCATTTCAGAGTTTGATTTTTCATGGAAATAAATTGAAAAAATTACACTAGAGCAAAACCAATATATTGGGCAACTTAGAAAACTTAAACTAGTTATGTCTTTCCAAGGGAGTTTAAAGATTAGAATATTGACAAGAGTGTTTTTAATTTTTTTTATGATAAACAATTTCTTGGAAAGACACACTTCTCAGCAGAATAAGCCAAAGTGTTTTTGAGTTCTCATCATATATTTAATTTGGCTCTCAGAGTTTCTAGAGTCATTCCGTAAACTGCCATAGAAGAGTGTGTTGGCAACAAGAAAAAATGTGTCAAGTGTCTCATTTCAAGCCTGCTGAGCATCAAACTCATCAGCCCAAATCAAAAACATCTTGGAAGAGACAGGCCCCTGACAAAAATCTTATTCATCTGGAGAAGAGAATAAACGTGAGCATGGGATGTCCTCAACAAAGAGAGTCATCCCTGATCACTAGCATATGCGTTCCCCCCAAGAGCTCTGGCCTGCGCTACAGGGACATGATTAATTCATCATACCCTGTGATTTCAGACATGCAGCACAAAAGCCCAACAGCCCTGGCAAAGAATACAACAAACCAGACTTTTGCCAGGGAAACTTGTTTCCACAGCATCAGGAGCATTCTCTGCCCTGTACTTCCCACTACCCACCGAGGCGCATAGACACGAGGACACCCAGGGTGAGGTGCAGGCTGCTGGGGCCGAGGCACCCACCGCAGCACTGCTGTTCGAGGGAGGCTGCCGCACTGCAGCTTCGCTGACCACAGCAGCATATATTGGACATACCGCTAAAGAGTCGGACAAAGCCCTGGCAGCCCTCTTCCCTGTGTTTACTTGGAAGTCACCAGCCCTAGTTCTCCCCCACTACTGCTCAAGGGCCTCCAGCAGGCTGACACCAGGCACCCACCCCAGCCCCCACCTCGCCCCAAGCCAGGCACCAAACCGAGCTCTGCCGGCATCTCCCTGCACGCCCTCCTCTGTGTGCCGCCACCAGCACCCTGCCACCGCCACCCTGCCAGGCCCAGCCATTCTCCTGCAGCCCCCAATACCCCACCAGCCGCTACCACCAGCCCCAGGCTCTGGCAATGTGTCATAGACTCATAGAATGGTTTGGGTTGTAAGGGACGTTTAGAGATCATCTAGTCCAACCTCACTTGGAATGTTTCCAGGGATGGGGTATCCACCACCTCTCTGGGCAACCTGGGCCAGGGTTTCACCACCCTCATTGTAAAAAACTTCTTCCTTCTATCCAGTCTAAATCTACCCTCCTTTAGTTTAAAACCATCACCACTTGTCCTGTCACAACAGGCCTTGCTAAAGAGATTGTCCCCATCCTTCTTGTCGTCCCCCTTTAAGTATTGAAAGGCCGCAATAAGGTCTCCCCGCAGCCTTCTCTTCTCCAGGCTGAACAGCCCCAGCTCTCTCAGCCTGTCCTCGTAGGAGAGGTGCTCCAGCCCTCGGATCATTTTTGTGGCCTCCTCTGGACCCGCTCCAACAGCTCCATGTCGTTCCTGTGCTGAGGACCCCAGAGCTGGACACAGCACTGCAGGGGGGTCTCACCAGAGCAGAGGGGCAGAATCCCCTCCCTCGCCCTGCTACCCACACTGCTGGTGACACAGCCCAGGATGCGGTCGGCCTTCTGGGCTGCGAGCGCACGCTGCCGGCTCATGTGCACCCCCCAGGCCCCGACACCTCGTCCCGGCCCCGCCGGCCCCACCGCACGCCCCACCGCTCTCTCCCCCCACCGCCAGACAAGCCAGGCCCTGTCGCCCCCGACACCCCGAGCCGCTACCACCGCCGCCCCCCGGTCCGGCGCGGCCCCGTCCCCCCGCCCAGCCGCAGCCATGCCCTCCCAGGCCCTGCCGCCGCCGCCGCCACCGCCCCAGCCCCGCCCACGGCCCCGCCGCGGCGCCCGGGCCCTCCTCACCGGGCGGCCACGTCCCGCCACCACTGCCCCGCCAGCACCTCGCTTCCGCGGCCGGGCGGCCCTTCCGGTGCCGAGCGGAAGTGGCGGGGGGCGGAGCATGGCGCGGTCCCGCCCCCGTCGGCAGGTTCTGTCGGTACCGCCGGGAGTTGGCGGTGCTGGACCCCCCCCCGGCCCCGCCCCGAGACCCCCGGGCTCCCCCGGGTCCCTCCCCGCCCCTCCGAGACCCCGCGAGCACCCTCGGCCCCCCCAAGCCCCCCCGACCCTCCTGAGCCCCCCAAAGCACCCTCGGCCCCCCCAAGCCCCCCCGGCCCTCCTGAGCCCCCCAGAGCACCCTCGGCCCCCCCAAGCCCCCCCGGCCCTCCTGAGCCCCCCAGAGCACCCTCGGCTCCCCCGGGGTCCCCCCAGGCCGCACCGCCAGCCCTCGGCACTGCCACCGCAGGGACCAAAGGGGCAGTTTCTGATCCCGCGGCAGCCGTCCATGCCTGGGTCCAGCCGTGGGCTCGCAGTCACGGCCCGTTAACGTTGTCCCGTGAGGGTAAGACAGCCCCTGCCTGCAAAGCGGTTCTTCCTTGGAAAGACTACCCGCCAGTTCGATGAGTCACCCTGACCTTACCAATTTCATCGTACTGACCCATCTGGGGACAGGGACGGGGCCCCGCAGGGCACTCGCGGCCAGGACCCCACGCAGCCCCCTGGCTGGTGCCCTCGGTGTTGGCTCCTCGTTGCTCGTTAGGGAGATCCCTGCCTGCGACAGTTTGATGCTGCAGGACGAGTGTTAGTCTTGTCAATCAATGCAAGCACAACTGACACGAGGAGCAGGCTGGGTTCGTTGCCTTACACCACAATGACACCCTGGGAAGCCGGTGCTCCCTGGTCTGCGGGAGGACAGAGGGGCGCAGCAGGGACGGACACATCTGACTGCCACTAACTGAGGTGCCCTGAAGGGTCTCCGTTCTCTCCCTTGAGCACTGGGAACTTCTGCTAAACCTAGGCCGGAGTCCAGATTTAGATGGCAAAGTAGCCTAAAATAGAAGCCACGCCATGCTCCCTGTCACGTGGCTAATTAGGAATGGGACTGTAACGAGGTTCCAGTTCCCTATCCAAGGCCTCGGAGACTCCGGATGGTTGGTGTTCCAACCTCCCGCATTCCGGCTGTGTGTGCTGGTGTTGGGGTGCCCGTGACCCCACCAGAGGGACCTGAGGGGCAGGAGGGGCCTGAGGGTTTCCTACAGCTCAGCGGAGGAAGCCGGCAGCTCCTCCCCAGGGCTCTCCTGGCCAACAGTTCCTTCCTCGCAGGCGGACACCTTCACGCGGCACGGAGAGGCCATGCTGCTTTGACATTTGGTAGGGTACTATCAATTTGCACTTTAAATGTCATGATGGGTTGTCCGGAACCTGCCATTTTCACCATTCTTTCACCGTACCTTTTGAATTACTCATTTTGAAATGAATGATTTATTATTTCTCATTCTCAAACGTCACCTACGCCATGTCAGGCCCTCAGACTGGAGCCCCAGCACCAACACACTGTGCAAAACAACCTACCAGAACAAAACTCTAGTAATTATGTCAGATCCAAGGTTTGCTCCGATTGTTTAGTGGAGGGTAACATTTGGCAATTGAAACGTGATGCCTTTGCAAAGGCGTCTGTTTATTTCCCCTCCTTTGCCAACTTTCCCCCGGAGCAGCGGTGGCGAGGCTCCAAGTGACTCAGTGGGCTTCGAATCTGTCACCAAGCTGTTTTGAAGCACTATTCCTCTTTTTGGGGTATTTTTTTTTGTTACGTTACCAATTGTGCATTACATACTTGATTCCCTAAAGCGCTGTGAACTATTGGAGCCTCTGCCCGAAACACTGGTGATAATAACTGTGTGTGTATATCTGAGTTATGTAATTATACGTATATGAATTAATCTGACAAATGAATAGAAATCAAACAAGTCAACCAAAAAGCACATCTGTGCACCTGTGAACAAGATGCCAGAGACCTTCAACACTTCACAACGGTAAAAGTCAAATCTGAAACCTCAACGCGAATTGCAGCTTCCCGATTCCAGCCATGCAGGGTGACTGCTGGCCCCTCTTACATGGATAAGGCAAAGCATTAAAACTGGCTTGCAGGCTGCTGAGCGCTCCTGAAAAATCCCTCTTTCAGGGTTTGACCCTGAGCCATCTGAAGTTATTGGGCAAGCGGGCATCAGATCCGAAGCGGAGAACTTCTGCAGACAAGAGCTTCTAGAAAAGGAGCTTTCCTTAAAAGGATCCTTCTTCAGTATGATTCATGGACAGGAGGAAGTTGTTTGGTGCAGGTTATCAGATGTCACAAGTAAAAGGCTGGGCAGAGCGCCCTGGTTCCGGTAGCGCTGTCAGGGTTTTGACAGATCTACACCCATAATCTCCTTGACACTGTGCAGTAAGGACGCTCCTGATGAGGCTGGCCGTAAGACACAAAAGCGGCCTTTTCATTTCAAGCAGCGCACAGAGCACCGAGAGGAGGACTGAGACGCTGGCATGACCCCAGGAATGTGCTGTTGGAGGTCAGTCTGTTTCCTTGGTCGGTCTGTCACCAACGCTGCAACATGGCGTTCTGCTTCCGGAACAGCACCAAGATTTCCACAGTTCCTGCATTTTCTCAAATTCCACCTCAAAGCCCCAAATGGCAGCCTCGGGGCTGGCTGGGATATTGGCTTCACTTCTGCCCAGTTGCAGAAGAGAGCTGTTTTTCCCCTACTCACACAGTCGTCTTGGCGGTTACTGGGCCAAGTGACATTCTTCTCCACATGCAAACCAGGCCAGGCGCGCCTGCTGTCCCCTCTTCTTCTCCAAAGGGACATCACAGAGGGTTTAAAGAGGGCAGCCTGCCTGTGTGCTGCTTATGCGCAGGTCTGAGGGCGCAGGAAACCCTGAAGGACTGTCACTTCTAAATACATTTAAAAAATAGAAATAAAATTAAAGAGTTTTGAAATTACCAGAGGAAAATGTCAATGTAATCTAAAAAAAAGACGTAACCATAGTATTAAATTGCAAAGTTGTGAAAATTGGCCATTACATTTTCTAAGCAGCTGAAATGCAATTACAGCAATAATGATGGATCAGTATAGCCCTGGGCTTTGCAATTTTTCAG
Organism: Morus bassanus; assembly: GCA_031468815.1. Taxonomy (NCBI): domain Eukaryota; kingdom Metazoa; phylum Chordata; class Aves; order Suliformes; family Sulidae; genus Morus; species Morus bassanus. Next base: position 19,108,874 of record CM062577.1, read on the forward strand.
CCCAGCTCCACTTTTTCCTGTTTTACATTTTATCTTAATGCTATGTACATTAGCTTATCACGGAGTAATGGAAGTCGTAAGCCTTCCACAGCAAGTTCTTCATAGTCATAGAGACAGAGGTATCATCGTTAAACTGTTGACCAGATGGATCCTACAGTAATTTATTAAATATCTTTTCAATTTTCCATCATTCTCCAGTTAACCCCCTCTACATATATTCATAGCATAACGTCTCACTGTCGGATATGTTCTATCCAAAGACCCCAGGGGTGGCCCCAGACACTTAGTCTGTTCTCTGCATGGTGTTGCGTCTGCACTGGGGCAGAACACCAGTTCCCTCTTTCTCTGAGAGGCTGCTGGTACAGCGTTCCCCTGGCCAGTGGAACGAAGGAGTTGCTCAACTTCCAAGAGCTTTAACAGTGCAAGTTCCTGTGGGTGGGAAGTCCCTCCTCTGACACCTGCGCACCACAGTGGGCACAGTCCTGAGTGGGTTACCAGCATATTTCTACAGTATAAAGAATTATCACTTAAGATAATCAGTTAAAATAATATAATTTTCTGAAGCAGCTCCTTTGATCAGACAGCTTCTTAGCCTCTCGCTGCCTTGTGTTTCTCTTTTATACAACAGGATAATAACTAACTTCAGGAGGAAGGATCTTAAGTGTGCTTATTAAGAAAAATAATTATAGGCTTTATTATTATTAATAATAAAGAAAGAAAATAATAAAGAAAAATATATATGCTTTATTATTAAAAGCATTTGTCAGGCAGCATTGTTGTCGCAATGTAGTACCTGACAGCTTAAAGCTGTGTCAGTTAACTTTTCCAAAGAAAAGACACATTCGGTATAAAACACTTCAAACATTTTAGTTATTTTTAGCTCACTAGGCAAACATATGGATTATTAGTCTTGTAAGTATAAGAAAATAATATAAGAAGACATAAAACAAGACTTCCGAACACTCTGCCTCCCCCGAACCGCTGGCATATCTTCAATATTGAAGCCTTTGGCTTTTACTTCCAGGCACAGAAGTGCCTTGCACAAACAAGGTGCCATCCATCATCAGCAGTGCAATGCTCTGCACTCCCAAGCCCGAGCAGAACCAGTATGCTCAACAGAAATTCTGTAATGAAGCGCTGTCCTGCCTTTTTCAGTCAGGTTTAGTGTGTCTCCATCCTTGCGGAGCCAGGCTTGGGCAGCTGTGCTCCTACCTGGAAGCGCTGCCTCCCATGCTGTTTTCAGTATTTGCTCAGATATGTTGTAGCTGTTCCACTGAAGTTTGCACAGACTCCCAAAACTTTGTATTTGATTAGTCCTGTAGCAATCATCTTGATGTGTAGCCGTAGCCAAGACAGCTTCATTGTGCTAGCTTCCCTTCAGCAAAGTGTCACAGTACATCTTGTTTTAAAACAGGGTTATCAGAAGACAAAAACATTCTAAAATGAGACTGTTGGAGAATGTTCTGACAAAAATGATATGGAGGTAATAAAAATCTCATTATTTTCGAATTATTCATCTGCTCTTCAAGGGAATGAGTCAGAGCATCCGTTTTTTGGGCCACCTCAGGAGTGGGTGCTCTCACCCAGCATGTTTTAGTCAGGGGAAGCCTCACACTGTGCTGACCCTGACGTCCTCACTGCCTGTCATTGGGATTAAAGGAACAATGAAATAACTGCTTGTTTGATGGGAGCAGAAAGAATGGAAGTGCCTACACAAAGAGGAACACAGTAAAAATACAGTGGTCAGAACGGGTCTGAGCGCAACATTCTGTTCAGGCGTTTGTAAAAAAAAAGAAGAGTAAAACATCAAAGTAAGGTAAAAGATGAAAAAAACAAACAAAATGGGAGAGAAAGAGTGAAGACAGTTGCTTTTGGGCAGAAAACTGGCCAAAGAAGCCAGTTTGGAGTCCTGAGAAGGGAAACTACCCTGCATTTCATGATTGGACTGTTCTTACAGAATCGGGGCTTGGTGTGTTGTTTGTTTTTCTTAAGACATATCTGACCTTACCATCAGTTTTTCATCATAACAGAAACAGCCATCAGCATCTGAGTTTGGCTGTTTGGGTCACAAGAATGAAGTACGTTAAAGATTACCGGATGGTAACAGGGGCAAGAAAGTACCTGACAGATGTTTGGTTTTGCCATTTCTTGCTGTGCCAGGTGCACATAGCTCAAGGATTGCATCTCACCTACAGGACGGGCACGAGAGCAGGCCTCTGCCAAGTGATGATCTGAGAGACCGGGCTGGGGTGATCCAGAACGGGATGCTTCCAGCCTCCACCACGACCACACACAGATTTTAAACGTGCCCTTACTGAATACAGCCAATAACTAAAATGACATTTGGGTTGCCACTGCAGCCCAAAGAATATCTTTCTGTATCAGGTATCCCTTTTCTTTTCATAAGAAGCCAATTATTAACTCAGTGGCTGTGCCTCAAACAGTGAGAGAGGTTTGGGAAGGACTTGTTGGGTCTTCAGGGTCTGTTCTCAGCTCTTGGTGGCAACTGCATCAGGGTAAGGCATCTGGAAGGACGCTCCAGAGCCTCAGGACTTGAGCTCTTGGAAGCTCTGGCGTTCTCGTGTTTCAGCCCAGACTTTTCATGGCCATCGGATACTTGTTTTCTCTTACGCTAACATCACCCTTGCTCTTAAGGGAAATGTGTTTACTTCTGTGTTTACTCCCTGAAGTTTCATAGAGAACAACTGTATCCCTTCTCAGCATTCATTTTTTTGGCTAAACAAATTATTTCAGGATCCTTACATAAGAAAAAAATCAGGATTACCCTGTAATTATTCTCCAGTCACATTTTAAGTTTGTCTCCCTTGATTAAAAGTGACCAGAGCTGCATGCATAATTCCAGAGAAGGTTGCAGCAGAGCTTTGTAAAATGGTATTAACATTTTCCCCTTCTCCTGGAAATATCTCAGTTGATGCTTTTTGTCAGAGCTGCTTCATATTGGGAGTTCGCAGTCATCTTGAGATCAACAAATACACCCAGATTTTTCTCTTCTTCTGTCATTTCCAACTGATGAGCTCCCAGCTTGCAGCGGAGATTCTTGTTAGTAATTCCCAAGTGCATGACCTTGTACTTTCCACTATCAAATTTCATCCCATTCCCAATGTGCCAGCAATGTTACCCAACTCTTCCAGCAATACAGATATTCCCTCTGTAGTGCTGGTGCCTCCCAACTCTGTGCCATCAGTAAATGCCATCGCCTCACTCCTACTCTTTGTTCCAAGGCCTGTCTGAAGATCTTGTGCAAGATCAAAAGAATGTTAAGACATGCCTGGCTGGATCAGCCTGTGGTCCCTGTGGTCCAGCGCTCCGTCTCTGAGAGGGGCACTCAGTGGTGCTGTTTAGGGAGAGTGTTGGAGCCCAGCCACTTCTTGCTGTCTCTTCCCTCTGCATCCACAGGTGGTGTATGCTGGAGGTGACTTCCCTGCCTTCTCCATGTAGCTGTTTCTTACGGACCTGTTCTCCACTGATTTATTGAATAAATTTTTGAACCTGCTGATGTCTCCGAGTCAGTTCTGAAGGAGCTCAGCTCCACCCTCACAGTCTTCCTTTCCACCCAAACTACTGTCATCTGCCCTTAGCTAGCTTCTTACCTACCAAATAGCTCCCCAGATAAACTATACATTTGCCATGTGGCATTGTATTTAATATCCTATTAAATCCAGTTAGATTAAATCCATTGTATGTCCCTTGTCTAGAAAAAAATTATCAAAGGTATAATCTTAGTTAAATGCAATCTACCTCTAGGATAGCTATGTTGCGTTTTACTTCATTTTCCACTTCCTTGTCTGTCCCCAACTACTTTTTCCTTTACATTTTTTTCTAAGCTTTTAATGTTCTTGAGGTCAGTCTAACAGGTGTCTAAATGACTGGATTGCTTTTCTGCCTCCTGCTTAAAACCAGATAGTGCTTTAGTGGTTCCTCAGTAATTCATTACCACCCTCAACCTGACAAATGAAAAACTTTGTACTGGGTGAGCAAGGAGACGATCGAGGTCTGTCAGAACTGTCAGCTTGGCAACCCCTTGTTCCCTGAGCTGCGTGTCAGGTTCTCACAAGCCTTGCTCCCCCTTTGGGCACAGTAATTTCCATTTCCATAAAATAATTCTCGTTAGCTATCATCCTTTGCCCCGATCATCATAGAAAATAGAGATAAAAGTCATTTAACATGGGGCCGTACCTAACATTTATTAAAGAATAGACTGGAACACAAGAAATGGAGAGACTCAGAACACAAGACATGGAAAGTCTGCATGCAATGTGTTTAACCGTATTGGTAAAGATAATGCCAAAGACAATTTGTGTCACCGAAATAAGCAGCTGGAAGTGCACAGCTTTTCCTGTCACAGTGATGGCACTCTAGCTAGTTCCCCCTCTTTAAAAAACAGAAGGAGCAACCAGCAGGTTCTGCTGTACAAAAGCCCTGGGTCTTCAGGATTCAGCTTCCTGAAGTAGGTCACATTTGATCTCTGTCCAAGCACACTGTAAAAGGCAACCATTTAACAGGGAGTTTTCAAAATTCATATTCTGCTTCCTAATGCTGTCAACACACATCCTTTTCAGATACAGCTATACCAGCTGAACATTTTTTCATTGCTTTTGGGTACTAACAGGCCAGGAATCCTGTTTTTCCCTTCAGTTACCTGTATTTCTTCCAAAGTTCCTCTGAAGGTACATATTGACATTCAGATCACATTTGCATTCAGATGATGGCTTGTTGTTGGAAAAAATCCCTTTAGAGGGGCTGATTAACTTCCTTTCAAATGTTTACTGTCCCTGACCAAAGGAGCAAAACTAGAAAACAACTCACTGCGTGGCTTATATCTGAGTTTAAAGACACGGGATCCTGTATTTTGTGTTGTTCTCTCTGAACATTAACGCTACTTCTAGCTTAAACATGTCTTAATGACAGACTGAAGTCCATCTGTCACAATGACTAGCCTTGGACTCAGAGGGAGAGTCCTGTGGATAATTTAGGAGTGCATTTTATAGTTACTTGCACGCAAGCATTTCATTTCAGATCAAGGCAAACATGAGGAGCAGGTGGAAGTATCTCTCAAAAGTACAACCTGACCTACATACGGTATTGCAAATTAAAGATATGTATAAAAGTAAAGCAGTAATGATCCATCACACTTGCAACAAAAGCCAGATATAAATCTTGCTGCTGAAAAGGAACTCCATTGCACAAGGCTTAGTTAAAGCTTCATTTTGGAAACTGCAGCACTTGCTGCCAGCCATACCCTGCTACCTCTGACACTGCTGCCATTTGCCTCTCCAGCTTTCTCATGCCTTTCTGTTGCTTAACGCTCATATCCCTTTTGCTTTATCACTTGTCTCTCAATTTCCATGTATTTTTTGGCTCTCATGCCTTGCCTTGGCTCCCTGCTCTCCATTACCTCATGCTGTAGGAGCTGCGGGCTGCTCAGGGTGGCTTGGACAGTGCATCTACTGATGGCATGGGGCCACACATGTTCTTACAGCTGAGCTGAATGTCACCAAAGCAAAGGAGGAAAGCATCGGCCAGAAGGCCTTGTGCACAACAGTGGCATTTATAGCCAGACAGGGTGTTTCTCCAAGGGACGCACAGGCTTTGGAGGACTCCTAAGGAGGATCCCAGACTGCAGGCCCTGCTGCCAGCAGATGCTGTGGGGTGTGGGCAGATCTCAGCTTGCGGAGCCCCTCGGCTCATGGAGCCCCTGGGATTGTGGAGCCCCTCGGCTCGTGGAGCCCCTGGGATTGGGGAGCCCCTCAGCTCCCACGGCTCCCCTCAGCACCCAACTCCAGCCCACCTCCACCTATTACCTGCCTCACATGTTGGCCGAGGCGGCCACAAAACCTTCTCCTGGGACACTGTCTCTGCCACCGCATCGCACCTCCTGCCTCTGCGCAGCTCTGGGCTGCCGGGCGGCAGGCCGAGGCCAGCCTCAGCCACCTATGGATGGTTAAGCACCCTCATAGGGTTAGAAAAGGAGGAAGGGGCAAGTCGGCTTCACCTGCTGAGGGAGAGCAGCTGCCGGGCTCTGGGGATGGCTGGGCTCTGCCAGCCAGGGCTCTGGGGACAGCCGAGCTCTGGGGACAGCCAGGCTCTGGGGATGGCCGGGGCTCTGGCTATGGCTGGGCTGCAGGGATGGCCGGGGCTCTGGGGATGGCCTGGGCTGTGGCGATAGCTGGAGCTCTGATGATGGCCGGGCTCCAGGGGTGGCCGGGCTCTGGCGATGGCCGGGGCCCCGAGGATGGCTGGGCTGCGGCGGCCGTTCCCGAGGGCCCGGGCAGCCCCGAGGCGAAAGGCGACCCGAGGCGAAGCCACCGCCCGCCATGGCTTCCCCGCCCGGGGCGGGGCGTGGCGGGGGCGGGAAGGGCGCGCGCCCCGCCCCGCCCCTCGGAGGAGGGAGGGAGGGAGGGAGGGGGGAGGTGGCGGCGGGAGCGCGCCTGGCCCCGCCGTGCCCGCGTCCCGTGCGGCCGCCATGTTGTTGTGGCCGTAAGAGGTGGCGGAGGCAGCCCGGATCCCGGCGACCCCGGCTCAGGCAGGCGGCCGCGCCCCGGGAGGGGGTGTGGGGGCTCCGCGCCATGCCCTGCCCCGCGGTAAGGAGCCGGCGTGGGGCGTACGGGATGTCTGGCGGGGGAGACCGGCCGGCCTGCCGGGCCGGGGCCTGGAGGAGGGCGGCCGGGCTGTCAGCTGCGGGGCCGCGGCCCGGCACGCCCCCTCGGCCCGCGGGGCGAGGGGCAGCGCCGGGCGCCGGCTCCCTCCGCTCTGCTTGGCCGGGGCCGCCGCGGGAGGAGGAGGAGGAGGAGGAGGCGGCGGCGGCGGCGGCGGCGGCGGAGGGCTGAGGCGCTCGCCCGGCTCGGCGGCCGGGGGTGGCGGCGGCGGCCTCCCCGCGGGCGGGAAGCCGTCCCGGGCGGCGGAGCCTCCGCCGCGGGGCCTGGGCTGTCGGGCGGCCCGGAGGGCGGAGGGTGGGCTCTCCGCCTGGCCGCTGCTGGTGCCCGTGGCCTGCGGGCCTGACCCGGCGCCAGCCGCCCGGCGGGGGTGGCCGCCTCCCCGCTGCCGCTGGAGCCCCGCCGAGGGGTCGCCTCACGCCGTGCTCGGCTTCTCCTCCTGCTCCGGCCGCGGCGCCCGTCGCGTTCAGCTGTCCTTGTGCTTGGGGCAACACTCCCGTCCCCTTTAGATGCGGGACTTGTTAAGGCTTTTTATTTACGTAGTTTGGGGGCTTTAATTGTGCCTCTTTCCCACGTTCTTTTTCACAGTCCTGTTCTTTTGATGGCATCTGAGCAGATGTTGCCCCTCTCTGGTAAGTAGTGCTTTGCACCCCCCCAACATGGAGTTCTTGCATTGCAGTTGTCTCCTCTTCTGTTTGTTCTTTTAGGGAATGTTGTTTTATCAACAGATGAGACCTCAGGTTCCTTCGTATTTTGCTGTACAGGAAACTGATTTCTTTCCTTTTCACGCACACTTCCCTCACTGCGGGGAAGGTTGGGTACGAGCTTGTAACTCTTGCAGACTTCAAGTCTGATGGCGCTCTTCTGTCTGCTTCACCTGCTTGTTGTCTTGTGTGATGAGCCCATGTAACCATGTGCAATAAGGCTCTCTTTCAGAAGAAAAGAGCTTGTCTAGTGAATCATGTCAGGGAGTGCTGAGTGTAGTGGTGCAGCTTGGCTTTATGGTGAATACAAAGGCATGTTTAAATGCCTAGGTGAGCCTGGTGGGAAGGGATGGTAGTGTGGCTGACGGAACTATGGCAGGTTTCTTGTAATACTTGTCGTGTCCTAAGCTTTAGATAAAGAGCTGAGGTGCCTGTCATCTGTTATTAAAGCATGTGCTGTAGTATTTGAAAAACTAACTTTTTTGGTGGAGGTGAAGGAGTTTTTACAAAGGAGTGCTTGTAGATAACTTGAGCGAAGGAGGCTGATATCTGCATTGCTTCAGCTGTACTCATCACAGTGGTTTTGGAAGACAGAAAAAGTGCTTTCTTTCATAGTACAGGAAATACTGTGAGCTCTTAAGTGTTGAAACTTTCTGCAGATAAGCAAAGGCGGGGCATGGGATTCTGAAATGCTTCAGCAACAAGCGTGCCTGCTTTGGAGTCTGGGGAGGCGCGAATTTGCAGAAAGAGTAATGTTGAGCAGTGGTGGTTTTTTGAGCAATTGTACTAAAAGGTACTCTTGTCCTGCCTGAAATTATAGGAGTGATAAGTTGAGAATCAAGCTTAGTTCTCTTGCTGCCAGTGTTATAGGTGCCTATCTAGGATACTGTTAATATCCATTGCAATAACTCTACACTAGAAATTATTAAAATATCAATGTTAGCCAGCTTAAATCATACGCTATGCAACCCACAAATGATACCAAGTAGGTGGAATAGTTCAGCTTGATAAGCTCTCTTGGTGGTGTTTTTTTTTTTTTTTGTAAAAATGGCCATCCCCAGCTGGAGGAGGTGGAAACGGAGCATGGCCAAGCTTCTGAAGACAGAGGATGCAATATTTTATCTCAGATCTCATTCCACCTACATGCAACCCAGGATGGTGGGGAGAAGTATGTTGTCAGCCTTTCAAGGGTAGGAGGAATGTGACTATGCTGTGCTTTGTTGGCAATTAACCTGTAAAAAAGGAGTAACTTAAGGAGGAGGGTATTGTTAGGCTGCTGGATTAACGGGCAGAAGCCTGACAAGTCTGCTGTAGCAAGGAAGAAGGAATCGTCTCCATGGAGTAAACTGGAGGAACTGGGTTTGCACCCAGCACAAAGTTTGAGATCTTTTCACCTGCAGAGGTGAAAGGCATGTGGCGGCTGTTCCTGCTCTGGTAGCTTCCTACTGGGATGTGTAACTGGATATAATGAGATAGGGCTCTTATACTTGATATCAGAGGTGTCTTCCAGAGCGCATGACTCCCAGTAGCGCATTAGTCCTTATCAAATATTGTAAACCAGAATGAAAAGTCCCAATACTTAGGTATGCACTTGTTTCATAGTTGCTTTCATTGGCTGAATCAAAGTAATGTAAGTTATGTTTCTTTCAAAATAAGCTTCTGAATACTAAATTGTCTAAGCCATAATGTGCAACTGCTCTGCATTTGTCTCTAGCTTGAGTAGCTGGTGGTATAAAGATCTGCCTGTTAGATCCCATATGGGTTTTAACTCTCTGAGAAATGAGCTTTGATTTGTAATTCCATCCCTCTTCTGGATATTGGTGCCATAACTTCCCAGTGCTGTCAGGAAAACTTGCTGTACCCAGGCGGGTGTGTCGACTTGCACCCGTGTCAGCTTCTTGCGTCTGCTGCTCGTGGGGTGGGCAAAGGTCGCAAACTACAGCACCGTTTGGTGTCAACTGCTCTTATTCGGAATGTAGTTGGTAACAGAAACAGCCAAGACCTTGCTTTGCGGTGAACAGAAGGACTGAGAGAATGTACTCGATATCACAGAAATCTAATTGTAAGCTAGAGCGTGAGTAGCTCAGACCTGTTCTTCCCCTCGCCTGTTCGATAGTTTCTGGTAGTGGTGTAAAGGAGGTGAACACCAGCTGGCTGTAGTGATTCTGGGAGGTAATGTTTTATCCCACAAGATAAAGTCTCAAGTCAGTCTTTGCTGATCAGAACTAGAGGGAAGAGCAGGCTGTAGTAGCAGGGAAGAAGTGTGGCATTGTTTTGTTGAAACCAGTGGTATCTCCCACCTTTAGTCTGTTAGGAAGTGTCTGGATTGTGTTGCTCTGTGCTCTGCTCACCTTCAGTAAGTAGCAATATGCGCTTAGAAGTGTGTTGGAACTGCAGCTCCACACCGTGCCAAGTGAGCTAGGGAAGAAGAGCAGAGGAGAAGGCTTTCTGGAATGTTAATTGAAATCGATAAGTTATTTCTGGGATCACTGATGTCCATCAAAAAGCACTGTTTTTAAAGGCTTAACTTAAAATACAGTTGCTGATACCTAGCTTTGGTTAATCTTCTGAAACACCTCTGACTGAGAATCTTAATCTAAAGTTTAGAAAGCAGCAGTTGGTTTGACATGTGAATGTGACTGCAAGTTACGCTGTTAACTGGAAGGGTGCTCTGTAGGTCTTACTGGGGGGCAGCCGAATACTTCTGAGGTGTTGTCCCTCCTCATGGGTGTTAATGCTGAAAACAGTTGCAACAGAGGAAGCTTGGTACGATCCAGTTTTTCTGAAATTTGTGTGTGTGTGTATGTATATATACATGAGTGAAGCAACTAATGACATGTAATAGCTATGATGTAGCTGGTGGAACCCTTCCAAACTCTGATAAGGAAGAAAAAAACCAAAACTCTCAACACAACTGCCTAGATAGGTGGTTCTTGCCCTTCCTTGGGAGAGTTGGATTTCAGAAGACTTGAAGCTGGATGGCCTTTTAAGTGACACTGCAACTAAGCTTGTACGAGCTGCTGTATTGAAGTATTACTGCTTCTGAAAAAGTTTAAAAGTTAAAAGTTGAACAAGATTCTAGTGGAACTTAATTTTAGAGAAATAAGTTGTGTTACTTTTCCTCTCGACTAGAAATGAAGTGAAAAGCTGTAAAGCAGCGCTGGGGGAATGGCTCGGGGGCAGGCTGTTGCGCTAGCTACTAGTCATGCCAGCAATGGAATGATAGCTTAAATGGTGTCCTCGTAATATATGCTGCTAGATCTTAAGTGGTATTAAACCCCTTTTTTAGGGAAATGAAACAAAGAATACTGAATTGCAAATACTTTAAAATATAACTTTGCAGCTCAGTGTTAGTTGAAAGTGGACAGAACGTCAAAGAAACCAAGCCTTCGAGAAAGCAAAGCAAGTTGTCTTTTGCCTTTGCTCAGCACTTCTCACCGTCATTTACAGTGTTCATTTTGATGGACTGACTAGCTACTGTGAAAATTAAGCTGGCCGTGCTGTTGATGGCTTCCATTGGAGACGCTGATCTAGCTGATGCTTTTACTGACTTTTGTGACATCGGTTCTTCATCGAATTATTCTCCAGTGTACAAATAGCATGGTTGTGGTCAACTTCAGGATTTTCAGCTATTATGTATCTTGTGAAGCATTAGAACTGGTACTAGCTGTGAAGCCTGAGCTTAGCATGGAAAATTATCCTGTCACCTGTGGAATTAGGTTAAAGCTAGAATGAAATCAGTAACTTGGTGTTAGTCCATGGCTCCTCAGGAAGAGCTGGGTGCTGGGAAGGGCAGTCAGAACAGACCACCACCCTGACTGGGCTGCACCCTTTATAGTGAGGGCTGTAATAGGGAACGTTCAAATGTTTGAACATCTGAGACTGGAAGGCAAGGCAGGCTGCTGCGGGCCTCTAAACTTCCAGACCGTGACCTAGAAGGCAGTGAATATCAGTGTAGGAAAGACTTGTTCTGATAATTGAACTTTGATATTTTTTAACTCTTGTCTTGTTCCTTCCTGTTGTGTATATTGATCTCAAGCTGTACATTCTATGCTCCCCTCCATTTGATTTCAGTCCAATCACTCCTGCATTTTCTGCAGAGTGACAGTTTCCGTAGGGTTCTTCCTGGGCTTCTCCACAGAATCTCCTCTAGGGTGGTGGCTGGTGCGTACTTCTGAGGAGAGTAAGAGGGGAGTGTGAGGGGAGCTAGAAAGCTCTTCTTCATGGGCAAGCACGTGAATGGTAAAGCTCTGTTACAGTACTGTCTTTCTTTTTTATCTTCTGGCAGAACTTTAAAATAAGAAGCTGTGATTGCATTTTAACTTGATTACAGGAAAAATCAATTTAAAGATGCTTTTCTGCCTGCTGTCCTGGAGAAGGCTTGGGCCGATGAGCACACCTGTTGGATCCTGTGAGGGAGAAGCAGGGTTTCAGACCTTGGATTCTTGAGCTGGGGCAGTTCTGCAGACACCTGGTGAACTCACAGCTGAATGTACTTGGGGAGTGCTGGGTTTTTTATATTGGTTTAATTTCAGAACTAGAATTATTCTTTACTGGTGCTATCTCTAGCAGATGTGCAGAATCTACCCACTCAGGTCCTCCTTTATTTAGCCCTTATTGGGAAAAAGAATTGGAAAACACTTTTTGCTTTAATTTTAGCTTCCTACTTTTCAAGGAAACAACATTGTCAAAGTAATTTACTACCTGTATGTGCTTCTCCAATGCTGGGAGTACACTGTCCCCATGGGTAAGGTTTCTACTAAATACTCTCTTGTTTGTGGTCTGTCTTACCCTATTTTAAGAGCATGGAAAGGTTTTCAGCAGGGAAAATGAGCTAAAAGCCATGCATCATGCTTTAACTGAGACTCCTGAAAGCAAAATAGCTTGAAATAGAGATCTCTGGCTAGGGTGCCTGTTTGTATGATGAGGTCTCTTGTGCCTAATAGTCTAATAGTCTCTTTAAGTACTTTTGATTGTTCTGGTATTCTACAAGGTTTAGTTCCTAGAATATATAGTCAGTATGGGGGAAGTAATGCACTGCAAGTTGAATTTGTGGAGGAAGACTGCTGCATTGCCATAATTAAGTCTTTGTAGTTTTTCTTTCTAATATCAGTTTTACACACTGGTATAGACATTATTTATAGAAACACTGTTAGAACAGTTTTCTGTTGCCCTTTTGTGGGCCTCATTTGCTTCTCCAACTTTGGGACTAGAAACCAGGGCTATAATCAAAGCATTAATTCTGTAGTGTTACCTGAAAGGGCAGAGCTTCAGGAAGAAACAAAAATAGCTTCTCTTTCCCTTTGCCTTTAAAAGAAGGTTTTGGCTCCTGTATCAACTGGGAAAAGGCAGGCTCTTGACAGAATGAGACTGTTTTCTCTAGTGCTGCTTTCTCGAAGCGCTGGGGGAAGTTGTTCCCAGCCACCTGTGTGAGGAGAGGACAGAAATGCCTGCCTGCACGCTGCTGAAAGGTGTAGGTTGAAATCAAGTCTGTGAAGGCAAGATGCAGTTGGTTGCCTTTCTGACTACCCTTGGAGAGAGGAGCGAAGGCAGGGCGTGCCTGCAGGGCGCATTGTGTTTGCTGTCTCCCCAGCTCAACCCTGTGAGGCTGATGTGGATCACAGCCTTCCAAGTCCTGTGAGTATGACTCCTCAGTTTCTCTGTGGTTTGACTGTTCTGTGCAAGTAGGATTCTTATTTTTGGGGGGTTTCTGTACAGCTGGTGGCTGGATTTTGGAAAATAGATGGAAAGTCAGAGCTTTCCTTGAGTCTTTCTGTCAGGTAGAGTTTAACACCTTATAGGTCAAGGGTAGACTACTAGAATTTTGATTTCAGTTATTTAGTTGCTAGAAATTGTAGTTGAAAGTATTGAAGAGTTGAGTGAAACTGCAGGCTGAATTAAAGAAATAGTAACAAAAACCTGAGCACCCAGAGAGATTGCCAGCAATTTATTTGTACCTACTGTAACACTGGAACTGCTTATGACTGTGGAGTCTTAATATCTTTAACATCTTACAGTAGATCTTGCATGGGTAAGATAACTTTCAGTACTTCAAGTGAAGCCTCAGTTTTGTTGTACAGAAGATGTTAGAACGATCCAGTCTGCTAGTTGATCTGGTATTCAGCTCTGCCATATCAGTCTTACGCTGCCACTATGTGCTTTCAAAATGAATTTAAGTCCTAAGCTGCTCATGGAAGTGGTTGCAGTTAGGTTTGGAGCTGGTGGAAGGCGTTCCCCTGGAATCACCTATCTGGTAGTTAGAAGGGGGCCTGCTGCCTGACTCCCCTTGTTTTCTCTGCAAGTAGATCGGGAAAGGGAGTAAGCTAGTTGCTGTGGCTGTCTGATTTCATCTCTTGTAGCCGTAATTGACCTAAATGTGTACCCGTGGAGGCTTTACTTATTGCATTGCTATCTATAAGCCTGTAATTGCTATCATTGAAACTTAACCCTGAGATAAAATGAGATGCTGTGAAGTTCTGCTGTTTGTAATTATACTGTTTGTTGCATCCTTGACAAGGTGTTTGCTTTGAGACCTTTTCAGACCTAGTTTTGGATTTGTTGCAGCTGAAAATCACCCTCAGTTTTACTTACCTCCAGCCTTCAGTGTCTCCTCTAAATTTTCAGACTACTGTTATCAAAGTTGACTTTTGCTGTTCTGTGGGTTCGCTCTAAGTTCAGGCTTTTAAAATACCTGTCTGTCTCCTGGGAAAGAAGAGATGATCCAGAATGAGAAGCTACGAGAAGAAAGCTCACCTGCCATATTGCAGAGCAACTTTGCTTGAAAATTAATGTGAGGACGTTGCTCTGTCCATTCTGCAGTCAAGAAAGCTTGTTATGGTCTCACTAGAGTAGAAACACCTTTTCTAAGTGTTGTGAGCTGATAGCTTTGCTTTTATTGTTCTATTTGAGTTTTCCTTATTTCCTTTTTTCACTTTTGAGAACAAATATGTTAGCGTAATGTAGGCATTGTTGAACTTTTGATCCAAGAAACCTGACTAAATGTCTAAGCAGATTGCATTTCTAGGTTATTTTGATTATTTTCCTTTAATAAATGGAAGGTGAAAACAAGTGAAATGTACTTAATGTAAACTTGCAAGTTTATTGCCTCTGCCTGCAGACCTTTTACTTGTTTCCATCTAAGCGTTGTGCATGTTTTCTTAAGAGTGGGTGAGCTTTTCATCAAATTAATGACTAATCCTTATCAAACAAGTGTTCATCTTTATAATTAAACGTTCCTGTTCTTTAATTGTATGGTGATTGGTGGACATACTAGTCGTGAGTCATGAGTACATTTGAGAATTCAGATTCTTAATTTCCTCTCACTGCTGGTAGCAGGAATTTGCTGTGAACAGGGCATTATATTCTGGTTGGATACCCATTATAATTAAATTATCATCTTTGTCTATGTTCACTGAACCTTTCTTTGAGTAACTTCCAAAAGAATGTACCTTTTTGCACTTCGGGAAAATCTGAACTCTCTGAGGAAAAAGGATGAAGATGGAGCAAGGTAAATATTTTGAGGTCTGCTAGGCTTTCCTTGTAGGTTTGGCTAGTGTATTATGGTCAAGGCATAGTTGTTTTCTAATGCAGAATACAATAGCTTGCTTGTTTTCTTTTACTTTGGACTGGAATCTCTTAATCCCTTCAGACTCAAGCATGAGTATCACATGATTTGGAGGTGTTTGGTTAGTGTACTTCACTGCTGCAGAGCATCCCTGTATGTAACAGATGAGTAAATTGGGACTGCGGAGAGAAGCCACATGGAAGCTTTCAGTTTTGGAGGTCCATGTCTAAGTGTTTAATATTTTGTTGCTGGGTCGCATTCTGGCAAAACCAAGGGGAGGCATTTGGTTGGTTGGACTTCTGAGTAAGGAGGTCAGATTTCTGCTCTAAAACTCTTAGTTCATGATGAAAAGGACTACAATTCAATATACCGCTAGTGTGCCTCTATGTTCAGTATACCTACAAATGCTCAAACTGTGTATTAGGGTATTTGTATGGAAACTTCCTTGCAGGAAAACTGTGGTGGTACAGCTAATCATAGGTCCTTCTTTCAGAATCTGTGACCATAGGGGGCATCAGTGGATATATAGCTGTATACGTAATACTCATAAAGCGTTGTTAAAGTAAAAGAGTAACAAATATTCATTAACAGATAATTTCAGAAAATAGTAGTGTCTTGTATAGGTGCATAGTGGTACCAACATGCCTGGTCACTGTCAGGTTGCTTTTCCCTCCTGCTGTTCTGCAGGCTTTAGTAGCTGAAACCAAAATGCCTTCCACATGTCGAACTGGAATTTTAGCTTTTAAATGGCAGGATGAATGCTGATACTTGGTGAGGGTGACCGCTAGACACTGATCAAGTGAGAGAACTAGACAAGATGAGTATGTTGTTGGGGTTTTCTAAAATACAATAGGATTCCCTATAATGCTGAAATATGGTAATGAACTGAGGATGGTAATTTAGAAGATGCTGGTTTTGACTCTTGGTGCTGCTTTTGTGGAATTTGGTATGTTAAGCACAAGATCACTGTTGCTTTGCTTAGAGTAGCTTCAGTAACTGATTCTACCAGCAGCTGAAGCCTGCTTCTTCCCAAGCTGTTTCACTCGCATCGAAAGAAATGAAAAGTAATTAGGGAGCTCTAGTCGTGGTGGCTCTATACTTAGCTCATTACTCCAGGCAAATTATCTCTTGCTTCTCAAGTGTTGACTGGTAGGCTGGTTTAAGAGCTGTCTAGCTTTCAATTGCAAGGTCATTCTAACTCCTCTGCAATATTTTTATCACATAAATTATCACCAGCCTTCCAAGACTTCATTGGAAGAAGTGTCTAACAGTGGAAGGGTCCAAGGATGGGGATTCTGTAGTAATTCACTGAGAGAAAAAAACAATGCCAAACCTGCTGTTGTAATTGACTTGGAGTAGGAAGCAATTATGAAACCTGCTCGATACGATGCTTACCTGCAGAGAGTGGTTGGGTTCGTTACTGTCACTGCCCTGGCTGATGCCTGAACTGGGTGGCTGGGGTGTTCGTGGGGAGGACTCAGCCTGGGGAGTTGTGGACAAAGGATAAAAGGATTTTGCTTGATTTGACAAGTGTAAGATTGGTGTAACAAGGACAATAAGAGCTATTTCTTGCTTTCATTTTTTTAAGACTAGTTTTTTTAATAAGCTGTTGTATAAGGTACAAGTTTAGGTGCTCCCATCCTTTCTGAGGGTCACACCCAGGGAGCAGTCCTATTAATTTTAATAGTGCTGTTGCATCATTCCTTTGACCGCCATGTTCTCATTCAGCACTAAGGTATGAAGACTTTTCCTCTTGCATAAGACAATTTGCTCTGGTTGGGGAGGAAACAGTTTGGCAGCTCACTGACGAGTAAGTTGCATGCTGCTGTGCCCTGTAGCTTATTTTTCTAAATGTTACTATTTCAAGTTGTTGTCCAGCTTTCTAAACTGTCATAGTAGTATGGACAACTGCCTGAGACTAGACCACTACTCACAAAGAGGTAGTGATTATCTGGCCAGCCCTTGCTGAATGCAGTTCCTTTGCTTCTAGCATACTTCCTACTCCTAGAACAAATTGTTTGGCATTCAAATTAGAGGTAGGGCTAAGCCTCATGTACTTGAGCATGTTTCAAGGGCCCCAAACTTGCAATATGACTTAATCTACCTCATGCCCTTTCAATTTTTAAGTATTTATAACAACTGTAATTGGTTTTTCTGATTCCTCCAACAAAATTCAGTTTTAGCCTCATCATAACACTTGCTACCATGTGTCAAATCCTAGCAGACCAAGCAGTGTACTGGTTAAGAAATAATTTTTCTAAAAATACGCTGCAGATTCAGTAACATTTGTTATTAAGCTAAACTGACTGCCCTTACCAAAGGCAAGGAGTGCTAAGTTAAAACATGCCTTGTCAAAAGAAGTTGGTCTTAAGTGACTTGTATCATGAAAAGGGCAAGAAGGGGTTTAAGTTTTTTGTGCAAGAATTACCATATTGGAAGCAAGCAGGTGGGCTGGGGAGAATCTAGTTAAACTTACAGTTAAAGAAAGGCCTAATGCCAAAAAAACCCTCCAAAAACTAATTTATGTGCTTAAACTCCACAATTTTTGTACTGACTCTTGCCAAGACAATTAAAGAATTGCTAGAGCTAGTTTGAATTTCCAGACTGGGTTTGGAGTGCAATAGCTGCTTCTGCAGGTGCAAAGAATACTCAAGTCTGTTCAGGTAGGTTGCTGAGTCTGGGTGGTTTTATTGCTGGAAAGATTTTTAGGAGCCTGAAGATGTTGAAGCACATTTGTGGTGCAGTTGCAGATGTAGCCAGTTGGGTTTTTTTACTGCTTGTAAAAGGTCAGGTTTTGAACTCTCATGAATTGATGAACAGTAAACATCAAACTGGTGTTGTAGCACCTGTTTTGTAGAAGTTCAAGCCTCCTGTTTGACTCTGGAAAACTTAGGAGGAAGACTAGGGTCCCTGTGTGGGGTTGGTGTTCTTAAGATCTGCTTAGCTAAACTATAAACTAATAACTAGCTAACTAAAATGCAAAAGGTGAAGGAATACCCTGGGGCCAGTTCAGAGAAGGCTTGTTCAGCTGAATGAAGATCAATTGTGGTAAAACAACTCAGTGCATCCATCATGTTTGCAAAAGAAAAAACAATGAGCACCATGTTTCAATAGCAATTAGTCAGTTTTTGCCATTGTATTCTCCACTAGGTGACTTTATGCTAAATATTATTGAAAGACTTGACTTAGCAGAGTTTGTACATGTTGAAACAAATACGATGGCTTGAAACTTGTCTGAAGAATCTGCTGCTTGTTAGCTGACTTCTGAAGAGCTGCTCTGCCTGCAACCCCTCAAAAATCATGCTGATGACTTGGTTACTTTGTTGTTTGGTTTTTGTTTTTGTTTTTTTAATAAAACTTTAACCAGAACTCATAAAGAGTTTAAACAAGATACTGATAGCTTATTGCATGTAAGAACGTGGAAGAGAAAGTTGTGAATCTTTCTGCGAAGCTGGGAATCCATAGATGGTGCTGTGTGAGTGACAGCTCAGCCTCTACATGGAATTCAGAGCATCTTTGCCATGTTATAAAAACCTTGTTGCCTGGTCCTGATCTGTTCCTCCAACATAGAGCTTTTTGTAACCTTTAAACTCTGAGTATGGAATAGGAATTTATCCTGTTAAAACCTGCATTTGTTGAAGGAGTTAGCTCCTACTTACTCACCTATGTCCTACATCTCTAGATCTCAGCTATTTAAATACCAAGGTGTGTGTCACTCTAAACTTACTGGGCAGGTAAGTTTTTCCTTTAACAGAAAGAAGTAAATGTGACCTGTAGCAAACAGACAGCTGTGCATATCTTCTTACATCTTTTTCCTTCAGTTTTATTTACATACAGTGTTGAACTTATAAGTTAGGATTTAGGAGTTGGTCCGCTGGTGAGTTTTTGCCTGTGAAATACTGGAGATTTGTCCAAATACTGCTGAGATGAAGAGCGTCTAACTTCAGCTTTATCTTAGAAGTGATGTGTTTTACACTGTATCTGATGTCAATTTTACAGGCTTCCTTTTTGGGGAGGAATGGGTGAATACTATAACATCCTGGGTATATGGAATATCTTAAAAATGAAGTGTGTGATGAAGTAGGTTGAATGGAGGAGCCTTAAGGCTTCAATTCTGAAGTAAGGAATAAGTCTTCTAATTTGTTCAGTTAGGTTTGCCCTACTTTCAAGCCTCACTGAATTCTCAAAGGGAGGAGTAGCAGATTATTTTTTTTGTGTGTAAAACAGTAGGCTTGAATGAAATCCTCTCAGTATTTTGAGGTAGTTTGGTATAAAGTTTTCACAGACACATTGCTCATACTGATCTGGTGGGATGGGAGTTAAGATGAGTTAAGTTCATAACTCAGATATGGTTCTTTCTCTTCCTTCCAGTATTTTAATGCATCGTCACAAGTGACACAGCCTTCCTTGCAGCAGATTTGAGGTAACAATCTGCAACTTAACCTTTGTTTCAGTGTTTCTTCAGCCCATTGCATTTTTTGAGTTTAACTTGCAGTCTTAGTGCCCTGTTCAGCATGACTAGACCGATGGACTCTGAAGGGGGATTTTCTAATACAGTGCTTCTAGACCAAGGTTGCCGCAAGTGAAGTGTTTAACAAGTGCTTCTGCAGTGCTTGTCTTGCTTCCGTAGGTAAAACGGCCCCTGCCCTAAAGTAAAGTTGCTGGCTTACGACAGCCTTCAGTAGGTAGAATGCTGCTAGGGTGTTGTAGTCTAGGCTAGGTGCAGAGTAATAGGGCTGCTTTGCAGATCATACGACTCTGGAGCTAAGAATACTGGCTGCCTCATGGCACAGGGGCATTGGGCTGAACTTCTGGTACAGGAAGGCCTAAATGCTGAAAGGGTGGCGATGACTATTGATTTCAAATTAACCCTCAAAAATACGGAACAGTTTCAGGAGTTGCATCTTGGTCAAACTGAATTTGTTGCCTACAGAACATGCAGCTCTCATAGGGTTTGCCTCTACTGGTCACTGGCACAGGGTTGTGTACCTGTGGCGCTGCTTGAGTTGTACTCGAGATTTATGCAGGAAGTGGAAGCAGATGCATTCCTTTTTCTCAGAACTATTTTATTAATTGTTAACTGAAACAGTTGAATTGCTGGTTTTTGTTTGGTATTTGTGGTAAGATTTGATATGCTACTTGATAAATGCTCATGTGTTTTCCACAGATAAAATGTGCTTAGTCCTTGTGGGTTATGGAGTAGTGGGTTATTGGATTTGTGGATGTTAAGGTGGCTATGTATTTAATTCCATAGTGGGAACTAATGCACTGAAACTTCATACTGGAAAGTTATTCAGTAACTCTGCTTTTGTCACTGAGCTGCAAAAAATAATGCTGGTGAACTTAGCAAGGTTAAATGAAAAATGCACAAACCACAAATGTCTGTATTTCAGGGCCTGTTCCTATAGGTAATAAATAAAGACTTCATTGGTAACTCTGCTCAAGCAGGTATTCCTCCTGGCTCTAACAAGACTATTGCTATTCGTGTTATTTAAGACCTATAGTTAGGACTTCTAGCTCTTATTTCTGAGGTTTTATTTTATCTTGACTGTAAGCAAAATGATTACCTATCAGCTTACTGTAATGCTGAAGAGGCATGGCTTGCTTCAAACTTCTTACAAGGAAAATAGGACATATACATTGCTGCGCTTGCTCTGGTTTAAGTTACTTGAGTATTGGCAGATCTCTTCTGTGAGATCATGTATCCGTCTGTGAGGCAGAAGCTAGTCTGCTAGCACATATAATCTATTTTTGATTTGTCAAGATCTCAAAGGTAGAAACAAAAAGCACTTTGTCCTGGCTGGTCTCATGAAGACTGGCACTTGAATAGCTCTTTTTAGTTGTCTATTCGCTCATTTTCTTAGCACGCTGCTCTTGCTGAGTGGAGCTCATTGTTTTGCAGAAGCCACTTCCACTGTCTAAGTTCAAAGGCTTTCATCTATAGATTGAACATCTCATACTAGCAATTTCAAATGAGGTACTTGTTTGAACAGTTCCAAGTTCAACCTCGTCAGCATAAGTCAGTGAAACTTCTCTGGCAACTGGTAGCCCTTCCGTAAAATTAGGCTGTGCCAGGGCTGACTCTTACTGCTGCCTTCCACCAGATCCTTGATGCTGTACCTCCTTTCCCTCGGTTGAATGGGAGGAGTGAGACTGAAGGTGCTTTTTGATGGGTGCAGAAGAAACTCTAGAGAACCGGTATCTCTGGGGTTTTGGTGGGCTCTCCAGAGAACCATTTGTGCTTATTTATGCTTTATTGTTGAGAGAATCAAAGTCTGACAGAATATCCTGGAAATATTACATCCAGGTCCTGGTTCTTTTTTTAGATGCTTTAAGTCTTTCCTCATTGCTAATCCCAAGCGTCTAGATAGAGTAAAAAGTCTGAGTCTTTACCTCACTGTGTAATTTTCATGTGGCCATTTTCTGAAGCTCTAATCATCAGGGCTTTAAATTTCTCATGCATATTAGAGCTGTGTGGGAATTTCCTGACACTTGCAGGTGATCATGAAGTATTCGGTTTATCTTTAGTTGAGCTTGGTTTCCTACTCTCATTTCATGCTTTTCAGGTTTCTGTTGGCATTTACCTTAGTTAAGCAATAATTAACTCAAAGCATTGAACTGATTGAGTTATCATATTGGGAGAACAAACCAATAACTGTAATGCAATAAGCATTATTGCAACTTCCTGGTAATGAAAATACCAGTACTGGAATACTTGATTTAGTTTTTAAGCTTTGAGAAAGTAGTGGTGGTGATAGAATGACTTTATAACTGACTCTCACTTAGGCAGCTACTTAATGCTAGCAAAAAGTTTGGGGTATGTAGGAAGAATTGTAGTGGCTTTGCAGCTATTTTTTATGTTAATATAGGGAACGTCTGAGTTGCTTGTTCTTCACATTTGACCAGCAAAGAATGTGGTGTGCGCTGATGTTTTTTTAATTACTGATGCTTCCACAGACAGTCTGGATGACATTGTTTACTTCCTTCTAGTGATTCTGTCCAGATGTATTTAAGCTGGAAACTGCAGAGTTAAGGACACATGGATATTGCTGTCCTGTCCTCCCACCAAACCACACAGTTGAATCAAGCATGTGTCTGTCTCCTGAAGTGGGTGTCCAAAATCGGTAAGAACTGCTCGCCAAGGGATAGAATGTGGGCCTTCTCAAAAAGAGACAAGGTCAGACACACAATCTGGCTTTAGGTGAGAAGAGTCATACTTAAGGTCTCTAGGGCAGTTTCTGTGTACAGCTGGTGTGGACACGGCGCTAAGGATACTTCTAGTAAAGGTTGATCTCTTGACTGCAGACATCTTTGGCAGTTTTCTTGGCATGAAATCTTGGTTAACCAATGCTGCTGTAGAAATAGTTTATATACAGCCTCTTAAGACCCTGCAGCCTCTTAAGACTCTGCAGGCTGAGTCCCAGCTGTAAGCTCTGCTGATGGGTTGGTGGGCACTCACTGCTGGGGAAGCACCTCAGATGTCCTGCTGGGCAGTAAGTAAGTGCCTGTGTGGAGATGATGACTCAAGGGCTCGGGCAGTGTCTGCGCACCGATGCTCTTCACGTGCAGGGGGATGCTGTTCCATACCAGTTCAGAAGCTTCTAGTATAATAGAAACTTGCCCCAAAGCCAACTTTTGATCATGTATCCTACTGAATTTTCTATCAATTTTACAGATACTGCCTTGGGATTAGTATTGTGTCTTAAATACTGGTACTTTGAGCAATTATTGAAGAATAAGGTAAATGCTTATAGAACAATAAGGTTTTAGAGTCCAGGATACTTTAATGGCATTATGGAAGCTAGCTATCGTATTAACAGACCCATTCTAAATATACTTCAGTGTTGCATTCTTGACAGAGTAATTGTGATGCCAGGACTTGAAGATGAATGCATCTTACATGTGCGCACTCATGGGAGAATGTCAAACAGCACGTGCTAGGCCTGGAGATAGTGTTTCTTTCAGTATGATTTGGAACATGGTACAATTATGCTTCGCTTCTGAAGCGTTACGCAAACTCAGTAATGTGTGGCTGTTCAGAAGTGACTGCAAGCTGCAGGTTTGTGGGAAAATCTGACCGTTCAAAAGAGAATGCGTCTCAGTTTCTGTGGTCCATGCAGAGGAAACTGCTTGCAAAGCTTTGTGCTGGGCTCTTTCATTGGGTATGACATATCAGGAAGATGGTTCTGTTTTTCCTTCTGCGTGAGAAGTCTGTCTTCTAGCTTTGGTCTCCCAGACTTTCTGGTTTTTCTTCTCACTTAGGTTTTCCACAGTTTGCTTGTGTACTAGTTCATTCCGCATCCATCAAGTTGTTAGAGGGGAATACCTGGTAAGTAATGCTTACAAGCTTCTGTAATGGGTTGGTATGAACTGTTCAAATGTCTATTGCTTTCTGTCTCTGAGCTTGCTCTTGGCTGCTTAATTTAAAGGAAATACAGGAAGACAGGAAGGAACAAGAGTCAGATGATCTGAAGGCCACTGCCTAGTGCAGCTGTCCTGATAGCAATGAGGGTGGACTTCTATGGTTATTGAATTAGTCAAGTATCATCCCTCTAAACATGGGCTTAAACTGCCTGGTTTCCTTGGCAGAACGAGACATTCTTTTAAACATACAAACTCTTCAGGCAGTCTAAAGCTGTGGTTTTTTTTATTTCAGGCAAATGTCTTGGTGACCTGAAGGAAGACGTTGGTAGGCTGAGGACGTCTTTCTTGCATTTGTCCTCCTTGCTGCCCGTACTAGCAGGAGATGGGTGTGTTTTTCACAGGGGAGTGAATATCTACTTGAAGTCATAAGGCATCAGGTTCTGTAGTGAAAAGCATTAGTTTAACTGAAAGTGGAAGTGAGGTAGCCTTGAGGGCCAGAAGACAGGATTGTCCATGACTGGTAAAGGATCTATACCTCACTTCAGACGTCCCTTTAAGCGTCTTGAGTTTCTGATGGTGTCCAAGAGACAGGTTGACTTAAGTAGTGCCAGTGACAGGTGATAACCTGGAGTGGGGTTGAGACTCTGTAGAAGTGGAGGTGTAAGGCAAGAGGAAAATTTCAAGAGCTGACATGCTATTACTGGATTGATTTCCATACCTGTGCAAGGCGTATATATTAAATTTATGCTGCTAAAAACCTCCCCCTCCTGTCCTCCCTTCGGTGGAGGCAAAATGACAGGCTTCAGTTCCTCACTCTTGCTGCTTTAATTCTTCCTAAGGCTGCTATCAGAGTAGCTTTGCTTCACCCTCTGGCAGCCTTGCTTGAGCTGTCAGCACAGTCTGCAGGCCTTTCACTGTGAACACCACTGGTGTAGCAGTTGATTGAGCAGTGGAAGCCTGAGTAAGTATCACTGGCTGGTTCTCAAGTCTGACATCATAGCCAAGAATTAGATGGCTCTCTTCCACCATGGGAATAATGATATAATTCCTACTGTGTTATTCATTAACTCACACTTCATTCAGTGGCTCCTAGGAGGATAACGAGTATGTTAGAGGTGAACTTGTATAAGACTTCTGACATCCTTTTGATAAGAAACAAGAGTTAAAGCTGTGGCAGACAAAGTTTAAGAACGGCACTGATGCCTTACTGAGGCAGGTGGCATGTGGTGTATTACGCATACTGACTTGAAAACTAATTTAATGGCTTTTTTTTAATGGTTTAAAGAAAAGAGCCTGCTTCTAAAGTTGTTGGAGAAATAACTAGTGCCCAAAGCCAGATAAAGGTCTTCCTTTGTGTGGAGGCTGCATTTGCCTGATTGCATGGCTGTACAGACAGGTGATGTTGAGCCCAGCACTGCAGTGCTTCAGGGCAGGTGTGGGAGCCCAACAAGTGAGGTGCGGGACCTGCCACAATGAAAGCATATGGAGGGAAAATCATCGTGAAGGACAGCTGCTCCTGATTTGTATAAAGATTTTGGTACAGGAGGCTGTTGAACCTTGTTGGGTTTCTAGTTCTAGCATTAATGTAGCTTGAGCACGTGTACAATTTGTATATCCCTTAAATGTTAGTGTGGTGCACTCTTCCCCCTCATGTACGCAGTTATGTCAGTTTAAACTGCTGTTTGCTCCTCTGCAAGAGAACTTAAAAGGGGAGAAAGGTTACCTGATTGGCTAAGGGATTTTCACTAACATTATGTTCAAATAATAAAAGTGGACATCTCTACCCCTAGCTGTATGGCTGACTGTTTTGAAGGAGGCTATGGGAATTAGGTATATGGACTCATTTTGGTTCTGCTGTGAGTCCTTGACCTGGGCTTCCTGATAAATATGGCTGTGGCCATTGATCAAGCTACCATACTAAATGTGAGTACTCTTCTATTCTGAGGGCTTGTCAGAGCATTCATCTTCCTCCAAAAGAGGTTTATCTGTGCTGTGCAATTGAGCCAATAAACTAATATAATCAGATTAAACTGTTTGTGGGAGGAATGATGATTGGATATTCCAATGCATAATGCACTGTCTGATCACTTTTGCCTGTTGCTGTGAGTGCAGTGGCATCAATAGTTCATCCCCACAGGTAATAACAGATCATTTTAAGGAGGGGCTGCAGTAGTCTTGGACATCTGAAGAAATCCAGAACTTCCAGGTGGCCCAATAAGATCTTCAATTACCTGATATTTGGAGAAGCACTGGGTGAGGGAATAGTGACTTTATCTGGGAAGTTGTTGTAGGTGGTGGTCTGGTGACTCAGGTGGCTGCCATCCTGGAGAACGAGATGTGTCCCTGCCCTGTTGTGGGTTGCGGTGCTGGCTAGTAAGTTACTGGAAGCTTTTACAGGTGTGTGTAGTTATGGTTTTGGTGTTAAATACACAACTCCAGGCCTGAGTGCTCATCTCTGCAGCTCGGACTGCCAGCTAGTGGAGTTGTATTGCCCAAATACAGAGCAGAATGCTATAAAAATTGGGAGCATTTGAAGAACTAGACCTTAGACATCTGTTCTGGGTACCAAAACTAGAAGATCTTTCTGATGCATTGACCTCTTACTATGCTTAGCTTTTCAACCTTTTAAAAGAATACATTCCTGCCACTTAGCCATGTGGGACCGTGTGAAAACTGTGGTAAGCACTGTGGATCTTTAGCAGAATGAGGTGCTATAAAATGAGCATTGTAGAAAAGATTGACTAGATTCAGAACTCCACACTGACTACAAGGTTTAATAAAAATGAATATAATGAAAAGCTCCTGATTCAGGGAGTATTGTCCACTTAGTTCACTGAGGGAGGATGGGGGTTTATGGGAAGGAAAGGATGGAGAAGGGAATTAGGGATCATACATATTCCAAGGGAAGCTGAACTAAAGCCTCACAGGTGATCATAGTGCTTGTATTTCCTAATGTGTAATTGTTCACTCTATGCTTTTTGTATATAGACGTTTTAAGATGCAGTTACAGGTTGATTTCCATGGCATGCATGAATAGTGACAATAGTGCTGTCATTAATACATGGGTTTCAGGCTGTCAGCTTTGCCTCCCTTGTTTATTGTGCGACTGCCTGTAACAACCATAACTCCTAGTCCAAAAATCCATCACCAATGCATGCCTGCCCTGTCGAGGATCTCTTGCCTTATAGCAGCTTTTATGCACCAGTGCTCTGACTTCTTGAGCTGTCATATGTAAAGTAGTAAAATACCAAAACAGGCCATTGTTTCTTACCTGTTCTTGGAAGACCTGTTTTTCAGCACCCATGGTAATGGTAACTGGAAAAAAGAACATCTTCAGTTTATGTCAAGCTTTAAGTTGCTCAGATGGAACATAGAAGTTTGGCTGTAGGTGCTGCTTCATGGATTTCACTGGTTATTCTGGAAGTGTCTATTGTCAGGGAAGACTTTCAAAACAGTTCTGTCAGCTGGACCTGAAACTGATGCAGAGATGCTCTATTTCCAAGCTAATGACACAGATGTGGTCCTTCTATTTAAACATAGGTACCTTGGATCCTTGTACTTGGTCGACAGATTAATTTAAGCTTGCTAAGTAAGCTTTCCTACATAAAGATGTAATCTTTCATCCAGGAAAGGCATTTGGCCGTTTTTGCCATTTCAATCTAGAGGGACAGAACTGTATGCAAGCTCTTTCAGAAATACAAGGCCTGAATACTGAGGTTGTTCCTACAGCGAGCTGTTATTTACCTAAATTGCAAATGCTTTTTCATCTCAGCTCTGAGCATTTGCTTCTAGATTTGTCTTCACTTGTAGATGTGTTACACCAACTGCATACCCTCTTGAAATAAAGGCTTACAATAAAAGTGGACTGAATTATTCTGAACATTATCCTTGTTGTCTTCCCTGTTTTTGCTCAGTGCAAAGGCTTCCTTTGCCTCTGAGTATTTTTCTGAACTTAAATTAGTTAAGATTCCAACCTTAATATTGGAACAGGTTGTTTTAGAAAGAATGTGCTTGGACATATTCAAGCCTTGGCTGGACAAGTCTCTGAGCAACTTGATCTAATCAGAACTGCATCAAGTAGGGACTCAGATGGTCTGATGTTCAATTGTCCCATTCAACCCAAGTTGTTCTGAATTTTTTGCATGTGTATCTATCCTGGTTCTCTATACTTTCCCATTTAGACTTAAAGGGGCAGAAGTAACTTCTGCTTTTTTGTAACTGGATATTGAATCTTGTTGCTGTGGCTGTTCACAGCATAGGAATCTCTGGTGTTGAATTTGAGTCCCTTTCAGAAGGAACGCCTTCTGCAAAGTTTGGTCCTCCTCGACCTGATGGCAAGCTCTACTGCAGGCAGCTTTTATTTTTATAGTTACAGGAAGGAAAGAAATTCCTGCCATTTTTTGGTTTGAACTTTGACTGAGGTTGACACCTCATAAGATCTTTAAGGAGATCCTTGAGTACCTGAGCAAACTGAGTTTCTCAGTATTGTGTTCATATGTCATCAGCAGCTTCATCCTGCTTACGCATCATGGAACAAGATGTTGTCAGCTGAGGTCAGGGGTTTTTGCCATTTAATTACATCAGGAGCAAAGCTGTAAATTAGGACCCAAAACTCAAGTACTAAACCTCTTATTGCTCCCTATTTATGTTGTACCTACTTTTTTGCCAAAACTTTCCTGATTTACTTTTTGAATCTAAGCAAATGCAACCCGAGTATTATATCCTGATGGATTTGAGACAGACATCTCTGAGTTCATGTTCAGTAAGTACAGACTTGCTTTTGCTACCAAGTTGGTTACCAGAGGGTACTTCAAATTGAAGGGTAAAGAATAAAAATAGACTAATTTAGTTGATCTTACTTATTTTTTACTGTGAAATGCCACTTCTGTGCATTTAATTAAAGCTTGACATCTGCAAGTCACAGGTAAGAATTAAAGTGTTACACATTTGTAACTTGTGCTGTTTTCATATTTTTAAGGAAGCTTGTGGACTGATATGTACATGTTCTTGCATGTCTTTATAAAATACAACTTGAAGGGGACACGCTAAATTTACTGTAAGGATGGTTATAAATCTTTTTTATATTTCTTTAAAGAAAGGTTAAGTCTTGCTGGCTGATAACGATTCAAATGCAAAACAAAACTCAAGTGGATAACTGAAGCTTCCTGCATACTGATGTACCTCTTTTTTTAAAACATGGGATTAAACCATATTTAAAATGAAAATTACCTAATCTGGTGCATCATTAGTAGAATTAGCTGTTGAACTGCACTTGCTTCTAGAATGTCTGTGGGGAAGTTGTAGGTGCATTGTGTTTAGGTAACTTGCTGAAGAGCCCAAACTTTTTGTTTCTTTAAATTGATGATTTCTCTCTGAATTACAACCAAGTCTCTTCTAGTAAACTAGATTTGTTTTGAGTTACACAGAGAAAGAGTGAATGTTCTCTAAAGGATAAAACACTTAAATGACTTCACACCTCTTACGTTCTTTGTATTATAAGTGTTCTTCCTTCTCAGGGTTTGTTATATCAACTGATGTGGAGGAGTTCTTTAGGGAAAATAAGTGAGAGGGGTTTTAAGTCAGGGTTTGCCTGACTGGAATGAATCCACACTAAACCAAATTTTGGGGAAAAGTGTGTTCTGGATTAGTCCCATTAGAGTTCACCAGGGCATAAATGTCTATATATACAGGCGAATGCGTTCCTACCACAATTCAAGATTAGAAACAAAGGTTGCTGTAGGTCAGTGCTTTTAGTGTTGAATTGTTGCAGGAGTGCATTTGCCTGTACATGCAGACACTTGTTACTGTCCTGCATTACTATTTTGTCATGGTTTTTTTTTAAAGGGCATTTAGAATAAAATATGATACTGGAGTAATACCTCTTTTTGGTAAGAACTAATCAACTCTACAGAACTTGGTGTGGGTTGATCTAAGTGAGCAGGTAGGAAATCCAGACTTAAATCTTCATGTTCCCTAGAGAAACTCATTCCTGTTGGTTGATCTAGGCATTGAAACAGTGATTTCAAAGGGATATAGTTACCATATAGGATCGATTCCTTTTTCCAAATAAGGCAAATATCTGCTTGTACCCTCCTAAGGAAGCTTGAACATTTAGGTCAGTGGATTTTTAACTATTGAAATATAGGAGTGGGGAGGGGAGAGACTGTCTGTGGCTAGGAAATATTAACTGGGGGTATGTCAAACCTTGTTTCACTAGCAGAGTTGCAATCTATTGCAGAACTTCAGTTAGAATTAAAATTAAGCTCAGTATTTTGATATACATATGTGCTTTGAAAACAACCACAAAACCTTCTTTGGTGCCTCTCTGAAATGCCTAAGTATGTTTAACTTTGGCTTCATGCTGGTTTAGTTTTTTTAGAATAAGCATATTTTGTTAATCCAAGTAAATTCTTTCCTGGTGCTGAATGTCTGTGCAACTTCGGTGTAAACTGACAGGCTTGTGGACTTCCAGCATTATGGAAGTTGTTATACAGAGAAAAGATTTTAGGGAGTTGTGACTGAACCCATCCTCCCTGGCTAATCTGGAAGTGTGACTTTAGAAATTGTATTTGTTCTTGCCTTTGACATGTTCAAGATTTGAACAAGATGGTTTCTCCATAGCATACTACCGTGGTTTAGTAGCTGGAGGGCTACTGGATGTGAAAATAAATAAGCTTTTAAAACATTTACGTAATGGAGCCACCTGGCTCTAACACACCACTGTTGTGCCTTTAGAGGAATCAATCTTGCAGTTTGACGAAATTAAGTAGTCTGTTTGAAGACCTCTGTACTTAATACTAGATACTCACAATGTATGTCATTGATCTTCATAACTAGTTACTGAAATTGAAACACATTAAGCCTAGCTTCAAATTTCTTTAGGCGATCTTAAGAGATGCAAGGCTACTTACTGTGCCTCATGCTGCCCCCATCAAAGGGCATGTACAGATGCTATTTAAATCCCTGGTATTTGATGAGGCTCTCAAGTGAGGTAGTCTCGGCTGTTCAGAGGTCATCACATAGTTCGATGTGCTGGTGGCTCAGTGTCCATTTTCTGCATGTTTGTGGGACCCTTTTTAAGGCTATCTTTCTTTGCTTGCCTTTTATTTTGGTTGTGGAGTCCCACCTCCAGGTCTTACTTAGGCGCAGCTTGCAAATGGAGAGTAGCATTTTGCCAGGTACTTTTCCTGCTTCTGAAAGTAACTGTCTTCTCATGAATCGAAAAAAGATGGGAATAAACAACTCAATATCTGGAAGGTATTGAAGAGATTTAACTATAGGAGAAAAGGTATTTGGTCTTCTGCTTTTTCTCCTAGCTTTTAGTCAATTGAATCAGCTGACTAAAGGAGGGACATCAGGTAGCAGATTTTTTGGAGGCAGTGTGCTTGTCGATTAGCCAAACCAGTTTTTGTCCCCTGTGATCTAAATATAGGAAGCCTCTTTAACTGGGGAAGGCACCCCAGTTCTGTGTACATCTTAACACGTGTAGGGAGCTGAAACTCTTCACCACTGTGCCTAGTGGAAGGGCAATGCTAGAGTGAGCCTTCTCTCCTGCTGTAGAAAACTTGCCTGTTAACGAGGCATACTGTTGAAAGTTTGGAGTTGATGTGATGACCTGTTTTGTTCTAGTCTGGAAGGGGTTAGCTGCTCAAATATAAGGAAGGCAGCAACCTGTTCTGCTAAATCATGTGTCTGGCTTTAAACTGGAACTTGCTGCCTAAATAGGAGCTGGCAGAAAACTCCTTACGCTCACTTAAGCTGCTAGCATTTCCTTACCCGGCTCTTGCTGGTCTCCTTATCACGCACAAGCAGACATGGTTTTATCTCTTCATAATTTGACTTTTGCCTTACAGTATTTACACATATTAAGTGGTTGGTTGAACAGTGAGTTCTGTTGATGCCTTGGCAATCTCGTGGATGATGCCCAAACAAGTAGTTGGACTGCTCTCTGGAAAACAGCTGTTTATGCTCCTAGAAAAACTAGCTTAATTCTTTATGAACTCCTGAAATGTGAAATTTAAGTGGCCAGTTCATAAAAAGGGGCCTCTTGTGACTAAAGAAAGCTGGCTCTCTACCTGGGAGACAGCTCTTTGAATATGATTACTTGGTTCAGTTGTGTTAGCAGGATTGTTTTGCGTGTACCAATAAAGAAATACATGAACTCAATGCTTCTCTTGTATTGAATTAACTTACTATTTTATACTGTAACTAACCAGTAACTACTAATGATGTGATCAAATGTACTTATTCCCTGCCGTGGTTGGTTGAAAGAGACGAGCTCTTCATTCCCTGAGTTCATGGATGCTGGCCTCGATATCATTGCTGCGTGTTATACCTAGAGACAACTACAGTTCCTATTGGTACAGGATGCAGTTGTATGCTCTAATGCAGATTGGGGCTTTTTGAGTGTAATTGGTATTTGAACTGTAAACTCTGCCATTTAAACTTAGTCTTACTTCTCAAAGCATTAAGTAGTACGTAAGTAGTTTGAGATGAGCAAACTAATTGACAAGTTCTGTAAAGAAAACGTCACTTCTGCAGGTGCTGAAGTGATTCTTAAGCAACCTCAAATTCTGTAAAAACTAAATGTCATGCAGTTGCTTTCAGGCTTTGCTTTTTATCAGCATCTGGTCTGGAAACAAACACCTATACAGCCTTGTGGAGTAGTGGTGCTATAATCTGATTTCTTGTTTGATTAGTTTTGTCTTATATTTAGGAGTTAGATTATGTCATGAGGGGTCTGAAACGTCAGAGTTGGTGTAAAAGAAGGAATGGAGAGCGTTTTGTTGGGGAGGAGTATGGGAGCAGTACCTTTTCTGATGGTTCACTATGTTTCAGGGAATGCAAGCATAGTCTGTTGTAAAAGTAAGAACAACTTAAGTGTTGCTTTAAAAAAAAAAAAAGGGCACTCTTGCAGTATGCCAGTTTTACCAAGTGCTGGAGTTAGGCCATTTGAAATGACTAACCTTGACCCTTGTATAAGGTAGTCCATTGTAAGTCACTGAACACTGAGCCCCTCAGATGGCTTCTGGTCCTAGATGGAGACAGTCCAGGTGTATACGCATCTGACCCAAAGGGCCTCCTTGACAGAACAGGTTTTCTCAATGCAACTTAAGAATTAATGGATTAAAACTTTAGTCCATAATTGCGTTGTGCAAAGTGAGCAGTAAAAGAAAGTGATGTCTAGTTATAAGCCTTGATAACAGAAAACAGGCTTTTCTCTGCCCTGCCTGTTCCTGGCTGTGTAGCCAATCAATGCTACTGCTCTGAGCCTTTGGGAGGGCTGAGTTTCCCATTACGGACCCCGTACAATTACTTAACCTACTTAATGCATTGAGAAATAAATGTTTATTCATAGCAGGTACATGGTATTTCAGTGGAGTTGTCTTATGACAAAAGCATTGAGTGGTATTTTATTAAAGAGGTTTTAAAAGTTTTGTGCCAGACAAAGTATGGTGAAAATGAAGTCAACTTACACACTTAGGAGCTAATAGCTGTAACTGTGTACATTGTTCTAAAGCAGTTCAAGGGGGGAAAACTCATTGGAGTGTCACTTGAAACTCCAAAGGAGTCTTCAAATAAAATTTGTTTCTTGGTTCTTCCTATTTTCAGAACTTTCTTTTTTAATTACTTGTAGATCTCTCTAGTGTTGCATTGACAGTCAATGAAATATGATGTGTAAGGAGCCTGTTTTATAGGTATTGTGTAATGCTGCTCTCCTAGGACAGCAGCTGCCTCTGTTCTAGTATTCCTCCAGTTAACAGAACGGACTGACTTAAAGGAAGGTGTTACCGGAGGAGGGAAGGGGGATGAATAGGAATTTTGGGAGGATGAGTAAAACCGTTGAGACTTTGATTAACAACCTCTTGTCCCTATTTGTTTGTTGCCTTTCTTCTAGGAAGAAAGAAATAAGTGAGGGAGTGCTGACTCATGGCAAATGGGCTGTGAGGACCTTAGTGGAAAAATGGGAAGTATGTGGAGCAAAGTATTCCCTTCCTACTTGGCTCTGCTATTTCAAATGGAAACTTTTGCTGCCTGGTCTCAGTCTTGCTCGCTTGGTTTTTCTGTGTCATAACTTCAGTCTAATATTGCCCTACTATGGCTTTTTGGTTACCTTTTGATGTAATTTCCCCTCTCCAACACACTTGCTCACCTTTCTCGCTTAGAACCTACACAGATCTACTCAGTTCCCACCAGCCTGGGCCCTGGTCAGCATCTGTGTCCTGTCAGCTTTCAGGTATGACTGCTAGATTCAGGTCCCATCCTTGCAGATCTCTTCACACTTCAGACCAACCTGTGTAGCTTGCTGGTCCTTCTTGGTACATGTTACTTGTCTGACATGCACATAAAACTGAGGAATACAGAGTAATTGAAATAAAAGGACAATGATAAAATTGGTTATTAATTTGAACTTTGAACTTCCAATGGTTCATCAGAAGATCTCTGATTGGTAAATTGTATCCTGGTTTACATATGAACAATTGCAGCATTTCGGTCTCGGGGTTTTATCCAAATGAAAAAGGAATTCAAAGAAAACAAAACCTGAAATCTTGTAAGAAAAAGTGATGTTTTCTTCAGATCTTGGTTTCAAGCTCACTGTGGTGTTTTGGCCTGGGATGGTTTTGAGATCAGTGAAGGAGAATACTGATACATAATCTTTTATTCAGAAACACTCTTTCCTAAACAAACAAACAAAAAAACCCAGAACAAAACAAAAAACCAAACAAAAACACAAAACAAAAAAAACCCCAAAACCCCCTCTTATTTATTAGAATAATTAATACTCTAATCACACCTAAAGTTCCAGTGATTTTTTCTTTACTTCAATTAAGGAGAAATGGACCTTTCCTAATGCAAGATCAAATTTCTCTTTGCAGATATTTAATAGCTAATGGTAGTAGTCTCAGCAGTGCTTTTCCTGCCATTCCTACCACATTCTTCCATCATTTCAATCTTTGCTTGCTGTTAGAGATGGTTTTCATTTTAACTTTGAACAGTTGCCTCTGCATTTAATTTTTGAAGAGTATAAGAGAAGTGATCCTTTTTAACTAGTATGCAAAGATAATCAGTTTAATTAAACTGCTTTAAAAAGAGATTAGTGCCTCTTCTGAGTGGGAAGATGAAGGAAGCTAACATGCCCACCTATGAAGGGTTCTGCAGGAAACTAAATTACTTACCATTAATGTATGAGTCAGTGTGGTGACAGATGTTGACAAAACTTTTTTGATGCTTTGGACTCATAATTACTTTTATTCTTCACTCATAGAAGCACAGGTAGAATGGAACAAGGAAAAAGACAGTTTCAAAACGCTCTTACGTAGGCCACTTCCCATGTGTGTTAAGGGAAAGACAGACATCTGGTATGGCTGTTGATCTCCGCTTATTCTGTCATGCATCTGAGTATCAAGGTCTGTGCTTCATATTCAACTGCTTTCTAAGCTGGAAATTATGTAGCTTAATCTGGGGCAGTGTACCATAGAGGAGCAGCTGTATGGAAGTATAAACAAGAAAATAGTTCCTTGAATATCAACATTGTTTCTTCTCTGTGTATGTGTGTTAAAACTATGAAGTCATAACCTTGTGCAGTCTGGCCTCAGGAGCAGCCGTATTCAGGGTAGCAGTCCCACTGCTTGCACCCCCGCTGTGGTTTTTATCTCAGCCCCAAGCTAACCGCATCACCCCAAGCGGTAGGTAGCTGATAGTAGTACTTTGTTCCTATTCCTTAGCACACTAAGACTAGGGTAAAAAATAGTTTTAGGGGAAAGCAAGCTAAAAGCCACCAGGAAGAACATAAAGAGGACAAGAGCAATCTACAACCAGTATGCGAGCTAAAGCTGAGCAGAAAGTGGCCAAACAAAAAGGTGATGAA
Source organism: Morus bassanus (assembly GCA_031468815.1). Lineage (NCBI taxonomy): Eukaryota > Metazoa > Chordata > Aves > Suliformes > Sulidae > Morus > Morus bassanus. Next base: position 19,144,049 of record CM062577.1, read on the forward strand.
ATGGTAAGCGTGTGATAATATGGTGCAAGAGAAGGTTCAGTCACTGCAGTGCTGGGTTATACGGGAACAGTAATATTGCAAAGTCAGAAATGTAAACCGAAATAGGGAACTCCTAATCAGAAGCTGCACTTGTGTAATACTGAGGTTGTGACATGGTGTGGCATAACCAATGCAGAAATGCCGTATTTCAGCAAAGGGAGGAAAAAAATTACACCCTCAAAATAGTCCGTTACCAGAAGAAAGTTTGGTTTGGTTTTGTTTGTCTATGCCTTTATAAGGATAGTTTTGTCTGTGGATAGAGAAAACTTGGATTTGTGTTTTTTCCAAAGCTGCTATTCTCTTGTCATTTCACTTTATGCTTATCAAATCATACCTCTTCAGTTCTTGCTAGAATACAGCCTTTCAGCTAAGAAACTGATGTGACAACTTTCCAGTCTTCTGATTAAACAAATGTGTTTATTCCAACTTCTCAAGAGTTTTTCCTAACTAGTTGCCAATGTTTTATTTAAATAAATGTCAAGAAAAACCTTGTCACAGATTCATGGTACAATCTGGGTTGGAGGTTGTGTAGTCCAACACCCTGCTCAGAGTAGGGCCAACTTTGATGTTGGATCGGGTTGCTCAAGGGCTAGTCAGCTTTGGAATATCTCCAGGGATGGAGGTTCTACAACTTAGAAACCTGTTGCAGTGCTCAGCCATTACTCTGCATTTCCCCCCACAAGGACATTATTACTTGGGTTTCACTATTACAGTATGATTGATATATCATTCCACTACACTACTTCTCCATAGCATCTTCCAAGAAAAAGCAATGGAGACAAGCCCCATGTGCTAGTTAGAGTTCACCTAATGCCTGAGTTCCCAAAAGAGTCCACAGAGAAGGATCCTAAGAAGATGGTTCAAAGCAAAAGCTTAGTTTAAGTGTTCTTGTTGGCATTACCTTAAGTACTGGAGCCCTGTGACAAAACGACTTCTTACGTGTTTAAAACTGTGTGATGTTAATATGTCCTTCAACACCTGTGCCTAAAAAAAACAAAACCAAAACAAAATAATAAAAAAAAAAAAAACCCACAACAAAAAAAACCCAAACCAGCTATGAGAATGTGACAGTGCAAAGCCAATTCCTTTACTAGACACATTTGACTTTGTAGGATTTACTGAAATGGTCTTGTTCCCCTTTTCCATCTTCTACCCTTTGCTCTCCTAATGGTGCTGAAGCTGTTCCTTGTGGCTCAAACAGAAGAGCTAACACAAAGAAAATGGTGGGAGCGCGCGGGGGGGAGGCTACGTCACCTTCCTCAGGGGCAGCAAATTTTGATGTGCTTAGCTGTATTAATTAAACAGTTAGGTGCCAGAATTGGGGATTGCTCCTTAAGTAATTAGTGTTTTTGAGATGGTAGTAGAATTCATAGCAATGTTTCTTCTTACATTCAGCTTTTTTTTTATGTTTTGGCACAAGTTGTTGACTTAGGAAGTGATAACATTTGAGGTGCTTATCTATGACTACCAGTCTTGTGAGGGAAATGCTGATGAGCGTGTCATGAAGTGTTTTCTGAACACTGGCAGGAATAAAGCGGAATTATTAACGTTTATATTGGAACATTTTTCTCCTGTTTTTAAACTTCTCTACAAAACTCTTGAGATTCAGTGGCTTCTTCCAAACCTCATTAAATTAAATAAAAAGCTTGTTGGAGATTTTGTGAAGGTTTTTTTCCTTGAACCTAAACCACACAAAATAAGTCTACCTCGTGCTACCTTAAATGTGTATTTTGCCTTTTGAAAGCACAGACGTGGCCGGAAAACTGTCTCTGAAGAGTCATTCTAGAATTGCATAGTCTGCCTTCATACCCTTTTTTTGTTTAGTAAGCTTGCGAGGTATTCCTGTCAAAGGTGACTTTGACAACCAAGCAGCTCTAAAGTTGAGCTTGTTGCATGATCAAGCTGATACCTCAAAGAGAAACTGTGTCCCTTCTGCTTCGTGTGTCGTATTTGATTATCAACCCATAAGGCTATTGGCATTGGCATTTGGTTTCTTGGTTGAGAGACATTTTAAAATTAAAAAAAAGTTGACCTCTGTTGCAGGTAACCAAATGTTATGTTTAGAAACTATTTCATAAAATTGTAATTCATGATTAGCTGAGGTTTTTAACAACTAGGACCATTCATATAAGGTGTTTGCTGTTAAAGCAGAGCATTCTCCTGTCACAGTTCTTTTAAAGAACAGCTGAATGTAGATATGCATGACATTCCCCTAGAGTGTGTCCACTCTGTGAAAAGTTAGGATTTCTTTTGCTTGATGCGTCTAAGTTGCATCTAAGTTTGTACTTTTTAAACTATCTCTTTCTACTATGTCAGTCCTAAAATTATATATCCTTTTTTGTGTGCTGAAAGTATTTTTTTTCCTGTTATAAGCCGTAACCTAAAGGACATAATAAATGCAAAATAAAGGCTTTTTTTTTAATGGACCAGAACATGAAAATTAGTGATAATTGTGGCACATCAGTGTTCAAGCAAACTATTTCCAGCAGCAGGACTGTATGTTTATATAAGTTAAACTTTCCAGGCACGTACACATGCAGTATGCTATTGGGATAGCTTCCAAGTTACAGTGAAGAGCAAATCTTCTGGTACACTGGGTACAAGGGAGAGTATTCCATTGATTTGGCTTCTGGCATGCTTTAGGAATGGTCGGTTTTAGCCCGGAACTTTAATTTTAGGTGTTAGGTATTTTAGTATATAACTTGGTGTCTCACGTGACTCAAGCTGTTGGAGCAGTCGTGCAGATGCTGTAGGAGCCGGCTGTGAATACCTGCTGAAGTGACTGCCTAAGAATGAGGCAAATCAGATATTTTATCTATGTAATTTATTTTTGACAAATGTATACTTAAATTTATTTTTTAGGAAATAATTGTACAGCACTTAGAGAGTCAATAAGGTAGGGCTTGGGAGGAATGGTATCATATGAGCATTGCTGTTCACCTTGGCTTTTTTGCAGCATTGCCACAAAGTATTTAGAAAATAACCGGTATTTAGGGGTTTTCATCCATATTATGGGGGGTGAAAAAGCTATTTTTAGCATAAAATTAAAACACACTTTTGAAGATCAGTACAAAACCAGTTGGATATTCTGTGAAAGAGCTCTCCTGTAGCTTGTATTGCTAAGTAATTTTTTTTCACTTCTGTGTACCAAAGAAGTTTAAAAAAAAAATTAATTGCTTTGTGGCCACAATTTCTGAACTATTCCTTACCAGAAAAGAGGCCTTAACCAGCGTATGTGTACCTGTAAGAATCCAATCGTCAAATTCCCACTTTGGGTGTATTAAGATCTCAGTAGTTATGAATTACATAGTAGCTAGTACTTTTTCCTTTTAATCTCTTAATTAAGACAAACTAACATAATAGTTGAGTTTTTTGTATAAGTTGCTAGCTATTTAAGAAGTGGGTTTTTTCAACTGAATCAAAAAAGTGGGGGTTTTTCAATTGAAAGTTCATGTTTTAAAGTACTGTCTTTTTACTTGCAGTTGCCAATGTGAAGTATTGGAAGAGTATTGTTTGAAGCTTTCTGGGACAAAGAGGACTGTTATCTCTCTTTGGTAAGCTAATTGTACTATTTTGGTAAGATGAGCTACCTCTTGAAGGTGGATTCTATGGTTATCACTGATTAGTCTCTTAAATAAAGATGTTAGACAAAAATCAATAGTTTACTGAGTTGGAATTTGCAACATTTAATTATTGAAAAAAAAGACTTCTGATTCTTAGTTGTACAATCTTCAAACACGATTCTTTGTCTGTCCTGCTCCTGTTCCTGAGTGATGTGTAAATGTCCATATTAGCAACTTCCCCAGTAAACAGTTGTGAAAGCTATTCCGTTACTTCTACATGCGGTGCCAGGAAAGAGGGGAAACCTTGCTGTCAGGGATTGAAACGTGGGAAACAAAGTGTTTATCCTTATCTCAGAATAACTTCCTTCCACCTGTGAAAGGGGGAGAAGTGTTTTCACTTTGTAACAGAAGTGTCTTCTGCTATAGCCAGATCACATTCTCGAATATTTCATGCTCAAATTTTCTAATGCTTCTTTGTCAAAACTGTTGGATTCCCATTTAAAACTTTTACAGGGCAACTGTGACACAGCATGTAAATAGCTATGGTTTGAGACAGAGGGTCCACTTGATTTTGATACTAAAATAAATGGAATTCAAGATCTTGATAGGGAAGGCAGGGGAAGAAAGTGAAACACTTGGGTACTTTCTTTTTCCTTTTTTCCCTTCAGTTTTTCTTTCTCCTTGCTGTAAGTCCAACTACATTTAACTATATGTGAATTTAAGTGATCCTCTATTTATATAATCTTTTTTGTTTAGAATCACTGGCAAACAGATGGTTATTGCTAGTCTTAATTATGTACATAATTTAGACCAGAAGGCCCATCTGAAACAAAAGGTAATTAAGATGTTCCCTTACTGGCTGAACAGAGCCTGAGGTTACAACCTTTGCTAATCATTTATCCTCTCACACAGAACATAAGGATGGAGAGTTAACAAGACTAATCTCTTTTTGGTGTAATTTAATATACGTGAAACTACAGTTGAAAGGGGGCAGCACAGTAAATTGATAACATAACCTTTTCTGGCCTCAGTCCTGACAAAAAAAAGTTATAAAGTTATTTCTAACAATAAAACCAAGTTTCACTACACTATTTATAAGTTATCTGTATTCACTACGCTATTTACATGTGATCCTATTTGTAAGTGGGAGCCTGAATTTGAGGGTGCTTTTTATGAAGATGTTTTCTTGGTCAGTTATTTTCTAAGCTGTATTTGAATATTTCCATTTAATTTCTGGGAAGCGGTTTTTACTGTCATGGAAGAGCTGATTATTTGCCAGCTGTGGTTAAACACAACGAGAATTCTGATTCTGTTCTGATGCTAATCAAAAAAGATGGTATGGGTCAACTCGAGAATAGATTTCTTCAGCCAGTCTCACTTTGTGTCAAGCTGTCCTTCCAAGTAGCATGGTGTGTTAATGACCATGGGTAGAATTCCATGGAGTGGCTTGTTGGGGTTCCCAATATTAAGAATGTCCTCGGTCTCGCCGCTAAGGCAGGGCTCTTAAAGCAAGGGTCACAAATCCCTGTGCTGGGTGTCACACACAGACACTGTGATCCTATTTCTATTCTGGAAGGGTTTGCTAAACGGACGAATGGTAAATGGATTAGAAAGCTTTGGTATAGAAAGAAATTGAGATTCAAATTGAGATTCAAAGTGTGGTTTCAGAGTTAATTCACACATTCTCAGTGTGGACTGCTGCTGAGAATAGCATGTGGTCCCTGTCCCTGGTCCCAGGGGTGTATTTCCTTCCCCTTGTGCTCAATCCGGTGATCATGAGATCTTGAAGGGAGTGGGATCAGCTTGTTGACATGATGGGAAATGAATTATTTTTTGATATATTTACTGTCCATCAGATCAGTGAACTTCATTCTAACAATTCAATGTTTCTTCCTATTTTTGCCAGCAATTTTTAGAAGTACTTTTGTGTTGTGGCAGTTAAGTTCATGAAGTGTTTCGCTAATAGGTGGAAGCAATGTGAGCGTGCGAACTATTTGTTTTAGAACCAGTCTTATAAGTTCTTGTACCATTTATCTTGGCAACATCACAGTTTATGTCTGATAATCCTGATTAAAACTGAAAACGCCATATTTTTTTTTGCAACAGCTTTCCCAAAATTCGCCTTAAAAAGAAAGATTCTCAAATTCATGTAGAATTCCATGGTATGATAACAGAAGCTGTTTTGCAGCTGAATGCAGCAGTTAGAATAAGAAACTTGTTCTGAGGTAATTTGGATAATCTCTGCTGATGGTTTATGCTGGATTTTAGGAGCACAGCTGTAAGAAATTTTAAGACCTAGTTTTCTAAGCTAATACTGCTTTTATTAATATGTAGATGGTTATATAGTAAACTTTAAAAATAAATATATCTAATCAATCTGAAGTATAAAAGAACAATTTTGTTACGGCACAGTGCCTAATATATTAAAACTTTTCATCAGTGGTGCTAAGCATTTTTAGATTTGTAATAAGGCTCATCTTTTTGATTAGGTCGGTGTTTCTCTGATAATTGTGCTTGAAGTTGAAGGAATTTTCTGAAATACCAAGGTATTTTACTATTAATGTTTAAAGCTTTGTTCAAGTTGTACATAAACTGTCTAGATTAATCGATCTGGAAATGTTTGGTCTTAATGACTTTAACAGTGGCTGCTGTTCTGGAAGAGCAGAATTGGCACTGGTGAAGGGTGGTTCAATCAATTATTGAACCAATGACCTGGATGAGGGGATTGAGTGCACCCTCAGTAAGTCTGCAGACGACACCAAACTGGGCGGGAGTGTTGATCTGCTCGAGGGTAGGAAGGCTCTACAGAGGGATCTGGACAGTCTGGATTGATGGGCCGAGGTCAGCTGTATGAGGTTTAACAAGGCCAAGTGTCGAGTCCTGTGCTTCGGTTACAACCACCCCATGCAACGCTACAGGCTTGGGGAAGAATGGCTGGAAAGCTGCCCGGCAGAGAAGGATCTGGGGGTGCTGGCTGACAGCCGGCTGAACATGAGCCAGCAGTGTGCCCAGGTGGGCAAGAAGGCCAACAGCATCCTGGCTTGTATCAGGAACAGTGTGGCCAGCAGGAGCAGGGCAGTGATCGTGCCCCTGTACTGGGCACTGGTGAGGCCGCACCTCGAATCCTGTGTTCAGTTTTAGGCCCCTCAGTACAAGAAGGACATTGAGGTGCTGGAGCGTGTCCAGAGAAGGGCAACGAAGCTGGTGAAGGGTCTGGAGAACAAGTGTGATGGGGAGCGGCTGAGGGAGCTGGGGGTGTTTAGTCTGGAGAAGAGGAGGCTGAGGGGAGACCTTATCGCTCCCTACAACTACCTGACAGGAGGTTGTAGTGAGGTGGGGGTTGGTCTCTTCTCCCAAGTTACTAGCAATAGGATGCGAGGAAATGGCTTAAAGCTGCATCATGGGATGTTTAGATTGGATATTAGGGAAAATGTCTTTACTGCAAGAGTGGTCAGGCATTGAAACAGGCTGCCCAGAGAGGTGGTGGAGTCACCATCCCTGGGGGTGTTCAAAAAATGTGTACATGTGGCACTTGGCAACATGTTTTAGGAGGCCTGGGGGTGTTGGGTTGGTGGTTGGACTTGATGATTTTAGAGGTCTTCCAACCTTAATGAATCTATCATTCTATGGTTGGTTGCAGAAGGCAGTCATGCCAACAGCCTGCCTCCAGCAGCCTGCAGAAACAGTAACTGAGGTGTCCTCCTCAGAAGTGTTCACATAGATCTGCCCTAACTCTTCATTGCTCTTCTGGCTGGCTGTAGACCTGATAGCTGAATGCGTAAACTTAGCATTATTTTAAGGATGGAGAAGGAGATTTGGGTATACCTTACAGTTCTTAAACCCATCTTTTCCTGAATCATTAGTCTTCATTATATCAGGATATACTGCAAAGTTAATCCAGTCTGCGCCTTTCTTGACAGATGAGCTTTAAGATAGAGGTTGACTGGACAAATAAGCCTGTTGCTTAGTCAGCCATCTTTTTAAATTTCATTGAGCAGCCAGCTCATTTTTTTAAATCTTGTAGATCAAGGAGAATGGTGCATCATGTAATCTGAAAAACATATAGTAAGCACCAAAGGTTAGAAGCTGAAACCAGATGTGTTTGAGAGAACTGCTGCACCCCTCCTTTCTTGGTATTTTCAAGTCAAAAGTAGACATGGTTTTGGAAGATAAGATAATCACAACATACGTAAAATACCAAGTTGCGCTGGAATCAAGCACAAGCTCTTGTTTTGAATACAGGGGCTGGAAGTTTACAGCCTCTGATACATTAAAAATCAAACCTGATGAATTTATGGCTTTTTTAGCTTTAATCGCTGTGATTCTTTGAATATACTCATCAGTTACAGCATGGGTTACATATGAATCATCTTTCTTTTCCTGCTTCTTTTGAAATAAAAATGTTAAATAATTCTGCCTTTTTTAAACCAATATTAACAATAATGCTATCTTTATTTGCTGTTGGTAGATAGATAGCACTTCTAGATTTCCTTCATTTCTGATAACTTAAAAGAATGTTCCTACTCTCCATTGTTCTTGTAGGCGTGGAAACTTCTGTGCTGTATTTTTATTTTTCCTTATCAGTTTCCATAGCTGAGAGGGTCAGACTTCTATCAAGTCTTCTAGCTTTTGTTTTTCTTGTTTGTTTAAAATTGGGGGTTTATATCTACTTTTTGCATTGATTTTTAGTAAATTAGTGGCAGTTCCAGCTTGATTCTGCTCATAATTTACTCCTTTTTTACATATATATGTATATATATACACACACACGCGCAAGTCCTTCAAGCTGTGTAACTTTGAACCAACTTGCAAGCTTTTATATGCTGTTTCTCCCCTACTCTGGGGACATCAAGGCATTTTGTTTATCGTGATGTTCCTATTTAACAGAGGTTTTGGTGACAGTGTAATGCTTTCTTCTCATTACAGAATCACACAGAATGGTCATTGATCGTTTTTAGACAGTGGGATGTTTTAGCTTCAAAATATGTGCATCTGCTGCTCCTTTTCCCTTTGTAAATATTCTGTACAATATACAGGATGTAGTTAGTGCATCCTGCAGTGGTGGTGTGCGTGTGAGCTGATGGATTCAAAGTGGTTTACTCTGTCAATGACAGCACTGATAGTTTGAAATACGTTTATAAGTAAGGTGACATATGAACTGAGAACTGACTGAACTCAACTAACATATTTTTGTGTGTATCTTTTATGTGCTAGAGACTGCAAATCCCATAAAACACCTGAATGAATCCTTCTTTTAAAAGGGAAGAACCTACCTGAATTAAAAAAATTGAATATAAGATAAATCTCAAAATCAAATTTTAACTCCTGTATTCACATCAATCACTAAGTTCCTAATAGGGTGAATTGCATAAACTTCAAGACTGTATGCTCTTTAGTATTTCCAGAAAATTTGCAGATGATGAAAGATCAGGGTACTGTTAGACAGCGGAGAGAGAGAGCAAGTCGCTAGTGTGTAGTGATCTGGAGCTCTTGGAAAGGTTGGTGCAAGAAAATTGATATTTTGATTCATCTGTGGATGTAGAAAATGAGTCATAACTACAAAATGAGGAATTTTATCCATATATGAATGCTAATTCCTGTGCCATAGTTGAAACAAGATTACCTCAGGAGGATCTGACAACCTGTGTTACATAACAGATCAGACTAAATGATCATAACGATCCCTTTGGTTTTATAACCTCTATATTTGTGAATCACCATCTGCAAATGACTTAGGAGAAAATTCAGGGTGATCAAGAAAGATGAACATGTTTTAATTTATATTATATGAACAGTGGTCTAATTGCTGCATTCACACGGGTGTTCTCCCAGCAGTACATTCAAAGATGATTTTTCAGAATGAACAGAAGGAGCCAGACACATTTTGAAACAATTTTGTCTCACAGGAGAGGTAGTTTATACGGGTTCATCTTCTCCTAATTACTGTTTGCTTGCAGTTTTCTAACTGCTGAATTCTCGGTCTTTAAAAGTTAATTCGTATTTTTTTTGCCAAAAGAAAATGAATATAACTTAATCATTATACTTTTCTGCTTTTCTAGATTTTAATAGTAAGTGAAGAAGAGCCTCTAAGTATTGTGAGTAAAGACGAGGATTTCTCCTCCTATCCAGGGCCTGTCATGGTAAGCAGAAGGGGTTTGTAGGGTCTGTTACAGAGCAGAATAGGCTAAAATCTGAAAACCATTAGAGAATTAATGTTTACATGTGGGGTGGTTGAATTTAAGTGTAGTGCTAGACTCAGCTAGGCTAATGCTTTTTTCCTAATACTATTACAAGTCTTTTTTTTATGACTTCGTTAATCAGGCTGCAGGAAGGAAACCTGTTTCTAATATCATATTTAGTTGAGTACTTGTCTTTGAAAGTTGAAGTTACTGATACCTGAATTCTCTAAATGCTTCATCCTGTTTGAGCTTTTCGCTGGTCATTGATAGCTTGCCATGTGGTGAAGAAGGCAGCAAGTGACAGTGCTGAAGTTAACTGTAACGCTTTGTTTCTCAGGATGAAGAGACTCAGCACAGCCTTGAATGCATCCAGGCTAATCAGATTTTTCCCAGGAAGCAGCTGATCCGAGAAGATGAGAACCTTCAGGTAATCACCATGCTGCTCTTTGCCAGTTAAGATCACAATATCTCTAGTTGACCTATGTATTTGCTGGTCCCTCCTGTAGAATTTTAATTCGCAGTTGTGCACGGTAATAGGAGAAACACATTTTCTTTTTAAATACTCATGTACTGTTGGTAGGACAGAGAACTTGTGCATTATATTGCAAGAGATTCCTTAGAGCATCTGAAATACAGCCATTGCTTGTGTAGTAATTTCAAGAGCTAGGTATCATTCCATGGTTTAGAGCTCTTTGCTTTTTAAAGAAGTAACAGTAAGCTAGTTAAATACTACCATTACTACTTGCTACCGAGAAGCCCAAAGTCTTATGTTGCACAAAATGGATATTTTTTGGTTTCTTAATTTTCCAAAGTTCCTTTTGAAATCAATTAGTTCAAATGATTTGTCCATGTAGACACTCTTATATCAACTGAAGAGGTAGTTTGTTTCATTTTAAAAGAAACTATTTTTAATTGATTTAAGCTAAGTTGGTGTAAAACCAGATTATTTTCAAGTTGAGCATTTACACTTTTCACCCAGCTCAGCTAAATAGGCATTAAGTTACATTTTTAATTAAACAGTTGCAGATTTTATGTGCAATGTAATACAACTGCAGGTTTTCTAACTTTATAAAGCAGCAGTGTATTGTGCATTTTTGTATTTGCAGTGAGAAATATGAAGCAAAAAGTATAATTTGTCAATGGACTGCAGCTGTGTAGCATTTAGGTATCCAGTCTAAGCTGGTTACCTGAGCTTGCTTAGTGAATGGTGGGGACCAATAGCATAGACGATTATTCATCTTATGTTTTGCCTACTTTTGGATGAATTTAATAACATTATGGAAATGCCACTATCCATTAAGTAAGGAGCGAGAGCATAAATCAAGGGTTTGCTCAGACTGCTTGCCAAAATGTGAGGATGTTTTGCTCAGACTTTTCGTAAAAATTCATTCTTTTCCCTGACCAAACACTTACTAGTCTGGAAAATCAAGAGAAAATGAGGAATCGTTTTAAAAAAGGCTACAATTGACCTCTGAACCAACCTTACCCAAGACTTTTCTTCTTGGCAGTAATAGCTAGGCTGAATTCTCAGCAGTGTTTCATTTTGATTTTTATGATGTTGTGTGCTTGCATGTATGCTTACAGGAGGTACATATTTTTGGTAAATGGTTTCTGAAAGATTTTTCTTCCCATTCTGAAGGTCCCGTTCATTGAACTTCATGGTGAGAGTACGGAGTATGTAGGACGAGCAGAGGATGCCATCATTGCACTTTCTAATTATAGGCTTCACATAAAATTCAAGGAGTCTGTTGTGAATGTAAGTATTATTCATGTTACTATGGTAATACAGGTATTCTGAACTCAATCCAAGTAGTAGAATTTAGGATAAAAGTACAGTCATCCTGCCTTTTAAGGTTAGCGGTAATGAAAAATGTCTTCATGATGTTCAAATCACATTTTTCAGGAAGAACAGATACATATTTAGGCATTAAAAGATAACTCTGCACCTCTGACAAGCAGGCTTCGTAAGGAAACTTCACATCACTGAACTTTACATTCTCTTTACAGCTTGCTATGTCAGCCATTTGTTCTCCCTAAGCTCTGTATATACTCAGCAGAGAAATAAAAGGTCTTCTAAAGGGCTGTTTGGAGCACCTAAGCTAGATTCATGCTTGGAGCTTGAAGCTTCCAAAGGTGGAATTAGGTCCAGCTACTGAAGTTACATGCCTGAAGTTCCAGAGTACAAATACAGGCATTGATATAAGAGATCTGTCAGTTGGACCTCGTCTTCAGATGCCTACACATTTCTTTAAAGAGCTTTAAGTATCCATTTTTAAAAATTGTTACATATCCAGCTACTAGTGATCATAGACATAAATTAAAGAGGCGTTGTATAGTCCTTTGCAGTAGTAGAATGCTGACATACACTAGTCTTACTCGTTGTAATACCATTTGTGAACTATATAGAATTTGATAGGATGTTATACATGGCACAGAAATATTTTTGTGGATAATTGTAATCAAACCAGTAAAATAATATCCAAAAAAATCAAAGCAGGTTTTTTTTCTCCTGATGATGGGTTTTTCACCGGTCTCCTTATTTCAAGACTAGTCCTGACCCTGGCTAGCTGTTCACAATTGCCACGTGTCAGTCACAGATCTGGAACTATGCAGTGGTGAGTTAAGTGTAAAACACCAAGACTGCATGTTATTCCAAAGCTGAGAAAAGCAAGGGAAATAAAATATAAGACTTGACAAGTGTCCAGCACGTACGTGACAGACACCTGCGACGCAGTGGTCTGGAACATCAGCGAGATCTCCTGTGCACCTAACCCATTTAATTTTTGGTGCCATGTCAATCTTAAATTTAAATTTTTTTTATTGTTTTGTGCCAGAACTGAATTATTAATGCTGTAAAAACATTGTTTACTAACTGAAACTCAATCTTTACTGCTTTATGTTGTCTCTAATCATATAGCTATGTTATCTACAGACTTTGAAATGTGCCTGTGTCATAGTTATCACTAATTGCTTTAAGTGCTATTTTAGTTCATGAATTGTCAACGTAGTAGGCTGAACAGGCATGTGTGCTAGGCTGGTCAACATCTGTGTACAGCATTAAAGTGCTAAAATTTGTGATGATGTGGGGTTTTTCAGCAAATAAAGGTATTATTTCTAAACATGGCAATTGCTCAAAAGGATGGCAGAAAATTTACAATGACAAAAATTTAATTGGAAATTTAAGGGCTATTATCTTCCACTGCTGACCATACAAAGATGATACAAGGATGTGCATATGCAGAGGTAGCATAACTTTACTTTTCACTTCTCTTATACTTCAGGATTGACTAGAGAATAACTTGAGACTCGAAAGTTAAGCTGTATGTGCCCCCATGCATCAGAATGGTAGCCAAGGGTCAGCTAGGTGCTGAGCTGCCTCGAGTGCAGTAACCAGCTGGATGCATCTCTACGTGCTGCTGGCAACAGAGAGATGTGTTACGAGGCATGTGTTCTATAGGATTCCTTTGCTGCTTTGTGATGCAAACATGAACTCTAGGGCTGAATTCTGCCAAGGGGCCTGCCACAGTAAACCTATATTGTATTACTTTTAGACTATTTTTTTTTAAATTCAGAGTCCGAACATTGTATGAAGCTGGCAACTAGAACTGACAAAGCAAAGGGCTGAATATTTAAAAACAAGGAGCTGAGACATGAGAAACAACAGTAGCCTTAAAAATCAAGAGTTTGTCCTGAGGAATGCCAGGAAATGATAGTTACTTTATTAGAGAAGCCACTAATGCATGTACTGCACTTGCTGTCTGTCCTTGGGATAATTGGGGGAATGAATTTTTAAGAATTTTCAATTTAATATTTTTGAGCAGTAACAAGAATTGATGTTTTCTTAAATAATATTATTTATTTGCATTCAGGAAAAAGTCCATAAAAGTTTGTCAATATTACCATGTTAATTTTGCTTCCCTGACTTTCATATCCAGTATTCTGCCCTCTCACTCCCTCTGATATCTCCAAGGTCATTAGTCCTGCTTCCTATGTCATCATTAACCAGAAAGATTCAGTTAGATAGTGTATGAGGTAGAGCAGAATATAGATTATTGTTCTGTAACCATATATGACCATCACTAATAATGTAGTATGAACTCTACTGGAATCCAAGGCAGATAGGATTTGGAATACCTTTAAGGATAAAACGTACTTGCAATAATTAGGAACCATATTTCAATTGTTAAATTTCAGAGTAAAAATTACTTCGGTTATTTTTGATCAAAACTATTGATCAAATGGTGATTTTCTAAATTAAATCTTCACTGAGTAATTTTTGATTGAGTTCATCTTGATTCTTTCCTACTGTTTTTGTATTGCTAGAGCTGTTCAGAAAACACCTGCAAGAAGACCTTTTGAAAAATGTATAGATGTTTACTAATGTTGGGGTTTTTAATTATTTTGAATATTTTCATAAGAATTACTCTGCTAAGTCCAACCACACTAATGACCTTGTCACCTCAGTGAAGTACTTCTGTGTAAGAAAGAGGATTCTTAGCAAAGATCTGTATTATAGTACTTGTAAAACGAAGTGATTCCTCGTGTCTAAATGCGCAGCTGTTCTACGCTGGCATCTCCTCCTGAAGTAGGTAGGATATTCTCATGGTAGAAATGGTCCTCTAGAGAAAGCCATATGCATGTTCGCCTACTTGCCCCGTAGTAAAGGCAACTGCATGAAGGAAATGGAATCCAGTTAAAAATGGATTCCTGGTCTTCTGTTTTTTTTATCTCACTGTTCTCTTTTTGTTTACAATTCAATAGACTGGCTGTCAAAGTGATGCTTGTGAAACCTCAGTAAGTAGCACAACGCTGCTAGATCACTTGCTGCACCTGTGCTTGGAAATAAATACATTTAAAAGTTGATAATGCTCACATTGCAACACTGCAGAAAACGGCTGCATGCGTAAATCTCTTCCACAGATAATTTCCTAGATCACAGTAGTAGTAGGAACACGGTGTTTTAAATGCAAAAACAAAAGATCCAGTAGACCGTGCATAAATTGGAGGGATTATGACATTCAAAAGTGGTGACTTGCGTTTATCCATGGGATAAAAAAGCAGACTCAACAGTGATCTCTCAGTGCACATGGGTGGTTTGGTTCCCAGGCCAATCTCTATTGATTGGCTTTCATTAAGAAAATTTCAAACTTTGCAGCTGGTGGGTGTTTCTGTCTAATAACTTTTCTCCCTGTAAGCTAATTGCAGGTATGGGAGAATTAAAATTTTAGTGTGGTTTATGAAACAGTGGACTTGTACGTAGCCTCTTTCCAATAGCAGATTTTTGGACACAGTAAAAAAAAAAAATCATGCTGGCAAGATGGAGACTTTCAGTCTTGGTGATTAAGTGAGTTGTAGTATGAGCTTTCTCTTGCTTGGCCTTTAATGGAAAAATGGTTGGTTTGGTATCTGCCTTACATATGTAGCACAGTTGTGGTTCGTCTGTGCTGAACAGTAGCTTAGTCCTTGTTTTGTCCTCAGGTCCTAATGCCCAAATTGTTTGCATTGCAAGCATATTGATTGTGAAGCAGAGAGGGGACTAAATGATTGCCTTCAAGACAAAACTGAAGTGTAACTAGTTGTAATTAAAAGCAAAATTTGCTTCAGGTACTCCTTGTAGGTTATATGAACAAGATTGTACTGGGGGGGGATTCAACTCCCTCCACCCAGGAGAGTCCTTGACAACCTTCTGAGCTGACCCTGCATCCTCAGTTCCTCCATATGTCGTATTATACCGTGCTTCAGGACACAGAGCACGTAGCCTTGGCCTCATGCTGTTTAAAGTAACCAGTCTGTCACATAACCCTGACATTATTTCAGGCTCTGAACTAGGAAAACAAGAAGAAAGTACTAATTACAGCTCATGGCCCCTGGGTGCCACATGGTATCCTGGAGGGACTCAGGCCAAATGGTGTGTACAGTATAGAGCGTATAGCATAGTCACTCATGAAGGAGCTGCCTTATGGCAGCCTGGCCGTGGTCCACTGCGTACCACTTGGTGTTGTGGTCAGGGGTTGAGCCGTGGGGTGGGTTGTTCCAGCGGTGTAAACATCACTTGTGCTTTTTCTAACCACAGAGGTGTATCTCTCTAAATATATCTTGTACGGCTTTTAGATAACAGACAGTTCCAGTAATTAAAATATTTAAAAACACATTTTTCAAAAAGGAAAAAAAAGTTTGAGTTGTAGAATGTTGCCGTTGTTTAAAATGAGATAATTTTAAAGAAGAGACAGTCAAGAGACAGATACTACAAGAGTGCAATGCTCCAGGACTCTCTATAATGCAGTATGATTGGTCTTGGATAACAATGCATGTTTATTCTGATAAAAGCAAAAATGATTGCTTCTCCACTGCTTTATTTCAATAGCCATTATTATATGGTGAAGTGCCTGCAAATAGAATTGATGGCTCTTTCAAGAACAAGCTAACTGCACTGGGTGTCAGAGTTGCTGCATGCATCAGCCCAAAAAACATAACAATGAAAATGGAAGGTTATCAGTGGGAAAGAACGGGCAATGAAGGCAGATAATTTTACAGAGTTTTACTGGGAGAAGAATAATGGACAGGAAGGAGATTGAAAATGCAAGAGGATCAGAGGACAGATTTTGATGACCAGAAAAGAAAATTAATAAGATTGATATGAAGGTTGCCCTGAAGAAAAAATGGTAGATTCTAAGGAAATAGATGGTGAGCTGCACGTAGACTGTCAGGAGAAAAAAGAATGGCTGTTGAGCAGAGGGCAAATTGAAAGGACGTAGAACAAAGAGTGACTTTGAAAGAGGGAAATTAAAAATAATGCGGGAGTAGAAGAATACATAGTATGTCATTAGCGTGCAGACAGGAGGAAGAGGAGCCAGAACCAGACTGCCGGGGGAGGGAGCAAGGTGAAGAACTGCTTAAATAAAGGTGGACATGGGAAAAATGCAATAAAAGAGGGCTTGGGGGAAAAAAAAAAGAATATTAACAGACAAAGCAGCATTTGATTTAAAAAAGCAAGTCTTCTATAGTCTTAACTCATTTAGTTGGGGAAAGGTACCTTACTTTCCATGTTGGTGCCATGTAAGTCAATGGTAGATTTAAATAATTTATTGGGTGTATGTGAGACTGTCCAGTTGGGAAGAATGGAAGATTCTCCAGTCTGAGGTCCATTCCAGTCCCTTGATTTATTAGACAAAACTATCACAACAATTTATCTACCTTGCAGACTAGAATTAAGTAGGAGAAGGCGTGGAAGAAATTAGCAGTTAAAAAGATTAACTAGAGCAATGGTACATCTGACCTTGTCTGTAATGCATGTAAATACTCTGTTACATTGGCATCTCTCAGCGTATTCAAGGAAATTATTCTCTGCAGGTGACTGCAGTCAGTTTGAGCTCAAGGATGGCAAATAAAGAGGGGGCTTATCTCCCAGGAGGGAATCCTCAGTTCATGTGCCCCTTCATGTTGCTAGTTACATAATTTATATTAGATTATCATAGATCATAAAACAGTAATAATACTGAAAACGTGGACCAAAATTCAAGTTCCAGCTTTATTTGAATACCCAAACTTACAGGGCTGTCGAGTCAGGCACCATCTTGCCTAGTCTCCTTGTGCATTAGTTTTCTGTTCTTTAATGGCCCAGTTACAACAAAAGGAACAAAGAATAACTTACCTGTACCAGCCTTGCTGGTCCTGGGAGGTGGGGGTCAGTACTTTCTCCAGCGAAGGAGAGTCCAGCACTGCTTCTTGGCTGTGGTCTGACAAGGGCAAGTATAGAGGTTGAGTATTAAGACAATACCTGCCTGCTGTGTCTTGGGGATTGTGCGCTCTGGGGCATTATTTGAGCTTTTGCATTCAGAAGAGGGCTCTGGACTCTGATTTTTTGAGTTGGCAGGGAAACTTGAGGTGCAGCTGTGAACTGTGTGCCTGCCTTCCCAAGAGACAGGAGAGTTTTCATCGCTCTCCTGGGCACAGCATTTACCATTAGCTCTCTCTAGGCATCTTCATGCTCGGAGTAAGTTTTCTTGTGGTTTGTATTCCTGAGATATCTCTTTCCCTTGCCTGCTGTTTTTTAGCTCCATTTCCTTTTTTCATTCCACTGAAATCAGGTACTTTTTAAGCTTTGTGGTGCCTGAGTAGAAGCTGTCTTGATTCCTCACCCCACATCCTTGATCGGAGGTGGCCTTCAAGGACTTGCCCAGAGCCATATGCAAAGGCCCTGGCAGAGCAGGGTCTTACAGCCACATCTTGTAAGCCCCAAGCCAGAAGTGAAGCTGCTGGATCATACTCCTCTGATGGCAAAGATGATAACAGAGTATTTGAATGTTTCTCTGATAGCCTTTGTATTGAAGGATCTCAATGGCAGAGATTTTGTTGCCTTGTGTAATGTTCAATATAATCTAATAAACAATTCCAACAGTTTTACACTTCATATTTGTTACAGGTATTAGATAAATTCTCTGTGTTTGGAATTTAGACAGTTACGTATGAGATAGTTGAATACTAATTTTATTCATTTAAGACAATAATGTACATTTGGCTGTCTCAGGTAAAGGTCCAAAAATATTAAACAAAACTAACATTTTCATCTTGTGGTTTCTTCTTATCTTTAAAGGTACTTGCTGCATGTGCTTACATGTTTTGCCCAATCCAGCTTCTGCTAGTTATGTGTGCCATAAAACATAAGTGCATATAACTACACCTTTAAAAATAAATGATTCAGCATTATTACTCTAAATATGTCTGCTTTGATGAGTGTTGATCTAGACAGGCCAAATGGTTTTTTCTGGAGAGGAAATACAGAATATTACCATACAACAAGCATCTAGACTGTAGCAGTCTGGTAAGAGGGATCTTGCTTAGCAGTTTGTTTTTGACACCAACAGCTAAAATTATATTCCCAAGATCCCTAAATTTTGACCTAAAAGAAAGATGCTTCCATGAGAGAGAAGCTTGTGGGTTTCTGCTGCTTTTCCTGCCTTCACATTTGTCACCAGTGCTTCAGTCTTCTCAGCTGTTTTCATGTGATCCCTTAAGTTTTTTGGACTATACAGCAATGAGGCTGAAACTACTGATGTATGGTACCATACTTCAGAGGGGCTGAGTAGCTATACTTAGTTCCCTTTGGTTTTCTCTCTCTTTTCAGACTCCACGGAGTCCTATGATAAATCTTTGTGAGATATGCAAAGAAATTACAGTATTGGTGCTGTTTGAAATAAAATTATATAATCTTTTTAATTGCAGGTTCCATTACAGCTTATAGAAAGTGTTGAGTGCCGTGATATATTTCAACTTCATTTGACTTGCAAAGACTGCAAGGTTATAAGGTATGAATAGGCTGAATATTGAATGGGGCGTGACTTTGCATTCCACATGCTGTGTACAGCTGTGACGTTTTAAGGGAATGTTTCTTCTTACTTAGTGGACTTGCTTTGCCTCAAAAGATTTCCTTTTGTCTGATTTTATGTACGGTAGCTGGGTATTTTTGTAAAGAGGATGGGAGTAAGATGGTCTGCATTTTTGCTTGCTATGATACAGTACAGCAGCAAACCTTGCTCTGAGCCCATGTGGCTGAACTTGATTTTATTCTGAAATTAATTTTAGTCTGTGTTTTCCCTGCCTTACAATCAGTTGTAATATATTGCTTCAACTAGTTGTAAGATACAGAACTAGATAAAACCACTGAAAGACAGGCTTCTTGGAAAAGTGTTTAATCAAGATTTGGTGTTCGGAGGCTTAAGATGTGGGCTTGTGCAGTTCTACCTGAAACCTTCAGTTTGATAGCATCAGCCACCCTGCATTTTTAATAGCTTTGAGGGTGCAGTTGCTGTCCTTAAGACATAGTAGCCTATTGGAAAAGAAAGCGAGGGAATAAAGTAAAGCCAAGTCTGCAACCCACTCTGTAACCCAGTAAAGTTGATAGCATCGTATAGGAGGGAATATTTATTTACGTCTGTCCTTCAGCAGACTTCACAGTCTGCCCCAGGAGTCTGAGGTACTGAGCCTGAGCTACAGCTATTTCCTACTTCTCTGCTGCAGAAATTAATTTTGATCTATAAATTTTAATTAACAAGAAAGGAACATTTCTTTTTGATTAAATGTTTGCTGGCAGTACCTTTTGTATAATGACATGAGGCCCAGTCATATCTGAGCACTCAGAATGTTTAACAGGCCAGCTGCTTCCTGAAATGCTGTATTTTGATGAGGGCTGATTCTACTTTAGAAGTAATATTTAATTTAATTTGAATTAAATATTTAACTTCCTCTTAACTTGTAGCTCTTGACATTTAAAAAAGTCACCCTTCCTCTCTACATAAATTTGTTGTTTCTCTTCAATTGTAGAATGAATACAAATTATTTGTATTTATGCCCTTCCTTCTGAATTTCCCTTCAAAATTGCATCTCTGAGAATCAGTACTTGGTGACACTGGCCATTGGAAGATCATGAAGTAGTTGGCTGAGATACCAGGTTTAGAACATGTTTATGTTCGTTTTGTTGAACAAAGTAGTTTCTGTTTGAAATAATAGGGCTCAAGTGAAGATAGTGCTTGTTATTTGCAACATGAACTTTGAAAGAATTTAGAAAGAGAATGGGGTCTTTAGGGTGAGATGTATGTTGTCTGACTCTGGATATTTAATAGAGAATTATCCAGTCTAAGCTAGTGGTCTTGGCTTGCTTTATAGTCAGTGATGGGAAATAAACACCTCCAGGCTGCAGTTCCTCGCAGCTATTTAGACGCTTTTCATGAGTTGGACATGCCTCTTTCCTTCCGCTGACTGACTTTTAGATATTTGCAGGTAGGGATAATAAATCCTTCCCTTAGAGAATACAGATGCTATCATTAACCATGAATGTGGTAGAGCACAGACTGAGCTGAATGTAAATACTTGGTGAATCTTTTATAACTTTAAAATCTTGAAGAAATCTGTGAGAGCAAAATAAATCACTGATCTTATTT
This sequence comes from Morus bassanus, assembly GCA_031468815.1. Taxonomy (NCBI): domain Eukaryota; kingdom Metazoa; phylum Chordata; class Aves; order Suliformes; family Sulidae; genus Morus; species Morus bassanus. Next base: position 19,164,767 of record CM062577.1, read on the forward strand.
CCACCCTTTTTCTCTAAAGGGTCCAGGAATCCTCTTTGAAAAGACAAGCTAATGTAATTTTAATATACTGCTTTGTAGTTTCTCCTGTGCAGGGAGTATTCTCGCTAGTTGTTGTTGCTAGTCTGTAATGGTGGGCAAAGCTCAGTTTCAAAAACCCTGTTGGTGTTTCCCACCAAGGCCAGAAAGAGAATCTTAGCATATGAGATAGGGGAATAATGTAAGATTTCAGATGCTGGCATTTGTCCTCATTCTCAAATTAAATATATTAATCAAATGGATATTTCTCCTATGTCTGGTGAAAAATGTGTTCTTGTTTACGAGAATATGATGCATAGATTATAAAGTACCCGATAGTTTTGTGAGTTTCCCTCTGAGACCGCGGGTCAGCAAGTCACTGTAACGCATCCCTGTCTTTGATGGTCTGAAAGCTGCAGACTTAACTCAGTGATGTTTTCCTTGGTTTTATTATAAACATATGCATATATGTCTCCCTCATTCATGACTAGTAGGGCATACTGCTGGTTTATTCACAATCACAGAACATTGCTTTCCTGCTTACAGTTTATTTTGACTTTCTAAGTGAGTATTTCTTTACTAATATCCAAAGGTTTCCTTTTTACTGTTCATTAGAATGTACGTAGAAGCAGAACTAAGTTATCAAGAAGATGTTCTCCCTTTTTGCTTTCACATAGTCAGCCTGTCAAATCTTATAGTCTGGCATTGTTTACTGAAAATTAATAGATAAATGTTTGTGTCTGGGACAGGTGTCAGTTCTCTACTTTTGAGCAGTGTCAAGATTGGCTTAAGCGACTGAACAATGCCATCCGCCCTCCTTCAAAGATAGAAGACCTTTTCTCATTTGCCTATCACGCCTGGTGTATGGAGGTATATGCTAGCGAAAAGGAACAGCACGGGGATTTGTGTCGGCCAGGTATGTCAAAACACTTTGGGGATCATCACAAATGCATTGACTAGTAACTGCCTGTTTGCGGAAATCCAGACCTTTCAACAAAAGTTACAAACAAATTCAGTCTGTGCTGTTGTAAACTGAACCTGGAAAATTCCAGTATGGAATTTTTTTTGTACCTAAGTTCTTGCACTTCTTCACTAGCTGGTGAATATACTGTATGTGGTAAGTATATAGGTATAGCATACCTTCACTTACGGTGAGGTGTCCTTTAATGTCTTGCATGTCTGCTGCACAGTCTGAGTTTTGTTCTGTGTGAACAAAGGCGAGATTAGCTCCCACCCAATCCCTACTTTGGGATTGAGATGCAAAGCAGGACCTGAGTATCCTGAGGAGTTGCGGTGGAGTTGATTTAGTCAGTTATGTATAATACTAATAACGTTTTGTTCAACTTTCAATCTAAAACATTTAGTATGGATTGTGCCCGCATTTTTTGTAATTGCCTAGAACAGTGGTCTTAAACATGGATGTTGAGGAGCAGAAGGTGAAGGAGAAGGAAGTCCCTGAGCTGCTCCTGAGGTTCATTCACAGCTGCAAGACAGCGACCTACTTTAGTGAAATATCATCCTTGCAGGAAAGTTTTAGAAGGCCACAAGTAAATAAAAGCTAAAAATTGGGATGCTGGTGGTTATAGCGCTTGTTTGAATATAAGGAAATCTGAGTTCCAGGCCCTCTCCAGTCTGAGGCTCTCTTTGCTCACAATTCACATAGCTGAGAAAAGCATCCCAATTACCAGATTGAGATGTGTTAGCGTGATTCTCTCCTTATTACCGAAGCTGGTCTGGGCCTGAGCAAAGACTGTAACCTCTTTGGTGCCCGAGGAAGAGCAGTAAGCAGGTAGCATACAAGTGGGAGGAGGTGCTCCTTGGTTCTGGTTCCTGTTCCTGCACTTTACACTCTTCATGTTAGCAGTTACTGCAAAAAGGCAAAAAAATCCTCAGAGCAGAATTTTAAGCTCGGGTCTTTTCCCTCCTAACTAAATTCAGGAACTGGAAGATAGCAGACATGTAGATGGCTTGCTGAGTCTCCCTGTAGTCCTTTCCTCTTCCTCACTGAAACAGACGGGCTTCAACCTAGCACTAGGTTAAGAATAAGCAGCATTTACCCTTTTATTAACTTTTAGCAATCAAATTTTTTCTTGTAGGTGTGTCTATCAAATAATTTTCTTTAATGTAGTAGCTTTTTCTTCCCTGTAGCTTGCTTATTTCTGGTGGTAGATATTCTCCTTCTAAGAGTTGAATTATAGTTGAAATAAATCTGTGGGAATGTAATTGAAGAAGTTAATCCCAAGACACTGTCATTTATTTCTTTACATAAAAGGAGCCCAATATTTGGTAGGTATGGACAAAAATACTAAATTGCTTCAAAGTCTATCCAAGTATCAACTTCTGGGGAAAAAATGTAATTCGTTATCAATGTATGTAATGGGAGATATGAACTGTGGCTCACAAGATGAGCTTTTATAGTCAGAAGGCACAAGTCCATAAAATGCATAGCTTGCTTTTTCTCCAATTTTTGAGTATTGATCGGGATGCTTCAAAAATATTATCCATGTTGGCTCAAAATGCCTCTTAAAATACCAGCATTTCAGGAGGAATGGACAAAATGTTAAGGCTAGGGTTTCATTTCTCAGAGGAAAATCTATGATTTCATGACACACACAGTAGCTGAAAAATTAAGAGGGAGAAATTGAACAGAATATTTCATTTTCATGTAGTTTTATGTGTTTCTCTTAAAACCCACCAGCAGTATGCAGCATCGATGACTGGGGACATTTCCAGTATTCTCATTTGCTATCCAGAAAAATCCTTAAGGATATATCACAAGTTTTAATGACCACTCCTCAAAGCAGCTGATAATGAGCCCATCCTCAGTACTACAAGGGCATGCTGCTGTTCCAACAAAAGGGTTGGGTTTTTGGTTTTGGGTGGTTGGTTTTTTTTTTTGTTGTTTTGTTTTTGGGTTTTTTTGTTTGTTTTTTAAAGTCACTGCTAAAGAAAGAACATGACAGAGGTGGTTGTCTGGCTGGAATGTATTGTCCCAGTTTCACCTCTGCACTTGACAAAGGATCAAAGGGCTCCTCATACAGCTGCCATCTCTATGGAGCCATCCAGCTTTTGTAAAACAGGGACTCAAGCAGCTGATCTGTTTGAGTAGGTGGCTAGAAAATAATGAATTCAAGCTCATGCAGAGTTCATGTGAGAAGCGGGAAATTGTTGGCAAGCTCCAGTCTAATTGGTCTGGCGATAGGGAAGGTAGAGCAGAACTACAGTGCCTGTGTGATACTGAGACCAGCCTTCTGCAGAAAATGCATGACGCAGGAGGCAGAACTATTTCTTTTTTTATGGAGCTGTTGTACCAGTGACATGATGTAAAGGGAATAAGTGATGAAGGTCAGTCAGGTCCATAGATTTTACCACCATGTGCCTTGAAGAGTGAATATTCTCCCTTTGCATAGTGTCATTCTCACATTTTACCTTTCAAAAAGTGTTAGAAAAATAATCTCATTATGCAGATCTCTTGCACGTTGTCCATACTGTAAAGCATGTCTAGACTTGCAAAGTACCATTTTCAGTGTATCATCTGACCTGTAGGAATGAATAATGCTATAGCTTTTCTTTCCAGTGAATTAAGTCCTGTAGTTAGCCTGCTATCTTTATTATTAATTTACCTATTTCTCTATATTTCTCTCTAATTGTTCTGTAATGTCACATAAAAATTTTTCAGACATGTACATTTACATCTTTAAGATAAATATGTATTTACATATATCTCAGGTATTGAAAGACTTTAAGGGTTTTCTGAAATATGTAATGGAAAGATGTAATACTTAAAGCATTAGTTTTTCAACAGATTCCCCCCCACACCCCCTGTTGGGTGATGCTCCGCCTCATGATTTAATGATACAGTAATTTAAAGAGACAAACAATGGTCAGACTTTCAGAATCATTTTATCTAGTGTTGCTCACATGCTCATTAAATTCATCACATTTCTTAGCTCTGTGAACCTGGAAATTTTGAACGTTATTCTCTTCTCCATGTTGATTGAGTACCTTCTAATTCTCTAAACTGTCTATCAGAATAATTATTTTTTATTGCCATTGTAATTTTTTCAGTTTTATTTTGATAATTTTAAAAAAGCATCTAGAATATAAATGGAGCTCATTCCAGTTCCTTTAATATATTAATCCAGGAATTTGTGAGGATCTTGTGACAGATATTTGTGTCAACCATTTATGCGTTTTATCTTCATATCTCCACATGACTCATAGAGGAATAATGTCCAATTCACAGGTGGAAGACTGAGATGCAGATTAAATTACAGGGCTTGCCTATAGTCATACAGGAGATCTGTGGCTGAAATTGCATACTAAATGGAGATTGCCCAAGTTCCAGACCACATTCCTTATATTGCCCCTTCACGTATCAGTCAGACCAGAGCTTCACCTTCTCACTGATTCCAGATTCTTCTGAACTTCAGCGTTTTCCCACTAAGACTCCTGATGGATCTAAATTGGTTTTGCTGATGTGTTTGGTTCCAGTTTGCAGTGTTATTTCTCATGTGAATTTACAGAAGCTGGCCACTTCAGCGAAAAGGTCCTTGATGGACTTTGACGTTTCTGGAGAGTTGGCCAGGGAGAGCCGTCAGCACAAGCTGTGGTTCTCCTGATACGGATTTTCAAAATAGGATTTTGAAATGTAGATGATGGTTTTGGACTGTTCCTTTCTCTTTTCAGTGTTTAGTAAGTATGGGTGCAGTGGTGTTTTTCTCTAACTGTTTTGAAAGGTAGGAATGTCACTTCTTATTTCGCATTTATTTTCTCTCTCTGCTTTTGATACCCAGGAGAACATGTAACTTCAAGGTTTAAAAATGAAGTGGAACGGATGGGTTTTGATATGAACAATGCCTGGAGGATTTCCAACATCAATGAGAAGTACAAGTAAGTTATGTGGGCTGCTGATTCCCAGCCAAATGGCATCTCAAACCACCAATTTTGTTACAGCAGATTACTGGAACTTTTTCCAAGTTCTACAGTTCCTAATAAGGGACATATATAATTATGATTTTTTTGTTGTTTTATAAAAAAATGTGCTTTTAAAATATTATTTAATATTTTATTAGCTGCTGCAATTTTTGTAGGCTTAGAAACACCAGATTTTGATGAACTTGCTGGAGGACTTCTCAGAGAATAAGCATTCTAATGGAAGAAAGGGAAGCCTTAAGTGAGCGAAGAGTGGAGTTTGACTGAACTTTTACAAAACATTTTTTTATTGTGTCTTATTCTCTAACTTATGACAAAGACTTGTATTAAAAAAAAAAAAGTTGATTTGGAAGAGTTAAGCTTGTAGATCCTGAAAATAGAACACTTTCTGTGCTGCTGAAAGCATAGACAAATGTCCTCTTCTCTAGCTGCTGGAGCAGAAGAGGTGTTCCTCCAGTGATGGTGGGTAGGACAGAGTGTGCTGGCTGATCCCTGATCCAGTTCACAGCAAAACCAGCAGTAACACTTTGTGATGAAACATGTTTCATTGCTTTGCTGTTGCAGGATAATGACTTGCAGCTGGTAGTTGGTGTCACTGCAAGAAGAATATCTGTCTTGGTCTGTAAAAATTTAGGGAAGAAAAAATAGCTATCCCTTACATACATAATACTAAAGAAAAAGGAAAAAAACTTTATATCTCCTATGGAAGCGGAATGACACAAACTACTCCTTTCCTTCTTGTGGCCAGCGCTTGAGAAAAGAGCATTTTTTTCAGGACGATTGATATATTTTTCTGAATAGAACTGTCTGAGACACGAGTTCGTGTCTGTCCTTCTTGTGCAGTAAATACATCTCTATAAGGGGATGGACTGTGGTGAACTAGTTTATGATTCAGCAATATACTGCAGTCACTTCTGGCTGTTTGTACTGCTCTCGTTGGCAATCGTGGCTTTGTTAGTTAAATTGTGGAGTAGGAGGTACATCTAGTAGAAGAAAGTTCCAGTTAGCCAAACGTAAGCCAGCACGCTCAGATTCCTGCCTTCAGCGAGGGTTGATTATCCAATGTACTTTTTCCACACTTACACAAGTTTTCTGTCTTGAATCCAGTAGCCCAGGGTGACTCTGCTTCTGTGTTTTGTGACCCAGGAATCGAGTGGCTAATTCTTCAGCATGGAGACACGTGGAATTTCTTTTCTGTGGTCCAGTTTATTTCAGCAGCTGGAGTTAAAAATCGCCTACCTGCGAATTTCCTGAGAAAACACCAGCTTGAATGTTCTAATTCTGAAATGCATTTGTGCACCTCAATGTTCACAGTGCTTTTTGTATGCGCTAAGGAGGAGTTTCTTAATGTATAATGAAACAGGAATTAATGAAATGGCAGTTTGCTGAGATGAACAGTCGTCTGGTTGCTCATACTGCTTATTTGTGTGTGTTGTCTGGGAAGTGTGTAACTGCTCTGTATTGCTTACGTTCAACCCTTTGCACCACTTTTCTCACAGGCTCTGTGGTAGTTACCCCCAGGAAATCATAGTTCCTGCCTGGATCACGGATAAAGAGCTAGAGAGTGTGGCAAGCTTTCGGTCCTGGAAGCGTATCCCTGCTGTCGTGTACAGGTGAGGCTCTTGCAGGTGGAACAGCTTTCACAAGGCTGTAAATGGGGTGGTGTAGCAAATGAAAGCTGAAGTAACTGGGAATCTTGGCTTGTAATGAAAGATGTTCGGGTTCTTCTGGGCCCCAGATGTCCCCTCACTGAGCCTGACAGACTTTAGCAAAAGTGCTAACGGTATTTTAAAATCATGTTGTTATAATTTATTCAAAGTAGAGAGAGGTCTGGCTTGCATCTTGCTGTATTTTTGCACGTGTAACATGATGTGGAGGGATGCTGCATGAAGGCCCAGGGGTCAGCTAGGGGAGAGTTGGAGTACTGCGCAGGAAAGAGGCAACAAAACCTGTCACGGTCCCTTCCATGCTGCCTGATGGAGTGGTACCTAAGCCCATCCACCCTGGGACTCTGTCTGGGGTGAGGTCCTGCTGTTCCACCCCAGAAGGATCCCAGAAATGGTGTAGAGAACAGGACCTCGGAACAAAACGCAGACCACCCTAAGGTTTAGATATCAAACAGGGATGACAGGGGACCCCTCGCATGAGAAAATGTTCAGACCTGTATTTAATTGATGGCAAATTATGACCTGTTAGGCCTGATAGCTTGGGGTCTTTGCCTCTACATTTGCTACCTATACATGTATTGTTTTATACCTATTCAAAACTCCAAGAATGTGTGAGACAGCAGCACATGTTGGCCCTTGTCAAGCTGTAAATGAGGTAAGGCAGACGTACTACACGTTCACTCTGAGTGGGAATAATGGTTTGTATCTTTTAATTCCAAACATGTATTGTAGGAGCACTCAGCATTTGCATCTCCTGCAAGTCATTCCTAGGGCAGTCACCTCAGTTAAGATTGATTTTATTTTTTTTAACATGAAAATGAAAAAATGTAAGATGAAGATATCAACACAGCTTCAGGAATGATAAATGGCATGTCTGGCTAGGTACTCCTTTGGTTTTTCTCTAATTCTCATCTGGCTAATGCTCAGACTGCAGTATAAATAAGGACAGATACCAAAATTATTTAAGAGAAATATAAAACTCACATTACAAAAGAATGTATGTATTAGCTCTATCTATGTTTTAGATAGTTTTAATCTATCCAGTCCAGCAATTCTTCATAACAAAACTGCTTTTCTGAGATACTGGGTTTTGGGCAGCTTCTTTAAGAAATATATCCAGCATCTGGGGTTTTTTGGTTTGTTGATTTTTTTTGTTTGTTTTGTTTTTGTTGTTTTTGGTTTTTCCCCCCTCAAATATTCTGGAACCTGTCATTTAACACCTTGGCCACTTCCCTGGTGTAGGTATCCTCCCATAAATGTTTAAAATCTCTTTAAAAAAAATCAGGTGACAAAGTGATTAAAAAAGATAATGAGTACTGATAATTCCATTAAGTCTGCCTAGCCACCCATTCCTTCTAATGAGAGAGAAAGGAAAAGCTGTTCTCTGAGCAGCAGGCTACATTTAGAGCATGGTGAAGTTGCCAATTCATACAGCCTAGGTCAGAGGAGCAAGTGTACAAGAGTTAAGAGTAGGCCACAAAACATTATTTACCTAGCTCAAGAGTCCTTGTTCTGTGAAAGGAAAACAAATTAGCTGGTGGCAGCAGACCATTATCTTTAAATCCTCCTATCTTTTCTCCTTTTTCTTCCACATAATAAAGGGTTTAGCATAGTCTCTTTCTGAATGTTAAGGAATTGCTCCATCCTCTGTTTTCAGCTCTGTGAGGGGGAAAAAATGCTTTCCAGCGTGTGCTAATTTTTTAAGACTTCAGGTATTTTATTATTACAGTAGTACATATAAGTATGTATATTATATATACTTATAAAAGAGAATAGTATGATTTATGTATGGTTTTGTGTTCAACTTTGAATACTGCATTTCAGGCCGCTTTGTGCCTTTTATGCAGTTGTTGTGTAATGGGGGAACACCTCACCTGCAAGCACACTTAACACAGGGAAGCACCCCTCCTTTCATCACTCTACAGGAGAAGGAAGTCACTGTCTTTGCATTCTTCGTTACAGCTTGCGTTCTGGGAGATTTATGGGAGAGTGATTTAAATGTTCAAAAGACCTGAATGTGTTGAAGACTGAAATTGTTTAATCCCTGGTATATAATTTTCTGCAGTTCTGATGGGACTATGTATGTTAAATTACCACATAGTTTTTAATTTGTAATCTTAAAATCAGTGGGAGAAAAGTTTTTTCTCTTTTTTGATTTCTTTTTTTCCTTATCTTGATGTTTAGTAATAGGTTTTTCAAGACATCCAGTTCATCATTCTGTGCTCTAATAGAACTCATATCAGCTAGTGGTTGATGACCCGTATGATTGGAAATCCATGTATAGTTTTCTCTCTATATATGTTTTCCCATAAAAATAGCTTTTTTCTTACTTTTGGAGGAGTAAGGGACAAAAGCTCATTCAGCGTTTATCTGTTGAAGATGATTTGGGGAATATTAGTTTCATTATTGATGACATTTTTGAAATCTGCTCCTTTTGCTTTACCTCAGGGGGAAAAAAAGTAATAAAGATTTCTTTTAAATTTGTCCAATAACTTGTCTCAGATACTGAACACTGGGACAGAGGGAGACCAGAGACATGGACACTTGGCAACAAAAAACTCATTGTCTGTTCTTGTAAAGCGTTCCAAGAGCTATGACAGTGTGCACAGGCTGGAAAGCTGAGTGGGCTGAATTCAGAGGCCAGCTTCAAAAATACTCGGTTGAGACTGGCCTGTCAGGAGCGTTGCTTCTGTTTTATGATCAGATTTGTAGAAGAATCTCACACCCAGCTTTTGCAGTTTTTCTCTGTGTTTACAATTTTTTAAAATCTAGGCACATACTTATGTAGGTAAACCTGGCCTGTAACATGGTTTTTGTAGCTTACTGGTTTTGGTCCCAGAAGATCAATGTTGGGGGAGAAGCCTTTCGGGATTTTGTGGAAAGACGATAGAGAGGACTTCATGCATGATATAAACAGTGCCCTGAACTCATGAGAACCTACTTGGAAATCAGCTGTGTTGAAGGTGTCTTTTGTCTTGCCCACTGCTGAAGGTGATTACCCATGCAGGCAGCATTTCTGCCAGCACGGGAGGCTAAGGTAAACAGAAAATTGGTGTGTAGCGTACTTGCTGAATTATATTAGTGAATTGCAGCAATGATTTTTTTTCAGTTGCAAGTACTAGTAGTTAAGTAATACTATGGAGGGAGCTGTTCAAACCTTCATTAGTCCTCCCTGTCTTTGTAGTTACAAGGACTTGGTGGATTTATTGTTGTACTCAAAAGGTTGCTTGAACACAAGGAAGATTAAGCGTGTGCAGAGGTGTACCGTACATCATACAGTTATACAGTGCTTTATAAAGGGCTTTGTAGTTATCTAATGGTGATTTACTATAGTTGCTGTAGGGAGGCTGCATGTTGCTTTATCTCTGGAGAGTTAGGAAATTTACAGTGAAGGGTTTGCTTTAATTTTTTTTTTTTAATCTTTTTTTGGTTACTGAGATCTCAGTGACACCATCTTATCCCCAGCTCTATCTCTGGGGACCTCGGAATCACACTTAAACTATTTGCTATTTTTTGTTCCCATGGCCAGTCTGATTGGAATGAGTGTGATTCCTCAGACCTCCAACATTACCGTAAATAGAATTGTTTGCTGATTTCTGCTGGTACATCTGAACGTTGCATATTTGTGCAGGCTTAGGAGTGTTAGAGCTTCACAGCTATCAATGAACTCAACTTTTGGCCTAATGATTCTTTATTATTTGTGGTATAAATGGGAGGCAAGAACCTGGAGACGAAAATAAAACTGTTTATGAACCTATGAAAATGATTCCGCAGACAGGTAGTAATGAAATCTGGGAGAACATATGGAAAAATAAATGAGCTTATCTAAGCACTCAAAGCAGATTTCTTACATGTATAATGATGTTCTATTTTCTTTCGTTATTTGTGCAAGCGTGGCGGGAAACTGGGTGGCCTTTCAGTGACTGGCATGTCTTTTTTTCTGAACTAATTTGATATCAATAGAGCTGTTTCTGGAAGGCTGTTCATTTCAGCAGAAATACATTTTCCTTTGCGTGCAGTCGGCTGGCACCTGCCGTAAGTGCCGTGGCATTCAGATTGCTTTTTGGTTCAGTTAACACCATGTGTCAGTTGCTTCCTCTCAGTGAAGACATTTTGTATGAAACAATTCCGAAAGAGCTATGAAAAATACTTAAAATACCATATCACAGTATCACAACCTATTTTATAATTTTAAGTTTTTGCAACAAGGAGTCTTAACCTGATGTAAGTGTTGCTTTGGAATGAGTAGCACGAGGCAGTTGCTGCCGGCGGCTGCTGTGCCCTGCAGGAATGCTGCAAAGGTGGTGCTGCTCAGCACCTGACGGGGGCTTGGCAGCTCTGACAACAAGTTATAAACCGGCTTGTCACACCTCCATAAACATTTATTAGAGTGGTGAGAGGGAAAAAATTAAGGTTTATAGGTTTGGGTGGGCTTACTTTCTGTTCAGCACTGTCCAAGTCAACTGTTTAAATTTGCTTAAAGATTCAGCTATCCCTCACCATTCTGTGCAATTGCCTTATTAGAGGGAATTAAACAACTCTTGGTTGACATGAAGCTGAGACAGCCAGTTTGTTTGCAGGAAGACTCTAAAATCCTTTGCTGCATCGTAGCATACAGGAACTGTAATTGGCATGTGTGTACTTGATAAATACGGGGTTCTGGTGGGACTCCTGAGCAAGAATGGCATTGCCTTGGAGGCACCTTTGCTTAAAGGGATGTATTATCTGCAGACCATTTAAATGGAGAACAGCGTGTGGAGAAATGGTGGGATATTTCAGATGGGACGTGAGGCAGGGAGTAGACATTTCTAGTTGTCCTGTTTTTCGCTGGGTAGCCTGAGAGAAGTTGTGTCTCTTCTCTGCTTCGCCTGCTCCACCTGCAGCTCTTTGTACCGACAGCAGGGCTTCCTTTCCTGCCATGGCTGAGGTCCTCGGAATTCAGGGTACTGCTGGTGAAGGTCAGGAAGAACGTTGTTAATGCCAGATGTAAACACTTCAGTGAATGGGGAATTACATTTCTGTTGGCAGCAGTGGGATGTGCCAGCATGGAGGCAGTAAGTGAAATTACAGTGGTAATATGTTTCAGTACCCTTTTTTATAATGGATTATAGGGGAGAGTTTTTAAATCTTTTTCAGAGTATGTTTGCAATGGTTGGATAAGTTTTAATTATTTCAGATCATTCTTTCTGTAGTACAAGAAGCCAGGTCAAATTTAAAAAAATAACTAACTACTAACTCTATAGACATTTAAAAAAAAATCTGATTTTTTTTTAATGTCACTCCCCAGAAGAAGATAGCTATGTTCAAGTTAGGCCATTCTTCAGTTATCTCTGTACTCCATTTGCTAGTCCTCTGAAGTTTTATTAGTATATAGAGTGCTTGCAATTTATATCACATTTTAGAAGAAAAATATTCTGTTAATAAACAATATCTCCTTTTTCAGTGCTACTTAGGTGTCTGTAGCAAAATTTACTTGCTTGTGCACTTTGTTATTTATCACCCTGGCACCGCACTGGTGCTTACCTGTAAGAGCTACTGTTGCTCTTTGGCAGCTCCTTGGTGCGCTTCTGCTAGGGATAATCGGTGTTTGAGGGGCAGCAGATGAAACACCACCCAAAGAGCATCAGGAAGAGGGATGGAGAAGACTCACACGTAGAGGAGAAGCAGCTGAAAAGGGGATGGTAGAGCTGCTCCTTTCCAAGAGACGCTAATACCAAACTTCAGAACGAGTACAACTGCAGATGTTCAGCGTCCTGAGATGCAAAAGGCTCTTTCCCTTTTAGCTAGTGAAACAACACCTAAAATACACAGGCTTCTAGATGGGGTTCTGCAGTGCTCAAGGACAGCCTCCTGTGAATCTAGGTGATGCCTAGAAACGGATACCATCGATGTACAAGAGTAAGGTTTCGGGTTACCTTTAGACCTCATCAGACAGAAGGTGTGCCAAATTGTGCCCGTATTTCCTACCACAATTGTAACATTCTTCAGATTTAATTAGTGGTATGTTTTGATTTTAAAAATCTCATCAAAAAGTGAATCTGTGGGTTTACTCCTGTCTCCTAGCTTTAAAATTAGCATGAGTTAAATTGAACTTGCCTGTTTACTCTGGTATTACAGCAGTAGACCTGACTACCCAGCAGGTGTTAAATACCTCTTTAATGCCTCATCTGCTGTTCCAAAATATTCCCCAGGCCAACAGGCAACAATATTAGGCAAGAAAATGCTTTGTTTTCTCTTATTGACCTTGGCTTTGACTTTCACCTATCAGTGACTGTGTGGTCACAGTCAGCATCTTGAAGGGAAGCGTGTGGAATACGTTGCCATTGAATCACAGGTTGAGGATAACTGCTGAACGATAGAGAGGCCCCCGACAGGAATGAAACTACTGGAGTGCACCATTTAATTTTTCATGCCCTCTGTGTTTTTCATTCTGAGTCTTCAAGTTATGCACCGCTGTTCTTTTTATTATTTTCTTTATCAGGCACCAGAGCAATGGAGCAGTGATTTCCCGCTGTGGACAGCCTGAGGTCAGTTGGTGGGGCTGGAGGAATGCGGATGATGAACACCTTGTTCAGTCTGTAGCCAAAGCCTGTGCCTCAGATTCAAGATCCAACAGTAACAAATTAATGAATGGAAATTGTTCCAGAGATTTCTCCAATGGAGGGGACCTCTCTGATGTGGAATTTGGTAAGTTTATCACTGTTCCCTTTCTGTAAAGGGCAGAGCTTTATATAAAAGCTTAATCTCTTATATGTACTGTGGGAGATTCAATCCTTTGCATCTAATCAGGTGTTCTCCAATTTCTGTATGTGCAATGCGTTATGCATTGTGGGACTTCAGTGAATCATTGTAAACAATGTCAGAAGTATCCCTTCAGTTATTCATCAGTTGCATATCCTCTTTCCCAGATTCCTCAATCTCTAACGCTTCAGGAGCAGAGAGTTTGGCAATACAGCCTCAGAAGCTTTTGATCTTAGATGCACGATCTTATGCAGCAGCTGTGGCAAACAGAGCCAAAGGTGGAGGCTGTGAGTGCCCAGGTAAGCAGTGGTTCTTCTCAGTTTTCTATCAAGTTAATAAGAAGGATTTGCTCAAATATAATTACACTGATATACTTCAGTACTGCATATTTAACAGACTGCGTGGATGTAAGTGTTATTCATCCATATGAAATATCCATATGGATCGTTGCAGCTATCGCACAGCCCTTCAAAAGGACAAGTTTAGCTGTTAATTAAGTCTGTTTCTTAGAGCAGAAAACCAGCTGGGTAACAGTGTTCAGCTAATGATGAACTGTGTGGAATATGCTGATTAGCTTTCCCCTGCTGAGTCAAATATATAAACCAGAGCGAGACAAAGGTGTTCAGTGTGCTAATGTCTAAAAAAAACCTGAACAAACTTGTAAAAATCCACTAACTGTAGAGGATAATAATATTCTAGAATGGTTGTGCAGAAGACAACTTTTCAGCAGTTTCTCTAAAGCTGAAACATTCTTCAGCATTTATATCATAACCCAAAGCAGCTGAAGTCCTGATTCATCTTGTGTTGGTAATACATTTGCAATCATCACTTTCTGTGTTCTTTGCCACTTGTAAATCGTTGGTATTATAAACAAGATATTATTTTATGGTTGCTGTTGTATACAAATAAAGCCTGTTAAAGTTCCATGGGTTGAGAGTCTAGAAAAAAAATACTGGACAGAAAAACTATAGATGAGATAACAAAAGCTATTTTGACCATATGTTCTTGTTTTGGTCTTTGCTGCAGTAGCTGCACTTTGATATGTAGCCACCAGTAAGAAAAGTCATTTTCCATTTAACACCTCAAAACTACTAAATAACTCATCATCAGAGAGTAAAATTTAACAACAGAAAAGCAGAGTATACAAGAAGTTTAATTTTCTTCCTGTATATTGGTTCTTAAATTCTTTGTAGAAAATTTCCAAACAGCTTGTCACTTTCAATAAATTTGACCTGCCTTAAGTGCTTCCTTTTTGCCGCTAAGTTTCCTCCAGGTATTGCCAGGTTTGCTTTGCTCTCTCTGTGTAAAAAAAAAAATTCAGTTATGTTATGCTTTGCTTTATTTATAACATAATTCAGTAAAAAGACAAAAAAACTTCTTAAATTGTCTGATACTGCCAGTCACTTCTGACTGGAGTTACATAGTCCATCACTAACGGGATGTTCTGGTTGGGTGAGAATTTGTTGCACTCTTAACACTTAAGAAATCAAATGATATAAAACATGCTCTTTTAAGAGACTACTGCATTTTCCTGTGCAAGCACTCAATATCCCGTATTCTGAATCCTGATTAATTTTTTTTCTGATGTAGAAAAGGTCATTTTAGCTATCCATGTCATCATTTTTGTGCAGCTGGAAGCATCAGGACAGAGGAAAGCTAAATCCAGGAAAGACTATTGAAATAGTATTTTTTCTACGCCTTCTCAGGTGTTCCCTCTGGCTGACGGACCCTGTCTGTACAGATACTGCCTCCCCAGTAGAGCAGCGTTGCATGAGCACATCCCATAGCAGCCTCTGAAGGCAGGCTCAGTAATTCCATCTTTCTGTTTTCCCGAGCTTTGAGTATTTCTCACTGGTGTGATGTTTGTGCCTTATAACAGGAAACCTCAGAATAAAGCAGTGAATGAAGTAACCTTTCAGCTTTTTTCAGTGGTCGGGAAAAAGAATCTATAACTTGTGTAAAAATATACATTAGTTTACCAAATGTAAGAACATCCATAAATTATCAGTTAAGTATCATTTATGCTTTGCAGTATCTTAGGACATTTCTCAGTCTATTTAAAAACATTCTATAACCCTGAGCACAGCAGTATCACTATTCCCATAGGTTTGTACTCTACTTTTTGTAATGTGAA
Organism: Morus bassanus; assembly: GCA_031468815.1. NCBI lineage: Eukaryota > Metazoa > Chordata > Aves > Suliformes > Sulidae > Morus > Morus bassanus. Next base: position 19,180,259 of record CM062577.1, read on the forward strand.
GTGAAACATTGAAAATAAATACACAAACACTTTGCTAACTCTTTCCTGTTTTGCTGTGCTGTAATGTCTGGAATACCTACTGAACTCCAAGTACTAGTTTCTCCTTTCAGAATATTCATAAACAGATTATTTCATCTGCCCACAGCAACAGTGGTTTGTTTTTATGAAATAGCTTCTTTTAGAAATTAAACTTACTGTAGGTTATAGTTTCTTCCATCTTTCTTGCTATTTCCCTACAGAATATTATCCAAACTGTGAAGTAGTGTTCATGGGGATGGCAAACATTCATTCTATCCGGAAGAGCTTTCAGTCGCTGCGTTTGCTCTGCACACAGATGCCAGATCCAGGAAAGTGAGTGGATGTTTGGGGTTTTTTGCCTTTGCTTACATGTTTCTGCAACTGCGTTTTTTTGCTGCTGATCAGTAAACTGAAATTCAGTGGTTTTTCCCTTGGTTGCTTTCCTGTGTAATAATGCTAAGCTATATTTTTTTAATTTCCACATGATTCGAGCTAAAGGAAGTAATTGGTTTATTATCATTGAAGTGAACCTAGAAAATGAGATCTGGGATTCTATAATGTAGCCTTGAGTATTGATACTAGAATGTTATTACTTTCAGGAAGGCTTCTAAGTGCTAGCACTCAGGGTTACCTGCTATTCCTGGTTCTTCAATCTTCACAGCTTGGCTGTCCTTCAGAAAGTTCTGGTGGCGTTCCATGTACTTCACACACTTACGGTGTCATTTCAGGAGACATATTTCATAGCCCTCCAATGCTGGGGGATAACTAGCCTCTAACGGCCCGTCATCTCAGGAGCTTTTGAGGTTGGGTCTTAACTAGGACACTGTAGTTGCACCAGTCCTGTTTCCTGACCACTGTCCTGTTTTGAATTTGCTGCTAAGAGGGTTTTGTGCTTTCATAGTAGATCCAGAATGGCCACCCTTACTAAACTGGGTATGTAGATCTTCATAGGGCAGAGATTCTTAAGATAGCTACAGCATACCTTGTAAAGCCTGGGAATAGTTGGGATACAGGAGGTTTCCAAGGCACCTCAAGTTCCACCCTTTCCTTGAAGCACAGAGTTGTCAGGGGCGTATGGCAGTATCCCAAGACGTGCCAGTGGTACTGGGGTTGCTGGTGACCTGAATCCTCGGCTTGGAGGAAGGGAGACGGCGGAGGCTGCTGAAAGTAATGATTACCCAGTAGCGCTTACATTGTCCGTTGCTGGTGCTGTGTTATGCTCTTGTCTGGAAAATGTTATTTAAGCTTCTTGCAAGTCTTATGCAGCAAAGCGCATGCCAGAGTCTGGCTGTTCCTCAGGTGGACCGCATGGCTCTCTCTGTCACAAACCTGGGAAAGTGTTAACGAGACATAGATGAAAAATATTCAAGAATGACATTCACAGCTTATTAAAATAGGAGCTTTGACTTGATAAATTCAAAGATCCAAACCTTGAAAGCATTTTCAGAGAGCAAAAACTGTCTTCCCTTGTTTTCCTCTAGTTGGTTATCAGCTCTGGAAAGTACCAAATGGCTGCAGCACTTGTCTGTGCTTCTGAAATCTGCACTACTCGTAGTTCATGCCGTGGACAGAGACCAGCGACCGGTCTTGGTGCACTGCTCAGACGGCTGGGACCGAACCCCCCAGATAGTGGCGCTGGCCAAACTGCTGCTCGATCCATATTACAGGACCACAGAGGTTTGTAAACCATCTGTTAGTGCCTGAGGTAGTTAGCGAGTTTGGGTCCTTTTCTGAGGAAGTCTGTCTATAAACGATAGCAGTTTTTTCCACTAGAAAAAGCACTGAAGCTAGTGGGAGTTTACCAACAGTAGTCTGCAGATACAGTTACATATAGGTGTAAATATAGTCTGTAATTCAAGAGCAGATTATATTTTTCCCCTTTGCCATAACTGCCCGGTCATGGTCTATGCTTCCCCATATTTAGCTCAGGAATATGTAGTACAAAGTGCTACCTATTGCAGTTTCCATTACGCCATTGCAGCTTCTCAGACAACTCTAGACACAAAGCCTTTCTCTTTTCTAGATTTCCCAACTGCATGTTTTTCCAGTTTCACACTTCCGTTGTCCTCTGTCACTTAGTTGTGTTTCTCTTGGTTTTTCAGCCTGAATTTTTTTCCCCCATCACTTTTCAGCGTTGTGTGGTATGTGATGGCTGGATTCTATCTGCCAGCCCACATGCAAGATGCCTTTGTTGTCTAGAACAGAAGCATATGTCTGAGCACTGTGCTATAAACTGCTTCTTAAAGCCTTGGGCACATGAGGACCAGCAGCAATGCCTTTTGGATGAAATTGTAGCAACTTCTCAGATCCTTTTTCACATGGGTTCTAGAAGTCGGCATCCATCAGGTCAAAACATATACTGCTCTGTCCTTGGCAGAGAACCTCCTCCTGGTCCCTCCTAAGAGTGCCATCATTGCTCTTCAAAGTGCAGAGTTCTTCTGTACACACCCTTTGCCTTCCATCTTGTCACCACTGCATCAGAGGAAAGCATAAACCCTAGCTTTCTGTACAAGGATCAGAAATGTTGAGGAAAATGAGTCTTCAGCATTGTCACATTTCAAGCTTTTCAGCTATTATTTTTGCTCTAATTACAACCATTAACTAAATAAGCACACTCTACAATTTTTGTTTCCACTAAGAATCAAAATATTTCTAACCTGTGACAGATTTTAGTTTCTGTAAGATGAAGTGTCACATTCAGGTGCTCGGCTGGGCACTGTTTTGAAATGTTCTTTGCCCTTTTCATGTGCATAAGACACCACGCAACTCGACCTTTAATCCACCTCGTGACTGTGCTGCATTTGGTGTACACACAGGCAAGCGCGCACTCTGAGCATGGATGTTCTTTCGTGGATGAATTGTTTTCTTTTATGACACAGATCTGCCCGTCATTTTCAAGGGAGGGCTTTAAAGTTTCCTCTCCTGTCCAAGTGTTGGTTACCATGATCCAGATCAAGGTGAATTTCCTGCTCACCCCTGCCTGGCCAAGAGAGGTCTCATATCAGGATCTTCCGTGCCAGTCACGGATGCCTTATTCCTTCTCCTGTTCATAGGCTTGGGAATTCATATCTGTCCTAATTTCATTGTGCAGTATTTCAGAACACAGAGGCATTCGGTAAAGCAGTAAAGATAAGTAATGAGGCCAGTGCTGAAGGGAAATGGGAGTGAGTGAGGGCATAGTAATAGGGTGATTCCCTTGAGTCGCAGACTGTCTTAGAAAACTGAACCAAAGGAAGTTAGGAACTCTTCATCTGTACTTTCATTTCTGCAGGGTTTCCAGGTGCTAGTGGAGACGGAGTGGCTGGATTTTGGCCACAAGTTTGCAGATCGCTGTGGCCATGGTGAGAATTCGGATGACCTAAATGAGCGCTGCCCAGTGTTTTTACAGTGGCTGGACTGCGTCCATCAGCTCCAGAGGCAGTTCCCTTGCTCTTTCGAGTTTAACGAAGCATTCCTTGTGAGTTGTGGCTTGAGAGATTGCTGTTTTATAGACTGCTTCTAAACCAGTAGCCAGTACTAACATACTGTAGAGCCCCGAGGGGTTTCTGATTTTCCCATCTGTCCATGATATGCTGCAGCCTGATAAAGGAGGTGGAAAAACTGCCCAGATACAGTAGACAACAGTACTTGCATGCTTCATGGGACCTGAGGTCTGTTCACTCTTAAAACTGAAGCAGCACACTTGAGGACTTCTTTTAAACTTTAAAGAAAGAAATAAATGTTACAAATTTAATAGTCTTGCCTAAGAGGTGCTGAAATAACTCTGGTATAATACATCCAAACAGCATGAAAAAAGTCATAGTTACTGGCAATCAAACTTCCCCCTACCTTGATGTTGTTTTGAGTTGAAGGCTCCTCCTCTTAAAAAAAACCTTCCCCTTACCTTTCCATTCAGTTTTTCTGCTGAAAATGTGTAGGATATACGAGCTGTGTTTATTTTCTTTTGATGTGGACATCTCTCCTATTAGAAGTTTGCCTAGGATGGTCAAAATCAGTTCTCAAGGCTGGAAAGGAGGTCTCTGGGAAGGTGGCAGTCACTGACTGCAGGACTAGTAATCTGAAGAATAAAAGTTTTTCTGAAGTGTCTGACCCCGTAAGAGATTTAAAACACATTCCTGTGATTGTGGCTGACTTGAGTTACCACTGACCAGCTTGGCCATGTAAACCAGTATATTTACGGCCCTAGCTTAGCTCAGTTGTGAAATGAGATACGTAAGGTTATAACTGGCTTCACAGCACACTGCTAATCTACAGGAGCTGTGTATGAACATACCCTTAGTATTCTGGCCTTTTCAGAGTAAACCCCTGAATTTATTAGAGTATTGAAGTACTTGTCTTCATTTAAACGTCCAAATAATCCCATGGAAGTAATTTATATGCTTAAAGTTAAGGTCATATTAAGCTGTTTTGTCAGACTGGGACTACAGCATGGAGTGAATAATGATCAGGATGTGTGTGCTGTGTGCATTTATACCAACATATAGAAACTAACACTTTTCCCCACTATTTTTTGCCTTTCTGTGCTGCATTAGTGTTTTGTAACAGGTACTGTGATTCTCCTCGTTGCCTATTCTACAGGGCTATGAGTTTGAATCAGCAAGACTTTTATACTTGATTATGAACAAATATTTTGTCTTTATATTTCACATTTTTTCCTGAATTTTTTTAGTTATGATTTTAAAAGATTCTGCTATGCTTGAGTTCTTTTGCAATTAGTTTATAAGGAGGTATGAAAAAAATGCTGGGTGTATTTGTATATCAGTCTGTACGAAGGGGGTGTAATGTCCTGTGAAGGAAAGATTTGTTTCTTCTTAAGCCTGAATGTTGATTCTTGCATTACGCTGATATCTTCTGCCATGTGACAATATTTGTGTTGGTCCGTGCAGGTCAAATTGGTGCAGCACACCTACTCTTGCCTCTTTGGTACATTCCTGTGCAACAATGCGAAAGAGAGAGGAGAAAAACACACTCAGGAACGGACCTGTTCTGTCTGGTCTTTGCTGCGGGCAGCAAACAAAGCCTTCAGAAACCTGCTCTACTCCTCCCAATCGGAATCTGTATGTATCCTTCGTTTCCCACCACACGGAGCCCTTTAGGGGCTCCCAGGTGCAATGTTCTCAGAAGTGCGTATCTTAAGAAAATACCCAAGCTTGTAGCTGTGGGACATCGTAATGGCTTAACTGTCACCATGACTACAGAGTAGAGATAGGCATTTCCAGAAAAGGGTGCTCAGCTCTCCTCATCGATGTTTCCTTTTGAACACTCTGTTCAGTCTGACGTTTCAAGTCTTGCATGAAGTTTGCTGATACTTGAGGAGTGTCAAATGCAGCCTCAAATTTTTCTATGCTGGAAATGCGTTTTCTGAAACTGAATATTTTGCCTTACTTTTTTTTTTTGCAACAGAAAACACAGTTCCTGCTCAATGGTAGGGAAACCTGACTGTTTCTCTGCCATTGCCTGCTTTTCTACAAGGAAGTTGCCTGGGAGAAGAGTGGAATTGATAGTCACCCAAAGTGTTTTTAAACTGAAACAGAAAGCGTATTTCACAGTCAAGGGATCCCTTGTAAGAGCAAGCTGTCTCTTCAGCAAAGTATTTCTGCATGTACTTAATTTTTAACATATGAGTGCTTCCATTAAAGACAGGGTTAGCTTTGATGGATTGGAGCCTGTAGAAGGAGGTTATTAGTTCAGCTCTCGTATGGCATAGTACATCTATGAGCACAAGGACATCTCAGCACTAACAATGGGCCACTAATTCTTCAGCAGTTTAAACTGCTCAGAAGCATTATTAAGGTGTAGATTCACACAGAGCACATTGCAGTAATTCATTCATGAGAAGCTGAAAGCTGGCATTGTTATGCCTCAGCCTCTGTCTCTGAGAGAAAAGATAATTCTGTATCCAAGTGTAGCTGATTAAAAATGCCATAGCTGCTTACTGGCCTTCCGAGTTATCTAGAGATCTAGCAAAGCCTCCCAGCTGCAAACCTGAATAGTAAACTACCACGATCAGACCTGAACACTTCTCCGCATTCTGGGAGCGAGCAGTTTACTATTTCCTGAACATCATGTGTTCTCCCCTCTCAGGTGCTGTATCCAGTGTGCCACGTGCGTAATTTAATGCTCTGGAGTGCTGTTTACCTGCCGTGCTCTTCCCCCTCTACACCCACTGATGACACCTGTGCCCCGTACCCTGTTCCAGGCTCTAGCCCTGATGATCAGCCTCTGGGCAGGTGAGCCTAGAGCCCAGAAATCCCATCCTGTAAAGTAAGATCAACAGAGAATATTGCGGGATATAAAGAGGAGAATGCTTATGGTGGGAGGGAAGTATTTTTCACAGGCTTATTTGCGGGACTGTTTGACTGAGCTACCCAAAAGCAGTGTGTCATTGTTTCAGTTTTGAAAGCTGTTAAGTTTCAGAGGTGATAGCATAACAGAGAGAAGATTAGCAAATAGAGTTAAGCTCCGGGTATTGCATTGCCTTGTAGGATTCCTTATATCCTTGTGGGATATAAGCTTTCATTTGGTTATCTTGAATTTGAGTTCTTTTTCTGTGTTACGTAACTATTTCTTTGCTTTTTTCTGTACAATCATTCTGAGCCCATGTTAATTAGGAGGTGTGACTGGACTGTAAGCATTTGTACTTTGTGGTGAAGGGATTATTCTGGGAATGTTTGAAGTCTGGTTGAACATATTTTCCTGATGGCAAATGAAGAAAGTACTGAAGCAGCTCTGCACTACAGATGGTCAAAATGTGCTCTTAGATAATACTTCACAGAAGTCCATTAGTTAGTGGATTGTTACTGTCCTAATGTGGGGGGAGTTGTTAAACCATAGTAGCTAAGCATTTAAAAAAAAAAATCCCCTGACTTTAGATTCTGAGTATTTGTACCTTTATAGGTTACCAAAGACAAGGTCATTTGACAATCTGACGACAGCCTGTGATAGCAGCGTGCCTACAACCAATCGACGTAGTAGTGACCCCAGCCTCAATGAAAAGTGGCAAGAGCACCGCCGGTCTCTGGAGCTGAGCAGCCTCGGTAACCCTGGGGATGATCCGTTCGATGGAGATAGCCTGAGTAAACAAGGCAGGGCTCCAGTTGGAGCAGAACTCTCTGTTGCAGCTGGTGTAGCAGAGGGACAGATGGAGAACATTTTGCAAGAGGCCACTAAAGATGATGTTGGTCTGGAGGAGCATGTAAGGGGTAGCCTAGAGACAGTAGGTAAAGGGGATGAGGTTGCCCTGGACAAGAAGAGAACTGAAAATCTACCTGGGTATGTCAGTGACCTCTGTGAAAAGGCTGAGGCAGATAAAGGTATTGTGATGAACAATCCAGCGTGTAATCCACATCCAGTTTCACAAGGTGCTTCTGCGTTTAAAGGACAACAGGATGAGCATACTGATCTCAGTAACACTATCCAGAAGTTACCTCAGGTGAAAGGACTACAGATTGTTCCTTTGGAGGGCTTTGTAAATAGAGACTCTCAAAAGAATGTGGAGGAGGAAGGTGTTAGCAAACTTGAAGGAGAAGCAGAGAGCCTGTACAATACACTGCAGGCCAGCCTTCCGTTACCTCTTACAATCCCGCATGAGGCAAGAACATCCAACATTGAAAGTTCTACGGAAACCCTAACAGAGAACGAAGCAAAGCAAGAGCTCGTTCCTAGGGGTCCTTGCCAGAGACCTCACCCGATCGCCAACAGTGCTGACGAACTTTCTCAAACTATTGAAAATAGGCCAGAGGGGGAGAGCGTGCTAGAACTTCAAAAACTGGGAACAAAAGTACATAGGACTTCTGGCAGCAGCAACACACACATCCCGATGCCTTCCCCTTGTGCCTTGCCTTTAGCTGAATGTAAAGATGAGATTGTGTGTAATGGAGAGCTGGAGCCTGAGAACAAGATGACAGAGAAGCCTGCGGGGTTTAGTATCACCCAGAAATACCACGCGACAAACGGACACTGTGTGAATGGAGAGGACGGTCGGATCAAAGCCTCTCTGAGTCGGCAGGTCTCCACAGCTAGCTGTAGTTCTGCACAGTTTCACTTGAGGACCTTGCACCAAAAATGGATGTTTAGTCATCTTGGTAAGCAGCAGGCAGCCAGCAGCCCAGACCAACCTGCCAGAAGTCACCTGGACGACGATGGGATGCCTGTCTACACTGATGTTATACAGCAGCGCCTGCGCCAGATAGAAACTGGCCATCAGCAAGAAGTGGAGACCCTGAAGAAGCAAGTGCAAGAGCTGAAGAGCCGGTTGGAGAGTCAGTTCCTGAATAGCTCCTTACGTCTCAATGGTGATTATGGCGATGAAGTGGTAAGTGAAATGGTAATGGAGCCACTGCTGGAAACAGCGGGCTAGTTAGTCACGTTCTGGATCTCTGACCATCTTGTCAGCTCTCAGTTCGTTGCTCAGGTGGTGATTTTTTGGCTATAAAGACTTTTCTAAAACTCTCAAGGTCTTTCTGATGAGGGTAAACAACTGACTGAGTACATGGCAAATGGCAATTAATGATTTAAGTGTATTTTCAGACCATAAATGCAGCAAAGGTTTATTTCGAGATGGGTGTTTCACAGCATACTCGCACATACCTGGACATATTTCAACATCTTTGTTTTATATACAGACAAAGATATTTTTCTATGGCTGTGAATGTGTCATTTATTGGGACAGGAGCGTAGGACTGATCTCTTGGTGCTTTGCATGCTTGGGGTAAGAAAGATGCAGCAGTGGCCACTCTGTTAGCTCAAAACTACGAACTTCAAGCCATCCCCTTTTCAGATGGTTGGCCTGCTTGAGGCTTAATAGGTGGAGTAAATTAAGAGCTTTTGTGACAGCCAAATCAAGAATTAAGGGGAGCTTTTAAACTGTCTGTGCTTTTACTTGGAAGTGTTTAAAGTCATAAAAGTAGAGACTTAAGTTTGAGGCGTGATTCAAATGCAGTACGCTAATTTCTGTAGCAATTAAATTATCTATGTAGTTGTGGTTGCAAAAGAAATTTTTTAAAATCAGAAATAAGTGTAATTCCAAGTTCAAGATCTCAATAGCTAGCAAGTTTTCTATATGTCTCTGTATGTTTTGGGTGGATTTTTAAGTTGCTTCTCCCCTACCTAATTTATCCAATTTCTCCTCCTCTTTTGACTAATAAATAATAATAAAAAGTCAAAAGAAATGGTCACTGGCCTTACACTATTGCTGGAAGGTAGCACTGATTCAGAGAACAGGCAGGAGCCCTGTTCTGTAGAGGCCTCGGAGCAGGGGAGCAGTTCTGCGGGTTGTTGTGAAACTGGTTTTTCAAAGGCCCGATATTAGGTCATTAAAAGAGTTGAAGAGGGGAGAGCTACTTGGGGAAGCAGGTAGGCACGGGAGGAGGAAAGGGGCATGAAGGGGAGGGTGAGGAGACATAGAATCTCTGAAACAGAGTTTGTATCTTCCTGTGGGTTTGAACACCGGGCAGAGCATTGGCCTGCAGGTTGACATAGCACCCATCAAAAATTTCCTTTTCCTACCTGTGCATTGTAATGTGTTTTATATGCCTGCAAAACTGGGGGGAAAAAGCCATTTACGAGAGGTTTCCAATTTCTGTTTGTTTAATTTAATATTGTGTAGAAGTGGCAGAGGTGCTGGATAGTCCCAGGTACATTTGTTGGGAAAATTACTCAGAGCCTTCTTGGCTGTTCACATTGGAGATAGCAGCACGAAGTATTCCTTTTGGGCATCCATTTCAGCTCAGTGTCATTTCAATTGCCAGTGACAGAAGCCACACCCAAAAGCTTGGATTCCTTGGTGAAAGTTGGTGCTTTGGCTTAACTTATTATACTCCCATTTTTCTGAGGGCCTTCACAAACCGCAGTGTAGGGCTGGATGTGAGAGCACGCTGTCCTCTAGAAAATTCACCATGTTTAAGAATCTGATCTCTACCTTCTATTTTGCCTCAGCTTGGGAGTAACAGATTTTCTTCTGGAGCTCCAGAGGTGCCCATTCCTTCAGGCACAAAAAGACATTAAGTCGAGATTTCTTGCTATTTTTGATGTATTTTAAGGGCCGGCTGAGTTTTAAGTCAGTTAAAATACAACTCTACCTAGCTAGGCTATATTAAGGAAGCATTATTCCCAAAAAAACTATATATAGAATATATATGGCTCAAATCCTGGGTTTCCCATGTGTGATTTGGCTTGTGTTTTCTAGAATTTTTGCCGACAAAAGGATATATGTGTTACTAGTATTAGCTTTGAAAGTGAAACAGCCTTGGAAGGGAAATGCATCCATGAAATTGGAGCCACAGATAGCAGCTTTTCTGGTTAGTCGCCCAAAATGTTGCCAGAATGTTTGTGCTAACACAGCAGAAACCACATTTTTTTTCAGTCCATTCTACCTGACACTGTCCTGTCATCAGAGGCTCAAAACTGACCTGGTGGGTTTTTTTTGCTTGGTGGTTTTTTTTTTTCTGCAATTCACTGCGCAAACTGCTTCAACATGTGGCATTTATAGTCCCATTCAAAAAGGTGCTCTTGCCTTTGCTGCCTCGTGAGCACTGTAGGTAGGTGACTGGTTGTGACATTCACCCTTGCAGTGCAGACACGGCCCGCTCGCTCTTGGCAGGAGGTGCCCTTTTCACTCCTCCCCACGACTGCGCAGTTTTTATTTGTATGGAGGTAGGAATATGGGAAGGTTCTGTTCAGCTGTGTTTGTTTGCCAACAGACTTCTATACCCGACTCGGAAAGCAATCTGGATCAGAACTGCTTGTCTCGCTGCAGCACAGAGATTTTCTCTGAAGCCAGCTGGGAGCAGGTGGATAAACAGGACACAGAGGTACAGACTAAATCCCTGTAAATTGCTCATTCTTCTGGTAGGATGGGATATTCATAATTCAAATTATCCTACAGCCTTTGGTCATGTGCCACTTCTTGAGAACTATCTTCCCTGCATTTTGCTTGTCTCTCATACTTTAAATACCAGTACCTGTGCCTATGAGCCCTCTGCTGTCTACGTGTGAATTCTCTGAGAAGCTCTGGAAGGGATGGTTAGCTAAAGGAGCCTTAGGCGGACACAAGCTTGGTGAATATTCTTGGCCTGGATACTTTTAAAGCACAGAAAAAAAACCCAGGGAATTGGACTTCATGACTTAATTTCTGTTTGTCTGAGGGGAATTTAGTGTATCTGTTCTTAAGGGGAAGGTTTCTGTTGTCTGTCTTCAGTTGTTGCAAACTAAATTTGTGCTCTTAAAATAGAACAAGCACTTTCCTCATGGTGCTTTGCTTTGAATTTGTGAGCTCAAATGAGATGGGCTTGTTTCTAATTAATTGCCCCCTCCTTGCTAAATTTGCCTTTTCTTTCTCCCAGGTGACACGATGGCTTCCAGACCACCTCGCTGCCCACTGCTACGGCTGTGACAGTACGTTCTGGCTTGCCAGTAGGAAGCACCACTGCAGGTAACCTGTGCATCAACAGAGGACGGGAGGGAGGGAGGCTCAGATTGTTCCCTCTCTTGTTAAACCAGGAAGGGTTTTCTTTTGACACGTAGTTCCTTTCTCAAGGGTGGATGTCAGACTAAGTTTTAGAGGCGGACTGCACACTTCTGAAGGAACAGGGAGCTTTGGAAGAACAGAACAGTTTCTCCCGCTCAGTTTCCATTCATACAGAATATATATTTAGAAAGCCAGATTTGGTATCTGCTCCACCCCTGCCTAAACAGATCCTGCCTTTTTTCCCCAAACTGGATTTGGAGGCAGCTGGCTGCTTAGCTTTTTAATAGGGTGTAAATAATAAAAAATACTAGTTTGTCATCTTAGCATTCAGTAATTCAATACAGCAAATATACAAATAGCATCTTCTTCCCATTACTGGTTGCCAACCTGCTCCTTTTCTTCTTTAACCATTCTTCCCTTTTCATTAAATAGCTCTTGTAAGAGAATCTGAAAAGGACACCTATGTGAAATAAAGGTTTTCTGGATTATTCTTTGCCAAATGTATTGCCAGCAGAGGCTACAACAGATAATGCAGGCAGCAGGAGCTTAATGAAGAACAGGTGGCAGAGGCCTTTTGATTAGATCATACTCTAGTTAAAGACAGAGAATCTCAGATTTCTAAGTTCTATTTCAGATAAATTCCTATTCCTGATATCTGGACATGAGAAAACTATTACAAGAAGCGTCATTTAAATAAATGGTAGTTATCACATTTTGATGCTTCATTGCTTTTTGAAGTTGTAGGGAATTATAAGTATCTATCTTGGTTTGTGTCCATTTTATATTTCGCTCCATTTAGTCTTGTAAAGATAAACAAACCCAGGGAGGAATGAAGTTGAGCGGCCTTGATTTTTTTTTTCATGTCCACTGCATTTTTGCAAATTTCTGTGTCTTAAGGCTTCAGATGAAAAATAGAATTACTAAGCATACAGCTGTACACATCTGAAGGGTTTTATAAGAGTGAAAAATGGTGTTTTTCCTTGTCCTTCTCCTGGTGGTGTGTGTTGTGAAGCGTACCCATTCAGCACTGCCTCCCCGGGCTGGCTGACATTTGGCACCTGTGTTTCAGTTCCCTAGGGCCTGGGCTCTGGAGAACTCCTAGCGCCCGGATACATGCAGGACACCCTCAACACCATGAGGAGTCAAAATTGACTAAGGGTTTCAAGTCTGATTGTGAATTTCCCTTAAATCTTTGTTTCTTCAGCTTCCAGATGGCTCACCTGGGTTGACCAGGCTGTCCACGTAAGCTCTGGTTGTTGATGGTAAAGACCAACAAGGAATGGCAACCAACAAGAAAACCAGGTCTTTCCATAGCATAGATTTACAAAAAACCTTAGTTACCTGTGGCAGTCTGCTCAGCATCTTACCTGAGAGTGAAAATGAGTTGAAACCCTGACACTGTAAGGCCTTGAGGAGTATAAAAATACCTAGCTTCCTTTATTGCCACTATTTGCTTCTTTTGTTAGTTCCCCTCTGAGCTCTTTCTCCCCTCCTTGCAGGGACATTGAACGTGTTGATCAAATCTGGTGAGCATTTACAACAGCCTCTGTCTGTGTTTTCTTGGTAACTTCTCCAAACTAACTCAGTCTGCTCCCCCTCTGTTTTTCACTTGCCTAGACATCGCTAGAAATGAGTTGTGGGTGGCTAGCACAAGCTGTTGGGTGTTCAGATCTGTATAAACAGGCCTCTCTTTTCACAGAAAGGCATCTAGGGCTTGGCTTTTGGTAGCTTAAACTGGGATGTGGATCACACTAACACTCACCATCAGCTAAGTCGTGTGTTTGAGTAACAGAGAATGCTTCACTTCTAATGGAGAAGGGACTGTCCTTCAAGTTGAGCCATATGCATTTATTTTTTATTTTCCCTTTTTGCCTTATTTTTCGGAGAGGTCCACATGTTACCAAACAATTCTAGTATCGCTGTGCAGTGTGGTGGCAAAAAACCTGCCACTTTTTTTAGAAGGACTGAAAATACCATGGCAGTAACAAGTAATGCAAAGCTGGTGGAGGGTTTGTATCACCAAAAAAATGGATAAACATCCATGATTTATTAAGAAGAGGGGGTGTCGGTGGCATGATTTTAAGTCCCTGTTCCTCAAAGGAGCGAGGTCACTTTTCTAGTGTGATTTTTTAACGTCTCTCTTTAATCTCCCATGCGAAGCAGAGGACCGCCAGGATAGAAAGAATGGGTTGTTCAGAGCTTTCTGCAGCTCGGGGGAGAACAGTTGCAGAAGCTATTATCTATCACAGAAGGATAAAACAACAAAAAACCCCAAGCATATGTTAGGAAGCTGGCGAGCTACAACAAACAGATACTTGTTTTAATGCCTCTGGTTCTTTTTTGACCTCATCTGTCAACAGCGAGCGTCTGCTGGATAATCGTTCTTTGAGCAGCAGAGATGTGGGTTGTCAGAACTGCTTTTCTGCAGGGTGTTTCTGTGTTAACACCTCATGGGACTGTTCTTACTCCTGCTGGTTTTTCTGATAGCAATTTCTAACAGGGTCCTTAAGAAGACTTCAAAGCCACTGCAGAAAGGCTAGCCATTGTGAGCCTCCTTGTGCTGGGGTTGCAGCTTTGAGACCAGGAGCCACTGTGTGGAGCTGAGAAAATTAGCCCATTGAAGTACGAAATGGGATTTCTCTGCTGACTCTTTCCCCATCAGTGACCAGCATGTGGAAATCTTGTCTCTTGGCAAGGAAGGATTAATCAAAGCTGCTAGGTGTAGGCAGAATTCTCTGTCAGTCTCTTGGCAGCCGCAAATCTTTTCTAGCACAAAACAATAATGGCACAAAATCCTGCTGCCAAAGAGTTAATGAAAAGGGTATCAGGCATGGAGGTAAACTTGCAAAATTCAGGTCCCTGGGGAGCTCCTCTGAACTCCTTATAAGAAGCGATGAGTTTGGAGGCCAGGGCACTGCGGTGCTCACCAGGCTAGCTTGAGCAGCAGCAGGTTTTGAGGGGGGCTGCAAGAAGAGAAGGTAATTATTTTCAAGATTTACATTTTATCTCTGCCTCCTGTGAGGTGCATGCGGCAGCGTGCCTCCACCAGCTGACATCTGACAGGAATGTGTATGAGACTGCTCACCCTGCCGCAGTGTTGCTGTTGTTCCTGAGCATGAAATACCTGGCTGCCCGTCTCGTGGCTTTGCATGATCCTTGTTGACTCAGTTCACTTCACGCGGAAGTGTGGGACTGCTGGGGACGCCGCGAAAGGGACTGTGCTACTGGGGCAATGGGAGGATTGCATCAACCAAAACTGGTTTTAATTTTTTTCATCTGTCCCATGCTTAAACTTTCCAGCAGTGTTCTTGAAAGGAACAGAAGAAAATATCTCTGTGCTGGTGCTTACCAGCACACACTTTTAGAAGAGTAAAGGAGCAGAGACTCCTCCCTCCTGCCAGGACTGCAGCATCCGATCTGTCCCTAACAGAGCTGGGTCAGTGATGTGAGCAGGGGCCAGAACTCCATGTTCCCCCTGGTTCGCTCTCCCCTTCTTAGCCGTGTGCCCCCAGAGTAGCATTGACAGTGAGGAGTAGCACCATGCCCGAGCTCCTCTGCAGGACATGGGAGAGAGCTTACCCCTGTGTCATGGAGGGGGAGGTTCCCTCCAGCTTGACACGAGACAGTGTTGTACAGAACAGCTGTCAGTGTAGAGACGTATAATGAGCTGTAATTCTGTAGTGTAGTTTGCTTTGTGCTCCTTTCTGGTGTTGTCCCTAAAGCTCTGCTTCAGCTGTAGAAGTGAGTAGCGCAGGGCGCAGATGTTGAACGGTTGTCTCTGCACAAATCCTGGTACTTAGGGAGGAGCAGCTGCAGCCTCCAGGGCTGATCCCGTCACAATGCTGTGAATAGTATAATTTTAGAACTCAGGTAACTTTGTCAAACTGTTTCTAATCTTTTCTTTTCCATTCCTCCTCTCTTCCTGACACAAGGAATTGCGGAAATGTGTTCTGCTCCAGTTGCTGTAACCAGAAGGTTCCCGTTCCCAGTCAACAGCTCTTTGAACCCAGCAGAGTCTGCAAATCATGCTACAGCAGCTTGCACCCCAGCAGTTCCAGCCTTGATCTCGAACTGGATAAACCCATCACTGCCACGTCAAATTAAAGTCCCGGCCTCGAAGCTGCGGGGGAGCAGCCGTGCCGACTCTTCCCCAACAGACATGCAGATTCTCGGTGGGCTGAGGCTGGGAGGACGCGGGAGCCATGCGCTTTGGAGGTTGGGGCGTGGAACACTGCTCGGTGGGACAGATCTCAAGGACGTGCCGCTGGATTGTGGGATTCTCCTTTCCCAGCGATTCCCCCTTTCCTTTCTGTCCTATCTGTGTGTATGTGTCTACGCGCGTGCGTGTGTGTATATATAATAATATATATATGTTTGTTTGTTTGCTGGAAGATTGTGGAAGTGGGAAGGGAGCTGGTGCGAGAACCAGATTTCCCCTCTGCATTTAACTGTCCCGCTGCTGAACTGTGTTGCAGACAGACAAATCTGTGGAGGAAAGGAGAAGAGGGGAATCAGTCCAGCTGGTGTGCAAAGCGTGAATACCTGTAGCGTCAGTGCTAGTGCTTTCAGTCACTCCCGTTACTTCCAAACAAGAAACTGCTGTTTGGAAACCTGTTGCTGCTAGAAGAAATGGGAATCTCTTTCCCAAGAGAGCACTCTCCCTCTCTGTTCTTAGAGCGGGCTTAGTTACCTTCGCTGCATGAAGGGGGAATTAGTCACGGATTTCCATGCTCAACGGCTCTGTACTTGCACACCCAATCGCTGTGTTCTGTTGCCATCAGCCCTGCAGCTGTGGGTCAGAGTGGAAACACCTGGACAGCCCTGGCTAAGGAAAGTGCATGCTTGTTTGTGAGAGGTGAGGAGGGGATGGAACCGGCTGCCAAGCTGAGATGGGTTTTACACTGGCGCCTCAAGTTCTGTAAATGCAATTCGTTATTTAAAACCAAGTGGGAAAGTAGAAGATCTTCGACTTCTATCCTTGCCCCACCTGTAGGATGGTTTACTTGATGCGAAGCTACTTTTGGAGCAGAGCACTTGTCATGATTCGTACAAACAGGCCGTCGTGCTGTTGTTCAGACTCGCACTTTAATGAGTATCCAAAACAGTGAAAGAGTGACTGTGATACGCTGGTGTGTTCGCTGGGCTCGGTCTACGAGGAGTGCGCTGGTGCTCGTAACACTCCTGGGACGTCTCCTCCTTTGTCAGTCTGTATTCAGTATGCTCCAGATAGGAAACACCTGCCTGAGGATTGTGTAAAGACCTGAAATACATCATGGATTCCCCTTCTTCCTGCTGTCCCAACCTGAGTCGCTTTCAAAGTCACCTCATTAAAGTGTGAATCTCTTGAATATGTGTTTTCAAACGAGTGTTAGGTACTCGTCCCCTTTTCCTTTTGATAGAGCCTGCTTAGTGCAATTTGGCAAGGAAGAAATGTAGATCCTGCTTCACAATGCATTGCCTAGACAGAGTTACAACTTCTCTTGTGATATTCTCAAGAACAAAAAATCCTACTGGAGTATTTGACAGTTTCAGATACAAAAAGCTCAAAATCTAAGAGACCTTGGGAAAGGAGTGCTTCCCTTCCCTGGAATGTCAGAATCGCATAATCCGAAGTGAGATTTCACACAGAGAAAACCATCTCCCAGTATTTGTTAAATCTGATGGGGAAAAGAAACGTCAAGGTATTTTATTTTTCACTTTGAACTTCCCCCACCCTTTGCAAGGATCATTACACTGCTGCAGCCTAAGCTGAAGATTCGCAAGACAAAAATGAATGTCCGGGAGGCTGGTTTAGCACAGCAGCAGCCTGTCTCCTTACGGGAAGGGGGTCTGGTAATGAAGCATCCTGGGATCTCCCCTGGTACGGGTTTTGAAACTTTTTTCAAACCATCAGGAGGGAAGAGCAAAGAAAAGGATGGGTTCTCCGGTCGAGTTCTCTAGAAGCATTTGTTCCTAAACCAGTGCAGCGAATATCTGGAATAGAACTGTGTAGGCATTGCTGTTCCGTGTAAAGCAGAGACGGCTGGAGCAGGGAAAGGATAATACGTGGCTCCCGTCTCTGGCTCTTCCACGGAGGGGGTGATTAGAGGTTTGACTTTAGGGGATGTGGTGTAGTTCTGCACACTAACATTGTGTGGGTTTGTGGTGCAAATAGACAGTCAAAAACAAGTCTAAGATTCTGCAGTTCCTAATGACAGGTGCCAAGAGGTTATGATACGGGTTTTTGGGGTCTGTGATGTACAGTGTGAATAAATGCTTGCAGCTCTTAGTCTTTTTTTGATCGATGAAGCACTTTTTTTATTAATATTATTTTTCTTTGTATGTAAAGGAGGAACCAGTATCTCTCCATAGCTGTATATATAACCCTTCTCTCCTAAAGAGAGTAAAGTGCTCCTATATTTTTCATTTTTGTCAAAGTGAGAAGTAAATACTTTAGAATTGTTAAATATATAAATAAAAGTGAATAAAATTTAGACTTTTGCATGGGAGCATTTGCTAACACACTTTCTAATTTTTTATTTTTCTTTCCTGTCCTTTGTAGGGGATATATTTGAGGTTCAGCAGAAACACCAAGGCCTTTGAAAAAGGAGGCTGCAGCAGGCCTCCTCTTGCTTTCTTTTCCACTGCGTGTCTTTGCAAGGAACAACAAAACTGTTGCTCCTGAACGTAGAAGAAAAAAAAAATGTTAACCTTGGTTTTCCTGGTGCGAGAGTCCCAGGGAGGGGGAAAAGACACAAACCAGGTGTGCCACCAGGCAGTGTCAGTACAATCAGCACGCGTCTCTGAGGCTGGAGAGCTCTGTCAGAGTCTCATCATCCTCAGTACTGTGTTTTTCTTTTTCCCTTTAACCGACCAACATATTTCAAAGTGTTGATTGATGATGTTAGCCCAAATGTAGGAGTGGCCCGGGTCGCCAGGGAATTCACCCTGCTTCCAGTGATGTTTGGAAAGGGAAGCTCGGCGTCTCCCTTCCCCTGCAGCGCACAAGCGCCGGCACTCGCCGCAGCGGCAGCGCGGTGGGGAGATCGGAGCTGGGTTCTCACTTGCACACTTTCTGCCTTATTTCAATGCTGGATGGTGGAGCCGTGGCTCTTTGGGAACAAACCAAACTCACTCAGGTTTAGTATCTTTTAATCTTTTCCCAGAAGGTGGAAAACTCAACTGCTGTTTGTCCTACAAAAGTCTCCTGCACGAGGGTCCGATTATTCTCATGTTCCAAGGACCGCTTGCTTGTTTCAGCCGCGTGGCTGCACGCGCTCCCCTCGCATAAGCTCCTGCTCCAACAATTATTTCTTTCCTTACCTATTTGAAGTTGAGAGAGAGGATTTGCCCTGAATTCTCAGCGGCACTGAAGAGCTCCTTGAGCAACTGCGAGTTATTTTGGGACAGGCCTGTTCTAATCACAAGACATTGTGCACAATTGCTTTATAATCTTGTGGTATTTATTTAATCAAATAAAACTGCAGATTCTGGGCAGAGCTGTGAGCACAGCTGGTGGTAGTCTTTACAGCTTCAAGAATAAAAAAGAAAAGCATATATCATGTTTTGCACTATTAAGAACATGCAAAGGAACAGCAGGTTTTCAATTATACACCAGAATTTGATTTTATATAGCTCCTTTCATACTTGAGTTACTTCTAAGCGCTTTTTTCAGTAACTGCTCTGTAGCGTGGCAGCGGCTGTAGATGTTATGTGCACACTGGTACTCCTGGACACCGCACTGCTCGGATGTTCTCTGCTTTGGAAACGCTGAGCAAAACCCCGCGGGTCTCCTCTGCTGCTGTCGGAGGGAGTTGGAGAACTTTTTAACTTGCACGTAGTGTGAAGCCATTATTGTGCAGAAGGGCTTCACACCAGGGGCATCAGCGGCCTGGCAGCCCTGCTGGAGGAGCACATTCTGTAGAAGCTTGTTTCCCGTGATCAATTCTTCCTGACGAACGTCCTTTCCTCTTTTCTTTTGTTACAGCTCTCAGACAGCATGAGAGCATGAAAGGAGAGCAGTGCTGCTATCGCAAGATGCAGCTTTAGTGCTGTCTTACATGCTGTAAAACAATCTCCTTATGTAAAGGCGATTTGTGTGGCTTATCGGGAGCCTCGCAGAGAGTATTAGTGGCTGAGGAACAAGACAATCTTTGAGAACTAAAGGTCCCCCTTGTCCCCAGGTAGGACGGCAGCAAGCCCAGCCTCTCCTTGCCCGTGGAGGTGGCACAAGTCCTGGCACAGGAGTCGCTCAGCAGCAGTGATCTTACGGGCTGGGTAGTGCTTAGTTGATTGCAGCTTAATTATACGGGTGAGGGATGGCAGCAGCAGCACCTGGGATGGAAAACTAAAGGCTCTTTGGCGGTGGAGGGGAAGAGGGTGTCAGGAGCCACTCTGCTACCCAGGAAAGGCCGTCGGTGTGGGATGGAGCCCACGCCGGGAGAGGTTTTGAGCCGTTAGGAGGCTGCAAAGGGCAAGAGCTGCGTGCAGGAAAGCTCGGCAGATCAGAGCTTGTTTAACAGAGGAATGTGTGCAGATACTCTGTGGTTAGTCTATAATTGTCCCTCCCGTAGATCCTGAGTTGCTAAGCAGGAGGTTTTGAGAAAACCGTGTCCAGAGTCGGGTAGAAGATGGCTTTTTGCTGGGCTGTACTGGAAGGGGATGCTCAGACAGTGCTGAGCGAAGGCCAGCTCTCTGCCACAGGATCCGAGTCAGGTTTTACGTAGTCCTTAGAGCCACCCTCAGCTAGGTTCCATCGCTGGCATCACTCGGAACTGGCTCCTGAGTTCCATGGAATTACCTTTCTTGGTTAAAAAGTAAAAAGCAGCAATTTAGGCTCTTTTTTTGAGTCGTGAGGAAGGTGAGCGATGCAGCCTCTGCTCACGCAGTGCCTGCGCAGCGGTGCCGGCTGCGCTGCCAGGCTCTGCGCTTGCTCCTGGGGGTTTTCCCTCTATAGCGATTCTCCCGGGGCAGCTCAGTGCTGTCGCAGGCCGATGTGCTGCCGGCAGGGCAGGGCCGGGCCGAGGGGGCAGCCCAGACCGAGCCCAGGCAGCGTGAAGTTCCTTTTTTCATATTCGGCTCAGTTTTTTGTTAAAGAGGGAATCTACCAGCACTAGAGGAAGGATGCAGAATGAGAAACATAACCTTTTAATACAGCCCTGTCTGTATAGGCGTTTGTCCGTCTCGCTGTCCTTCCACCACATAGACATGCCATTTCCTGGGCAGAGGAGTAACGAATTCCCATCCCTTCATTTTACACACGTAATACAGACGTTGGAGCTTGGATTGTTGCATTTCGGGATTTAAGATTACCATATTCTTCGGACTTTCAAATTTTTTAAATGCTGCTAAAGTTTTATCTTACTATTTAAAAAATATGTTTTTTAAACCAATTTCCCATGGTTATGTTATTAAATGATTTTTACCTTGCAGTGGCAACAGGTGATGCATTTGATTGTACATTTTTTTTGGTGGAATTTGTATTAAAATGACATCTGAAGTCTTGATTAATTAATTCAAGAACATTAAATGTTTTAAAACATGCAAACCTATGAGAGCAGAGAGCTGTTTAGCAGCAGTATAAAGTGTTAGACCCTAGTGCTTCTTTGTTTGTAACAGCATTTATTCTGCTGTAGCCTCAGAGTGAATATTTAGATCTTAATAAATTTGTCATTTTCCTACACCGTGACAACTTTACAGTCCCTTGTGTTTTCTGTATCGGTGCATCTGCAGGGCTCCCAGTTTGTGGGGCTCATTTTTAGGCAATTTATAGCTCATATATTAGGAAAAAGTAAACCTGGTGTTCAGAAAAACTATGTAAAATACACCGGAAGAGGTGGTGTGAAATCCCAGATGGGCAGTGAGCGTGGCAGGCACTGCGGCCTGCTGAAGCCCTGTGCTTTGGAGGCAAGCACTTAGTGGGAACAGAGGGTCCCGGTGGTTTACCAGCAGCTCTGCAAACCTAATGCGATGGCTTTCACTTTGTGTTGCATTCATCGCAGGCCGTCCCACCCTCCTGCCCTTCCCACGTGCCGATCTGGTGACAGACTTTGCCGCCATCATCGTTTAGGTTAGAGCTGCGTCTTGTTTTCTCACTTTCCCATCCTCCCGCTCTTTACCCAGCACGACCGGTTTCTGTGCTTTGACGCCTGTCAGACCTTTGACACCAAACAACTACTTGGGCCTCCTGGAGCTGCGGGCTTCGGCCTCGTGGAACGTCGGACAACTTTGTGCTCAGCAAACAGCTCCTTTCCTCTCCTCCCACTCAATAGCCCAGCTGCTGAAGCACTTCACAGCCATCTATCCCAACTCTCTTTGTTCTATTAGTGGTTTTCTTCTGTTATTAGCGACTTTTTAATTAAAAACTTTCAGTTATCAGGGTAATACCAAGCAGGTAGACTGGTGGGCTGAGGGGGAGGAGAAGCACACAATTGATATTTAGGTGTTTGCTGTGGTGGAGGATTACTGGATTTCAATCTAAAGTTAGAATTTATGTCAGTATGAATCGCAGCATCATTAGGACACGCGTAGGGAATGAAGAAGCTTTCTGCAGGGCGCAGAGAATAAAAAGAGCTTTCTTAAGAAAAACTAAGAAAATTATTTTTTTCTTTAATTTTGCAGCCAACTTGCACAGTTTTGATGTAATTGAGGTGACCTCCTCCCCTAAGCTGTTGCAGAAGAGCTTTGCAGTGCAGCGTTGATGTTGACACTGATAATTTATGCAGCTGCAAAGAGCCATTTGCTGTATCCCATGATTGAAATGCAGTAGATTGAGAACATTTTCCTTGCCCATCTTGGCTGTGCAGCTGAGCGAGCAGCTTTAGCAGGGACAAGGCCCCCAACAATACGCATGAAGGTAAAGCCTTGACTCCAGGTTAATTGAAAGGAAAAGCAAAGCTTAATTGAGACAAGGTCAAAAGCATGAGCTAGATAGACTAGGTGGTGTCCCATGACTACCTTGCTTAACAATAGCCTTGGCAAGGAAAATGGAAAGTTTGGGTTAAAAGCTTTTGTTTTACCCAGCGAGTTGCCAAGATCGGCCACTGAGCTGGGGGTTCCTGAGCCCAGCGCAGGAGTTCCCATGGAGGGTGCTCGTACGAAGGGACGGACCCTCCTTGCAGCTGCAGTGGGCATAAGAGGCTGCCCTGGAAGAAGACCCCATCCCTGGCAGGTGCCAGGGTGGAAGACCGTGCGTAGCACTGGAAAGCAAGAAGGTGAGCAGGGGAAAATGGTTGTTTTTTGTATTTAATCAGCTTCAAATAATTTTCAGTTTGATTTTGGTTGCTTTTCTTTAAAAAGAACACCAGTTGGCACTTGAAGAGCCACTGCTTCAAATCATTCTCTGGATTTGATCACTTTGTCTTTGCCTAAAACACAGTGAGAACATTTCAGCATCTCAGACTGAATCTTAGTGGCTGTGCATGCGTCAGGAAATAACTCGGTGTCGGAGCAGCGGATTTCAGACCGGAGCAGGTGGTACAGTTGGGGGTTACTCCAGCAGGATTTGCTCTGGCCCCTGGTGGAATGTCGCCATCACACCTGTAATTCGCCACCGTCTGAGGATTTTTGGATTTTTTAATTTTTTTTTTAGGATTGCAACTTGGATTTTTTTTGGAACCCACCTGCTGTTTCCCCTGAGGGTTGGACTTCCCAGTTGCCTCTGGTGGGTCACAGCCTGCTGCCGGAGGCAGGGCTGCCCTCGTACACCAGCGCGCTGTCCAGGAGTGCTTCCTCAGCCTCGTAGCTGCTGTTCTCCAGCTCCACGGCCACAGGGCACAGCTCCTGATTGCACCACCTGAACAGAGAACGCAAGCAGTTTGTCCAAGCCCCGTTACGCAGCAAGTGCTGGTTTCAGCTTGAGGTTTGCCCAGTTTGGATCCCTCTCATCACTGCTAGAGTAGAGACTCCCCGTGACAGGAAAAAGCCATGGTGTCAGCAGCAGCCCGCCCAGAACACTGTTCATCTCCATCTGTGGCGATACGAAGTTTGGATCTCGCCACAGCGGGGGTCAGATCGCTCGGACAGGCAGAGCAAAGGCTGCTGCATTGCACAAGGAATCACCTGAACCGGTTAGGGCTAGAGGAGGTTTTTGCTTACCTGCGAGCAGCAGAGATGTCCATGGAGGAAGCATCAGGCCGAGCTGCATGTTCAATTAAAAGAACTCCTGTGGAAGAGTAGGAGATGTCAGTATTCCCGGGCTGCAGCCAGAACAGCCAGGGCTTGTGAGAATCGGGTGGTGGCTACCTCCCCACGGTGCTTGCCAGGCTGAGCTGCCTCAGTTTGAAAGAAGGCGGGGACTGAACGTTCTTTAAAACTCCACCCTTTACCCAGGAGGTGTGAAACCAGGCGGTTCTCGGACTGATTCCTTGCCCTTCCCTGGTGTGAAATCCATCATTTCTGTCTTTCCCACTACCTGCATAGATCCTTGCTAGGGTGTAGGAGAAGTCTCTTGCTGCTAGCTCCATGGTCACTGCCCCCTTTGAACCAGCTGCTTGCGTGAACTGCGCCAGGCTGCTGATGGCATCCCACATTTGCTTCACGGCACGTTCCAGTTTTGCAGTGCTTGAAGCCAGCTCCAGTTTTTTCTGCAAGGAAAACAATCACAGGAAAAATTACAGCATACTTACCTTCTGCAAGGAAACATGGCTGCTGAAATCCTGAGTGCACTCAGCAGCCACTAACAAAAGGCTTAAATCAAGGCGGCTGTAATCGCACTGCCGTAGGCCAGAGCACCACGCAGTAGCAGGAAAGGGGACGTTGCCAAAAGGAAACTCGCAGCCTTGCCTTGAGGACGGAGAATTCCTATGAGCCAGGCCCAGCGTGTTACTGTTTCCGTGCTGGCTTTCCAGCTGCACGAGGGGACCAGATCACGTCCCCAGTTCTCTCTAGTTGCATACCTGTATCAGGTTCCAATTCTCCTGGTTTTATATTTTTACTTCCACAAAGATGCTAGTGCTGTGTCCAGGCAGGAAAATTCAGATTTGAAGGAGCTTTTCTCTGCAAGTCATGTCAGTGGGAAAGGCCCCAGGTCCAGAGCGGCTCTCTTCTGATGGTCGTCAGGCATTTAACTCTGCGTAAAAGCACCACCTAAAAGCTCCCCCTGGTTGCGCTAAGCTGCTGTTTCTCCAGTGTCCCAAATACCTTGTGAAAGCACAAGCCATAGGCTGCTGAGAGAGTCTAAAATAGTTGCTCTTTTGATGTGGCATGCCCATGGCTGCCTGGACACAAGCGGCAGAGGCCAGCCTTTAATCTGTGTTTCCCATGTTATTCCTCCTCACGAGGGATGGAACGAGCAGAGCCTGCCTTCTGCACGGAGCTGCCGGGCCGCAGTGCCAGCTCGCTCCCTCCGAAGTCGCACAGGCAGAGAAGCAGCCAACTCGCACCCACGCAGGCATCACCGACCCCCAGGCGCTGCATCCCCCTGCACAGTGCTCGCCGCCGGGCTCTGCTGCAGCCAAGGAGGCTGTGACCGCCTGGCTGACCCAGGCACCTGCCTGCGCTGCCTGCCGCCAGGGCTGGCCCTGCCGCCGTCGGTGGGCCCAGCCCGGGAGCCTCCTCTGCTGCCACAACATCCTTACAATATTCAAACCTGTCTCTCTGCAGTAGAACTAAAGGATTACCTTGGACAGAATCACAAAAAGGAACCGTTACATATTTAAGTAGCGTAGCAGGTGGTAGGACGTGCTTTTTGTTAATTAGTCTCATTTGCAGGTTATTTATGAAGCTAAAGCCTGTAAGCATCTGCTGCACAGAACTGATTTTTTTATGTTTTTGAGGCTTTCAGTGCCTAAGTGATCATGTGGCTCCTCTTGCTAGTACGTGAAAATACAGCTTATTTGCACAGTAGGACTCTGGACTGCACAAGCCGAACCCGGTTTTGTTTCCCGCAGTACGTCTGTGCACGACACCCCTTGCCTAACCATTGCCCTGTATTTTCTGATTATTAATACAAGAAAAACACAGTCCTCAATGGATGCTATTCTGTGCTCTAGGTGAAGCAGTACATAAATACTCAGAGCATATGCTGTACAAATACAAAACCATCATCATTAAAGCAGTTAGGTCTAGTGCCAAGACAAAGTCCAAAGAACCCCCCAAGCCCACAGAATGCTAATAAGATGTTTTAAAAGTAGCTCGGACCTTGTTTCTAACAAGGATCAAAGATCCCAAAGGCATAAACGTATTCCCAGCAGCATGGGTGAAAGCCAGCATCACACAGGCCAAGCGCGGAGCCAACATATGCGCTTCTGTCAGCGCCCTCGTGCTAACGGCCGGGGCGCGAACAGCTATGTCCTACACTGGCTCGCTTTTTAAGTTTTAAAGACCTGGGCAGTATGGACCAGGAATATAAAAGCATCATTTTAACCCTAGGGGGAGAAAAAGACATTGTATTCTCTTCGCTCTCCAATAACTTACACTGGTTTTTTTCCAGATTACACTCATTCTTTTCCTAACCAAAAGCACTGAATCTTCTCAAAGATCAAGCTGGGTTTTTCCACACCCTCCCCTGCATTTGAGAGCAAGAGGCTGGAGAGCTGCTTCAGGGACGATGCTCGAGGCAGAAGCAGCTCCTGTTTGCTCTCCTGCATGTTGATCTGCTCCAGCTCCTGCGGGGTGTAACTGCGGGGCGGCACACGCACATGGCGTCGCTGTGCCAGGCATATGGGTCTTTTCTGACTGAAATCATCAGAGAGCAAAAAGAGCTTTAGCGCTCCAATATTTCTGATTCCTTCAGGTTTTACCTAGGAATTTTAGGGTGCCACTCATTTGTTTGCTCTCACTAGCTCCCAAGCAAGATTGTCAGAATGGTTTTTACTTAGAAGATTAATCACTAGTATTTACAAATACAGCAACAGGAAGAACATCTGAAACATGGCTAGAAGCACAAGTCTCATATTAATGCTTCAAGCAAATACGCAGTCTCACTTTAATAACCTAGATTTATTTCCTGCTGTGTTAAAATTGTGGTTACGGTCTGAAAAGGACCTGAAAACACTATCATGTGTCTTAGATTGTACGTCCGATTTACAGCTAGAGTTTCAGCCCTACGCAGTCATTCTGGATGCATAAGAGAGTTGATTGTGAGCTCTGCAAGATGCTTGCAGGACTGGCATTCAGAAACACAACTGTACTGTGATGTAACCAAACTTAACCTAAAGTGACTAAAATGCAATCATCTAATAACTGCTGGTGCTATTTTAGAGTCACTTTTCAGATTGTAATTGAATTGTAAAGTATACCCAATGCTGTGGCTCAAAATTCCAGTTAATAAATTTTTATTATAACATGATATATATAACGTATATCTGCCTGGAACTCCCACCACGGCTGAGCTGGAATCCAGGACTGTCTCTCACACTTGCTCTTCTTGCCCCGTGTTCTCCTGAGACTTTGCAGGCTAATTACCACGCCGGACAGGGCGGTTTGTAACAAACTTGCCTATGTATCAAGAACCCTAAAAATTCAGCTTCTCATAATCACATTGTGCCAGGATGATGAAGTTCTCTGTATCTCCCTTTTCCTGAGGATAATTACGCCACTGAGTTCCTGCTCCTAGATCGCACCACCATCAGTGTTAGGTATTCCACCATCAGCAGGGGCAACAGACAGAGGGTAAAAGCAAAAATAGGTGGCAGTGGGGAGTTATCCTGAGATACGACCTTCAGAGAACAAAGCGCTGTGCTATACTAACAAAGTACTAATGCTGTTTTCTCCAAAGCAGCCTGTCTCTGGGCACAAATCCTGCAGACTGAGAACCTTGATGGACAAACATAAAATCAATTGTACTAGTTCTGTGTGCATCAATAAAAAGAAAATGGATTGGAGCAGTAAAAATCCCTTTACAAAGGGCTAAATGATTTCCTTACTAGACAGGAATGGGAAGGATGTTTCAAAATGAGCCAGACTCCCAGAGACTAAAAGAATTTGGACACCTGGAGCTCAAAAAGAGGTTGTTTATCACTCGTGAGTGAAACACTGATGCTGGTGTAGAAACTCAGCATGTTCCTGCCCGATGCTGCAGAGCCGCTCTACGGAAATACCTCCCAGTCTGCCTTTCCAGTGCCTGGCTGCCGAAGGCAAAAGCTTTCTGACACATCCAGGTTAAATTTGCCAAGTATGATCTGTTACATCCCGAATCAGTGCACCACCACTGCTCTGCCAGCTCAGCCCGTTCCAGCCGCTCCATTGCCACACCATGGACATGGAGGCAGCCTCAGTGTGACATGAACAGCAAATGCAATGGCACTTACTGGAATTTGGAGACCTTTAAAGTCAGTGCTCGTCTGTTCACTCTCCAGTCTCATACACAGCGTGATTTGGAGGGGTGCAAGAGCAATGACGAGCTTGTTAATTAATAAATCTCGATACTTGGTGTCACTGCTGTGCAGGTACCTGCTCTGAATCACGTTGCTGTGCTCTTTAACGCTTCTCTGATTGCCAAGCTGTTAAGAAGCTAGCGGGGCCCTCTCAGCTACACCAGTGAGGTGCTCCGAGGACTGCAGAACGGCACCTTTGTGGGGTACGCGTTTAAATTAGCCTAACTGTAAGCCTGTGGAGGACGGCTTCTTTCCAAGTTATTTTTAGAGCCTACCACCCGCTCCTTTCCTTCTCCGCTCCATTACCTTCAGTGACAGACTAAGCTGCTTTTTATCAACAGCTGGACCTGTTGGCTTTTTAATTAGCAGGTGTGCTCAGTCCTGCTTATGAGCTGATTTGGGTTGCCTGTTGCATAGTCAAATTGTTTGAGGTATTTTTCCTGTATCAAAAGTTGTCTGAGAGGCTGGCAAGAAGATGCTCATCTCTGGAGGTCGGCGAGGTGCTCTGTACAGAGTACTGCTGAGTTGGGGGATTGAAATGTAAGAGAAGTTGCCAACTGCAGACGCTGGTGAGGAGTCAGGCTCTTGCTCATGTGTTTTTAAAAGACCTATCCGGTTGCCAGTGCTGCAGGGAGTGCAGTGGCCCTGGCCCAGGCCTTTCCCTTCTCATGGGGTCTGGGTGAGACAGCAAAGGCTACACATAGTCAGATCCAGCACTCCAGACGCCCAGGGTTCCCATGCTGTATCTGGGCTAATGTAATCTGGATTGTTCTATCTGGATGAATAATCTAATCTCTGAGAGAATATCCTCTGATACGCTGATCGTGCCTTTCCGGCTGGCTCCTGTCTCCCTTTACAGAATGTATCAAGCCAGCCGATGCTCATTTACCTTCATGAAATTCTGAGCTGCTTTGAACTCTCCATGACTGCCTGTCATATGAGCACCTTTACAAGAGCAGCTTGCAGGTAAAGCCAGAGAGTGGCAAATCTAAAGAGGCAGCAATGGAATTCCTTTGGCTTTTTCCATCTTTTCAGTGGGAATAAAAATAGAAAGTCATAAAGCAGTCAGTAGCCCTAGCAAAGGTTTAATATTCAGCAGCCTTGTGGTGTTTTTCCAGTGAAGAAACAAACCCACAAAATCATTTTGGATTCAGGAAGGTGACTCTCTCACATTAAAAATAGACTTAATACTAGTACCCATCATGAGGAACTCTGACAATGCAAAACTCTTCACTGCTGAGACAAAAAGTGTCTGCATTTTTTTGCAGCACACAAGGATCCCAAAATGAGCACTGCCTGCGTTCTGCTTTTGTAAGTGCTATTTAAAGATCAGAATGGTAAGACACCTTCTGAATACTTGTCTAAAGCTTTCAGTTTGATCATATTCCCTGCCAGCCTCAGCTAGGAGCACAAACACCAAATAAGACTCTGCCAAGGTGGGCAGCTCAGGCCGGCTGGTGCTTTTGACGTGGGCTCACCTGCACTGTGGAGAAGAACACAGCCATCACCTGTCCCTGACTCTTGGTGAGGGATCGCAGGACATCAAGCGACAGGATATTTGTTGTTCCCTCCCATATGGACAGCACCTGGGGGTAGAAGAGACTGTGGAAGAACAGGAAGGAGCCTTCTAGAGCAACTGCAATAAAGAAAGGGGAATGCGAGGGAACATGGACATGGGGCAGAGCTAAGGGATATCAGGGCAATCTCCAGAGATGTCTTACCTCTCACCACAAGCGG
Source organism: Morus bassanus (assembly GCA_031468815.1). Lineage (NCBI taxonomy): Eukaryota > Metazoa > Chordata > Aves > Suliformes > Sulidae > Morus > Morus bassanus. The sequence continues at coordinate 19,209,776 of CM062577.1, forward strand.
AAAGGAGCAGTGGTGATGAGAACTGGGAGCCCAGCTCTATTACTGAGCTAGGGAACGACCCCAGCACCAGAACAAATCACGTCCCCTCCCTGGTGATGACTGGACTCAGCAGGAAGGCAACGAGGAAAGAGCTGCTGTGCCTGGAGTGAGTCTGGGGAGGACGGTGTTTTCCCTTGAGTGTGTCTTTAGCAGGCAACCACAGAGTACTGTGCAGGGGACTAGGTGACACAGGGGAGCTTCTTCTGCTTCTCCTGCTGCTTTCTTACCAGAGTATCGCGGACTATGACTGGCAAGCCTGTATCTTCCATGTAACCTTGCCCTCCAAAACTCTCCATTGCCTCAACAACAACAGCAGAAGCCTGCAAAATGCAGAGAGCTGACATGATCCACACTGCACAAGGGGAAAGAGCGTCCAGAAACCTCTACCATCACGCAGCAGTTCCTGCTGGGATGGGACTGACTGGATCCCACTGATTTGCTTAGGCAGACTGCTCATTATATGCAGGAGGAGCAGCCTGGGGAGTGAGGACTAAGTAACACTGAGAGAGGACCTGCAGGAGCAGTCAGACCTTGGGAGAAGATCCAGGGAGAGCCTGTCTCAATACAGACCTCTCTAGGTAAGGATAAACCTGTGGTTTGTTTGGTACATGGGAGTATGTGTCTCTAGTCCAGGAGAGCCTTTACCTTCTACTTGCCTGTGGTGTGTAAGCTTCTGTGTATTTGAGCTGAGGGCAATTAGAAGAGGGAGAGACCCCTGAAGCTAAGGTTAATGCTAAGCTATTAACACCTTCTCTTCTATTTTTTCATAACTAGGGGAAAGATATTCCCCATGGCCCAGTGCCCCACCCTGGTCTCAGGGCAGCCTCAGCAGCGTTCCTCTGTGGCACGTGGAGTGCTTCACAGGCAGTGCTGGCTCTACCTGTTCTGATCGGATGCGGATCTGTGGCCTTGAGAGCAAAGGGACAAGTCTCCTACCCACAAAGTTCAGCCTCAGTGCAGAGCAGTAATTGCCACAGATCCTGCAGCTAGAGGTCACTGCCAGTATCCCCTGCTGTCGCTGCCCTTCGCGTTGGCCATGTTAATCGCTCCTCTTTCCAGCTCTGTGGTTGCTAATGTGCCACACAGCCCCACTCTGGGCTAGTCAAACTGGTTGTTCCATACCTGCTTCCCAGTGTACAGTTTGGCGACTGGTATCAGCAGTCTCAAGAGAAGCTGGTCTTGCTCACTCGCCATGTTGGTTTCTACAAGTCCAAGCAGACGAACGATCTCCATAAGCATAAGAAACGCCCCTCGTGTCTGCACCTGCAAGCAGAGAAGTGGGGAGCTTCACTGGCAAGGACCTTTGACTCAGGCTGATTCCAGCCCAGTCTGCTGAGGTGCCATGAGACCATCTCGAAGGGACGCGCAATATTCAGGCCTGGGCAAAATGCCACCCCTGCCCATACAGGCCCACAGCTTCAAACACCACTGACCAGCCAAGGCACAAAGCATGAAATATTACAGGTAGTCTGGAGCTGCTGCTCCTGGACGCTGCAGTCTAGTATGAGGCCTACTTGGAGCTCCTATCAGGCATCCAGGTCATAAATCCACAGCCTTTCCAAGGGTAAGGGACATGAGAGTGCACACCTGATGGTCAGCCTCTGAGCACCAGAGTCTGCAAGGTCTTTGACAGATTTCTTGCTGAGCAACTTAATTCCCTGGCAAGTGTGATTTGGGAAGTATCAGGATATGGAGCTCTGTAGCCCCAGTGCACAATGATGTGCTGTGGGACTATATAGGATCTGGCCTTTTTCTCAGAGGTGGAGTTCTGGCCACAGGCTAAGAGGTGCTGGAGCTTTAAGTTATGTTTGACAGATTTTGACTACTTTCCCTCTCCTCCGTCTTGCAAGAGGATTTTTAAATACTGTTTTAAAAATTTGCATGAACCTACTGCAGCCCAAGGGCAAGTGCTGCTGTTAACACCACTTAAGAAAAGAAGTAGTGCCTGGATGGGGGAGAGGAGGAGTACTCTGTGCCTTCTAGTTGAAGTTTTAGTAGGGCTGGGAAGCACCCTGTGTCCTGTGGATTTAGTGAGCTGCTACAGCTCGGCATTGTGGCAAAGCTGTGAGACATTCTGCAGTGAGCAAAGGCCCACATGTGAAATTCCTCCCAAAGCCCGGAGCCAGAGTGCCAATTTATGCTGCTCTCTTTCCCATTGTCTGTTATTGCCTTAGATGACATTCACATCTAGAGGCTGTACTCAAGCTCAGTGTCTTCTACTGATGAGCACTATGCAGGTACACAGTGAAGACACACTTGTCTTGGAAGCTAAAGTGCATGGTGACCCCTCAGGAATTATTCAAGCCTGCTGGGAACAGTGGGAACAGTCCGTCTCCTGGTGCATGAGCTACCAGGGAAGCTGGATGAGTCTGCATCCCTCTCAGACGAGAGTCTGTCAACTGCAGTTTAAGAGACTCTGGTGTCATGCTTGGACTCTGATGCTAATGACCAACTTCAGAGGTCATGGCATATCATAGTAGGTGCACGTATGAATTTCAGCCCTCCTCTCAGAATGCTGTACTCCCAGATAATTGTTGTTTAGAATAACCTGAAGTCCAGCAGAGAAGCTAGGTCTATTGTCAGATCAAATCCCACTAAAATATGGCAATTCCCCTGCTGCCTGCATCTCACTGTAGCAGGAACAGCCTTCTACATCTGACTGTGGCACACAGAGGCAGGCTGGCTGCACTCCTCAGCAGCTGAGGATCTCTGCCCTCTTTCCTCACCAACAGGTTCAGGTCGGCTCCCAAAAGCCTTACCTCCATCCGGGCTATTGTCTGCATGTGTAGGGGATGGTCCTTGAGAAGCTTCCCAAAGGCGACCCGCCTACGGGCGTACTCCCTGCTCAGACTGATCATCCTAGAGAGAATACAGCCAGGCAAAGCAGTTAGACCAGCAACCTTCCACTTCTGAGCTCTCCCTTCCAGCCACCCCCACTGGAAGGACCCTGCTCAGCTGTAACACACCAGCCTAGGTCACCCACCCGCTGGCCAACCTTCTCCAGCACTGCTGGCTTCCAGACCTGTGCCTGCAAGGGCATTAGATGTTAATTGGCTGCAACGCTGAGCATTGCAAAGTCCCCTTGTCCTGATAAGCTGCTCCTTCAGCTCTGGGGGGATCCATGCTGCCTTCACCTTCTCATGGAGGCTACAGCGCCAATGACATTGTGGATCCGGGTTATGTTCAGCATGTTGGAGATGGAGGCCACTCCACGACCCTCCGCAGAGATCTGAAAGCATCAAGGAACAAAGGCTGATGGAAGCCTTTTGTGCAGCCCTGGAAGCTGATGCATACCTAAGTGAAAGTTGTGTCAATAGGCAGATATAGGCCGTCCACTCTGTCTCTGTCCTCAGGCACCACGAAGATCTGCTTGCTTTAAAATACATACGGCTGTCTCATTTTAGCTAAGTCTGTGGCATGAGCAGAGAGGTGGCTTTGGAGACCACGTCAGCATGATCAGTGCTGGTCCCTGCCACTTGTTCCTACCTGCATGCCACACGGAACTGTCCCTCAGCTGGGCCACTGCCCCTGGACTAGGAAAATGACCAGCCTAAAATGACTTTTCTTTTCCTTCCCTCCCATCTTTTCCTGAGCTCTTCTCAGCTCTGTCCCACACACAGCCATGTTGGTGAGGGGTTCTGCGGAGCAAACAGCCAGCCACAGAGGTGGAAGAGAAGAACTTTTTCAGTTGGTATCGCTGGTAAAAGCCCCGTGAGTGATCTGCCATGCCAAGCCAGCCCAGTCCCAAGAGGAAGGTGAAACCTTACGTACCAGCTCTGCTTTAGCTCCATCTAGCCATAGCTCTGCTGTTGCCATCTGCCGTGTGCCCAACTTGTCTTTCAGCCTTTGCACCTGGATGCTGTTCAGCTTCCCCTCCTGGTCTCGAACCTTCAGGAAGAACAGGGACAGGCCGCTGGAACCCTGGGGCCATGAAAAGCATGCAAAGAGGATTTCATTACAATGAAACAAGGAAGAAAAAGAATGCCCCGGTTCCACCATCAAACAGACCTGTTTTACTTGTCCTTCAGCATCCTCCACCCTGGCCAGGGTTAATGTCACATCAGAATCAGCAGCCGATGTAAACCATTTAAAACCATAGAGACGATACGTGCCATCTGGCTGCTTTCTGGCCACTGTCTCGGTGCCGTTAGCTGCAAGAAAGGAGAAGATCATCTTGGCTTTATGGGAACTTCTGTGTCAATCAATGCTGATTTTCGGTTTAAGCAGCAGCTCTTTTAAGTCACCTCTTGCTATCAAGATGGAGTACGGATTAGCTGCTACTCTCGTTCTTTGACCCTGGATAAGAAATGCAGCCAGAGTTAAGTACTAGAAAGGAAATACGCTCTGTTTAACTGCAAGCCTTTTCAGCAATTGCTCCAGACTAACAGCTGGTAATGGCAGTGCTTTGCAAGCAGAACGCATCATGGTGTATAATCCAATGCCTCCATTTCTGTAGGGGCTACCACGGCCAAGAACCACAAAGGGTGCTGCAGAATTGGGAGTCCTGCAGTGATGCCTATCTTTCACTCCACAGCTGACCCTTTCACTTCTTCCACCAGGAAACCAACCGCAGCTTCACCAGATGCAGGTGCCTCCTCTTCCACATTTCTACCTCCGCAGTGGAGTTCTGAGGTTTCCTGGCCCATCATGCTATTACTAACATTAGCCAAGCAATAAAAGTTGAAGGCCAAGAATGCTTTCTCAGTTCCAGCTGGGATGGGTCTGACTGCGTTGCTCAAGGTTTAGATTATAGAGCTAGACATCAGTGTGTTATCCGTGTGAGGAACACAGCTCTGTACCCGCGTGTGTGTACTGCATGCATCAGTGGACAGAAGCTGGGCCTTTTGTTGGGTAAAAAGCAGAGCTATGCAGAGGATTTGGATGACTTCTGCTGAAGTTTCCTAAACCAGCTACATGGCTTTGGAAGCAACCCACAGCCTTCATTTTCTCAATTCTCGCTAACACATCTAGCTGCTGCTGCAGTTGCTTCCCACCTCAGAACACGTACCAACATCAGAGCCTCCCCTGCGCTCGGTCATCCACTGGCCAGAGGTCCAGAACTTTTTGGGGTCACGGGATGTCAGATGGTCAAAAGCATTTTTCAGAGATCCCGGAATACCTAATGACTGTTTTGAGGGAAGGAAAAGAAACTAAGAAGACCATAACACAGCAGATGAAATTAGACAGTTGCCTTAACTAACGCTGGTGTGTCCTAAGCTCAGAACGGATGGTCCACAAGCAGGCAAGTGGGGCACCAGGTGTCCTGCGCCGCAGTGCCTCTGCTTGTACTGTTGAGAGTCTGTGAAACTATCCGGCTCCTACACGACCGCTGGAGCACTGTGCAGACAAATGGTGCAGGCCTGTGTTGCAAAGGAGAGTGCTGGGCGTCCCTACCATCCTCAGATTTCTGCACCGCTAAACATCCAGACAGAGAGCTTTCAAAACAGCATGTGTCAGGGTATCACCATACGTTCATATATGCGGGATATCACCAGCACCCAGAGAGCTGCAGGGAAGAGGTAACTGCCTTATGCTTTTTTTCTTTTTATTGAATTAAAATGCCCAGGACTAGCTACTTAAGGGCTAGCTTTTCTCTGCATCCTGCATAGCCACTGACATAGTGCAAAGGGTGTCGCTAAGATGCAAGATGCAGGGCCAGATCTTCAGATTGGAGGAGTCTTGCTAACTCGGTTAATTTACATGAGGTATGGATCTGACCCAATACATTTAACTGCCACTCCACACAAGGAACAGGAAAACAAACTCTTTTGTGGTAAAAACATATGGGACACCTTTCCAGCTACCTGCAGTGCCCCAGGTTTCATGTGCAGTAAAGGCCTTATTGTACACAGTGTTGTAAGTAAGCATAAAAGTAGCCTGGGCACAAAGACTTTGTAACTAAAGGAGAAAGGCAGTGGGAGACGGAGCTGAGTCACAGAGCAAGGAAGGTCCGTGCCCAAAGCCAGATGGCAGATCAGCTCTCCTTCATCCTCGGCCAGGGCTCCAGTCTCTAACCAGCGCTGCCAGGACATGGGCTGTGCCCTCAGAGACCAGCTGAGCTCATACCTCAATGACTTTGGCTGCCCCATCAGTCATGGCCAGCGGACAGTTGAAACCTCCAGAGGAGCTTGAAAATAAGTACAGTTTGACAGCCTGATGCAGACGGCTAGGAAAGAAAGAGAGTGAAAACAGACAGGTTATGCAGCAGTTCAACAGCAGGAGGATAAAATGTCTTGACGAGGAAGAGAGAAACACAACACAGCCAAAACAGGTGAGAATCAGACTGCTCATTTCTGAGAGGGCAAAAACTGTTCCAGCCAGGAAGAGAGAAGAGGAGCCGCAGAGTTTCTCAGTCCCAGAGGGACTGCCAGTGCAAGGCTGGGTGGAAGGCGTTGCTTGCCAGCTGGTACACATTAAATGTGTTTTTTAAAAATCAGAAATGTGGGTCTCTCTCCAGATGCTGGAATACAATGAAACTGTAAGTAAAATCCCAGACCTTTGGCTGTGTTACAACTCATGCATGTAAAGCTGGAGCAGTGCAGGGAACTGCCAGCCCCCAGAATCAGGATGGTGTCATCAAGGAATATTATGATCAACTGTAGGCCATTAGTTACGGCTTATCATTGCCGATGTGGAACATTACAGCGGACAGACACCGCTGTTCAGTACAGCGGTGGGTGCGCTTCTGTCCGTGCATAATCTGTTACCCATTATACAACAAGAAGTTCAGTCCTACAAGATGCTCAATATACCCTGCTAAGAATAACCAGTAAGGCACCAAGTCACTCCCATTCTCCCCCAGTTACCTCCAGCTGGAGTATCTCCTCTCATAGGCCTCAGCAATCAGCCCCTCTTCTGCTGCAATCTCTTTCATCCTCCTCCAGGCCGAGCACGTGACGATGTGATCCACGCGCTGCCCCCAGGCATCATACTGCCGAAACACAGGGGGGTTCAACTCGCATTCCCATCCTAGAGGTTTGATCTTGGTTAGCAGACGGTTTCCAAATCTCTCCAGGTCCTGATTCACCTCCTCCAGTACCTGTGAAGCAACAAGAAGAGCCCTTCAGCATGCCCCTGGAGAGCAAGGAGCCTCACTCCTGGTTGGAAAGGCAGAGGACTGACCATATTGTCCTGCGGTGCTGCAGTCTCTTGCCACTTGGCCCTTCCATGCATTCTGTAATGCAGCAGGACAGCTTGTCTCATTTTGTCAAGTTACTTTTGGCAGCATCTCTGGATTTTACAAAAGACAGAAGAGCTTTTGTATTGGGGCAGAGAATGCCACAGGTGCACACAAGCAGGGGGGTTGGACGAGACTATCTCCAGAGGTCCTTCCAACCTCAGCCACTCAGTGATTGTAGAGGCTGGAGAAGAATGCCAGGGGAAGAGCTGCCAAAACCAGAAAGCCTCCATCTGTACAGGAGAACTTGCACTGGGCTCAGTAGTTACCTGCCTATCAGATTAGAAAAGGAGGGATGGAGCAATCATTTGAGCTCCAGCCTGGCACCCAGGGTGTCGAGATTCAAATTTCCACCCTGCATCCAGCTTCCTGAGTGGCCCTGGATAAGGACTCACATGCCCTTGTTTCAGCCAGGCTTGGCTGACTTGGACGGAATCTGTCCATAGTCAACAGAGGGAAACCGGCACCTGTAGAGGAGCGATTTATTCCAACCCTCTTAGATACCTATTTTAAGGTGACAGGAATTGCCTTCTGGAAGCACTCTTCGCTGTCTGTGGCCAAAGCCTAGTGAAGTTGCCTAGGCTTCAACAGCCTGACTTACAGATGATTAAAATTAGGCCAGGTGGACCCAACCTCTAGCAGTGTTGGACCCCTGTTAGCATAAATACCTCCAAGACTGTAACGAGGGTCACAGAAGCACCTGATCTTTCATCAGAGGAATATTTTTTGCTGTTCCCTACCTCCTCAGGAGATGCTCATTTCCTCCTCAGTATAACAATTGGGAGATGAATGCTGTAGTTGCCGTACCCAAAATGGTGCAATTATAAAACACATTAATTTGCTGCTGATGAAATACAGACGCTGCTTCTTCCTTACCCTGCTTCCCCCTGTATTGACTTTTCGTTAAACTACATCCTGTACAATTGATTCTTTCATTGCTCAGCCGTTCAGCATGCGTAATGAGGATCCAACACATACTGTCCAGTTACTACTCTGGAAGTCTCCATCCTCAAACCAGCCAGTTTTCCTTCAGATGAATGGTGAAATACTCAGCATTAAAAATCACAAAACAAGGCAAAACCACACGAGAGCCCTGTCAACTGGTACAGCTCACGCTGCACTCCTGTTTGCTCTTAGTGGAGTTCAGCTGAGATGGGTCTATGCCTCCAATGCCTATCATATCTTGACAAGAATTTGAAGGTTGTTTTAGAGGCATAACCTAAGAATCCAAGGTTCATGGACTTTGCTGATCCCTGAAGCGCAAGAACCTTTGAACTGTTTAAATGGTAGTTTTTGTGGACAGAAGAATATGAGCCTTGGCCAGCACGCTACAGTGAACTCAAACTAAAACAGTCCCTTCACCTCATCCACCTTTTTTAAAAAAAAAGCCCGACTGCCTAGCTGTGAGCTCATGCCCTGACCACACTCAGCCTTACAAATCACCATGTTACCCAAGTGAAAGTGTTTATATCCAAGGTAAAAGAACAAAACCAGAGCTCCTACATTTGTGACTGCTGAATGTGACACAGCAGCCTGGGCCCTCCAAAAAACCGTACACCAGGATATGGAGGGGGCATCTGTAAACCATCATAGTCACGGCTGAAGCTGATACCTAGCAGCATCTGCTGGGTAGTCTCATTCACCCTAATCTGTCCTTTGATGTCCCGGGGATGAATATGTCAGAAATGTGCAAAATATTGCACATTAAGAGTGCAAAGAGATGATCCTTATATTAAAGGACATATTTTCAGGGGGAGTGAAGAACAGATACCTCTCCCCAGTGGTGCCCAGAAAAAGCAGGTGCTTTCTTCTGTGTTCTCCAGAAATCAGCTTCAAACAAAGAAAGAAATCTGTTGCTCCATTCCAGGAAAATGTCTGTGTTCACCACTGAACACAGGTGAATAGCGCAACAGGAATGAGCCTCCAGCATGGTGTCTGCTTCAGTGGGATGCACAAAGCTTCATCTGTCACTGCTCTCCTGGGGAGGAAGGTGCTCACATGGAGAGCCAGCTCTGAGGCTGCAGACCAGTGGGTGCTGCATGAAGCAGGCAGCAGGGACTGGGCTCTCCCTTTCAGTGGTGAGGCAACACTGCCCCGCTGGGACCAAGCACAGAAACGTAACGGAGATGCTGCTGATTCTCTGGCAGATTTTGCAGCTGCTTTTGTCTCTTTGGGGAAGGAGTGAAGAGCAGCTCTCAGCCTTGGTGAAAGACAGCACCAATCCTTTTATTCTTTGGGAGATCGGAATCATGCTTCTTGCAAAGGTGCAGATTAGGAGCAAGATCTTAATGGTTGCCCAAAGGCATCCTCCTCTCCCCTGTCTTCTCTTCTGGCAAGAAGGCCACAGTGGTGCTAAGGGAGGCCTCATTCCTGTCTTTCGGGATGGCTGTGACAAAAGCAAGCTCCCAACGCTGCCACCACCCTCTTACTACCCCATGTCTGCAAGGCCTCACAGACCTGGAGAGCAAGCAGTGGCAGGAGGAGTGTCTCTGAAAGCCATGTTCTGCCCCTCTACTCACCCGGTGGCTTTACCAGTCATTGTATTGCTTCTGCTGGGATAAATCATGGAGAGAGGTCACACTCTGCTCCAGGAGACCTGGTCCTTGGAAAGTGGGAAACAGCTGCAGTCCTTGAGGTGATGGCAGAGGACAGACGGGGAGACGAGCCGCCTCTTCGGGGGTTCCTGTAGGACTGTACCTCACAGAAGAGAGACCCACAGCTCAGGGTCTTACCCCACCTCTCTGCACCTCTGCAATCTGTACAGAGCCTTCCCTGTCTGAAAATCAACACAGAAAAGCCAACAACCTGTGCTGAGCAAACCCCAATGGGCCTTTGCATCCTCTGAGAACAGCCCTGTTCCTTCGGAAAGGAATTTCCTTAAAAGCCCCCCTTCCCCAGGGGGAGAGAAGTGAACTTGCACAGCAGAGTTTGGAAGCACCTTAGTTTTTTCCCTTTCTCTGAAATTTCTTTCTCTGGATGACCGGACAAGAAATGCCCGCGCTGACAATCCCAAAACAACAGTCCTGTTGCAACACCCAGACCAGTCACCAGAGTCCACTAAGCCACTTTCTGTCTATGTATTTAGACATGTGTGGCAGTATTTTTCAGCCCTGCACTGATTCAAAGAAAGCAAGTTTCAAAGAATGCTGATAAATCCCTCCCCCAGTTAAACGCTTGAAGGCACAGAAGAGCTCAAGGAAATGTTCAATTCACAGTCTTAAACAGTGACCTAGCCAGAACTGTAGTGTGTGCACACAGAAACACAAACATGCACGCCAGACCTTGGGAGGAAGGTGTGTTTTCAAGTAACTCCGAAGCAAAGCATCTTCCAAATACTGGTTCCCAGTCTGGGGCTCCTCTTGGAAGAGGGTCTCGGTTTCTCTCCTCGCAAGGGGCATTTCCAAGTCTTCTAATACTTGTTTCTCCTGCACACTGACCTGTTGCCCCTGCCCCGCGGTCACGTTGATTCCTTTACGACTCGGCGGTTGGCACCTCTCCCAGAGGAAAGACAGAACGTGACCCGACTGCCATGGCTTGCAGGTAGCATTGGATCTCCACCAAGGCAGGCAACAGGTAAACATGATCCTGCAAAGCCCTTAGTGCGCCACGCCAACGCCTCTCACCTCTAGACCCTTCCTCAGTTGACAGCAGCACCAGTCCTGTTTTGTTTTAATGTTGTGAAGTTGTTCTTGAAAAATCTGTGATGTCTTCTCTCCACCCTCAGGGAGGAGCTTTCCAGCAGCTGTTGTCAACTGAACTAGGGAAAAGGTCTTTGGAAAGAGATCAGGAAATGGCCTGGAAAAACACAAGTGCTCAGAAAACACTGTGTCCTCCCCTACCAGCTAGGCAAATCATTGTAACCAGCCAGACTGGTGTTTCGAGAGCTGGGGGAGTCGGGGCGGGGGGGGGGGGGGTGTTGCCACCTGCACCCCGCTGAATCGCCTGGGATGGTAACGGGGTAGAGATGGGAAGGAAAAAATACATTTCCTCATCCAAAGAATGACAAAATGCCTGGAAATGGGAAGAAACGGTTTAGGTGGGTTATTCTGTAAATAAGGTACTGGTGAAATAGGGAGTTCATCCTCCTTGCACGGGTTGTGACACTAGCTCCAAAATAATCTGCTTCTTATGAAGTCCCTGATGCCTTTAATTTGAGTTGGGATATTACAAGTCTCCGTTTCCCTCGGGAAACACCAGAATATTCTAAGAACGTGTCTTCTGGCTTTGAGTAGTTTAATTTGCAGGTAATTTGGGGTGACATGCTGCTAATACACACAGCGTTCTACTCTGAAGCCCTTTCCAGCAGGCAGGACGCGACACGACACGACAGGACACGACACGACACGACACGACAGGACACGGCGCTGCCGCTGCCTCTCACCGGGGTCGCCCCGTTCTGCCCGCACCCCTCAGGCGCGGCACTGAACCGCTCGGCAGGGCCGGGGGGGGGACGCAGGGCCCCCCCCAAGGCTGGGCACGGCCGCCCCCGCCGCAGCCCCCACGGGAGCCGGCGGCTCCGCCTCCCGCCCCGGCTTTTGAAGCGGTTTTCAAGCCCCTCAGCCGGGCCCGCCATAGCGGAGGCCGTGCGGGGGGGGGGGGGGGGGGCAGGACTCCGCCTCACATCGCCGCCGCGCCGCGCCCGCCCGCCGCCCGCCCTCAGCGCCGCGCAGGCCCGGGGGGCCCGCCGCACCGCACCGCACCGCTCCGCACCGCTCCGCACCGCTCCGCACCGCACCGCGGCGGCGGGGGGGCCCGCGGGGCCGGGGCTGGCGGCGCAGGTACCTGGCCCGGGCGGAGGCCGCGCCTCGGGGAACCCTCCCCCCGCCTCAGGGACCCTCGGCACCGCAGTGGGCGCGGGCGGCTGAGGGGCAGGACCCGGCCCCGGGTGGAGCCCGGCCCGGCCCGGCCTGAGCTTCAGCTCAACGAAGCAAGTTAAAAAAAAAAACCCAAAAGGCACTTAGAGGCGGGGGCGGCGGCGGGGCTGCTCCGGCAGGGCGTGCGGGGGCCCGGCATGGCCCGGGCCCGGGCGTGAGGGGCAGCCAGGCCCCGGGGGAGCCGCGCCTGCGGGAGCCTCGGCTTCTCCCGGTTGATACCAAGGAGAGGACATGGACCTGTTGGAGCGGGTCCAGAGGAGGCCACAAAAATGATCCGAGGGCTGGAGCACCTCTCCTACGAGGACAGGCTGAGAGAGCTGGGGCTGTTCAGCCTGGAGAAGAGAAGGCTGCGGGGAGACCTTATTGCAGCCTTTCAGTACTTAAAGGGGACTCATAAGAAAGATGGGGACAGACTTTTTAGTAGGGCCTGTAGTGATAGGACAAGGGCTAATAGTTTTAAACTAAAGGAGGGTAGATTTAGCTTGGATATAAGGAAAAAATTTTTTACAATGAGGGTGGTGAAACCCTGGCCCAGGTTGCCCAGAGAGGTGGTAGGTGCCCCATCCCTGGAAACATTCCAGGTCAGGTTGGACGGGGCTCTGAGCAACCTGATCTCGTTGGAGATGTCCCTGCTCACTGCAGGGGGGTTGGACTAGATGATCTCGAAAGGTCTCTTCCAACCCAAACCATTCCATGATTCTATGATTATATACCCTGCACCGGGACAACTGGCTCCAAGTAGATAAGCTCCGTCTAAGTGATGTTTCCATTGCACTATAAATCAATTATAACTGTAGCATGTTATAGAAAACGTGTTTTCTTATCTCTCCGGCTCGCTTAAATCAGCTGTGTTTAGCTAATAACCTCACGTTGGAACGATGCCTTTGTCTGCTCTAATTGCATCCCGGTCCTGTTCACAGTGCTTTGCCAATCATGAGTAAAAAAAAATGCTTTCCTAAAATATTTAACATATTAAAAATTTTGCAGGTGTATATTTGTTTAAATGTATGTTTATAGCCCTAGTCTGTCCTCATTACTAAATGAAGTGCTAAATTTAGCATAAAAGCTGTCAACATGTTCCAATCAACATGTCTTAATGACTGCCAGCTAATGGAAATGAGGCTTTCATGGAAAAACGCTGAAAAGGTACAAATGCAGAACAAGATGAGATCAACTGTTTTGATAAAAGTCAAGCTGGTCACTGCATTACATCACGATTTCAATCAACCCATGATGTTTATGCTATTATTTTAATTGTTAATAGAAATATTGACTAGCTGCGGACAAGGCACTGCTCCTCTGGGGACCTGTTTGTGGCGTTTCCTTTCATTAACATCTCCCCATTAGCAACTACATGTTGAGATCTCACAGCGAGCCATTTTTCAAACCAGTTAACGTGTGCCTTGTTAATTCCATCTAATGGAAGTTTTTAATCAAGCTGTCAGACAGTGCTAAATCAAGCACCACACCAAAGTGCGAAATGTCCACACTAATGCCTTTATCAATCAGCTTTCCGTTCTTGTAAAAAGAAGATTTTCCTCTTTCACCCGGGTTTGTCTAACAAGGCCTGCTTTCATTGAAACAATGTGGATTTCTCTCTCGCTTCCCCCCCCCCTTTTTTTTTTAATTTCAAGGTGTCTCAGAAGAATCATTCCTTTATTCTGGCCAAGACTGATGTTAGCACGTTTCCTGCTTACCCTTGCTAAAATATTGGCTGCTGTTGGCAGACTTCCAGTTCTTTCACATTCCCCCTTCACACTTCTTAACGGTTGTAGGAATTAACATTTGTGGTTTGGAATATGAGAAATGCATTTTGAAGTGGCACCAGCTGACACCAGGTAGAGTTGTGGCCCTGAATTTCAAATATTATTGATCGTTTACCAGTGAATAAGGAGTTTTTCTCACTCTGCAGACTCTCAGACAGTGCCATAGAGTATCCTTGGTTTGCTTTAGCTGTCCCAACTGGCAATGAGCTTTTAGACCTAAATAAGGCTGAAGAACCTCATTCTTAGTTTAAGGAAGATGAGAAATAGCAATGACTGTGTATTTTACAGGTGTCTCGTCTTTTTTTTTTTTTTTTCCAGGTTTTGATTACAAGAGGAAGGCAGGTCTTTGAAACACAGGATGGCTACCCATCAGCTTTTACAGACTAGGCAAAAGAAAAAGTCCTCTAAGGTAAAAACATTGAAATGTGATGGTACTGACAATCTTAGGTCTCAGTTTTGGACCTGGCATGCCTGTGCCAGGTGAGATGGGAACACTTCCTGGTGTCTGCACTGATCTTGGTTGGATTATTTCCACTTTAGTGAGTTCAGGAAGGTACAGCACGGGGCTTTGACAGGTATTTGACTAAACAAATGTAGGCTTATTAGGTGTGCACAGAGCTTTATTAGGAAGAAAAGCAATGAACTAATAGACGAACTGAATTTAGTATACTTTCTGCTGAGATTGTTCATGTTAAAATCACACAGTGTTTACTATTTACATGAGCTCCAGTTGTAGGCATATACTGATTACAGCTGTACGTTAAAATCACTCTGAAGACTAGCTCTGCGTACAGCGCTGGCAGGTTCGGTCTGCTGCCAGATCTCAAAAAAAGCTGTGGCAGGCGGTGAACTTTGGTACCGCAGTGAACACCACACCGTTTGACTCCACAATTAACTCTAGAGCTAAGCTGTCAGAAAACTACCCGCTTTGTTTTATTTTAAGGGTGGTTGCCTGTTAAGTGCCAGCATTGGTGCAGTGGAGGGGGTGGGAATGTTCAGCTGTGATAAAAGGGGAGGGAATGACCAGCGCAGTCTGCTTCTGAGTAAATCATGCTAGATCTACCAATAACGATCCTTAAAACATTTAATCCCACCCATGTTAGACATTAGTCTTCTCTGTGTAGTACAGAGACCAGAGAAATGTTTCTAAGTTACCTTCTTTTTCCACCTGCTGAGAGTTGTTTCTAAATATAATCCTTGTGTTACACTAAAATGGTGCTATTTTTGGCTTTGCCCTTCTTTTTCAGGAATTGGTGTTGTTCCCCAACAAAATTGTTAGTGAGCAGCAGTCTGTGGTGCTGGTGAAAAGACTTCTGGCCATCTCTGTATCCTGTATAACGTACATGAGAGGGCTCTTCCCAGAGAGCTCTTACGGAACTCGCTATTTAGATGGTAACACTTTCAGTTTGTGCTGAATTCTTATTTCTACTTGCTGTATTTTACCTATAATCTGCTTTACATGTTAGCTTCCAGCTGCTCATACACGTATGAGTTCAGTTGATTAGGAAGTTAGCTGACAGGCCTTCTCGAGTCTGGGTGCAGACAGTGCTCCTGCATCAGATAGACAGAGAGCACAGAAGACAACCCGGAGCTATTGGCAACTCATGGCTTTTTCTCTTAGTGTTTCTTCTGGATTATAATCATTCCTCGGCGTTGCCAGCCCCATGAATCAGGTCTCAGAGTCAGGAGATTGACTTAAAAATCACTAAGTTTTAAAAAATTAGCTCTGATTGGTGTGTTTTATTTTCCTTTGGATTTTTGAGCCCTTGAGCTTCACATTTTCAGCTTTCCTTACGAGACTGAAAGTAGATTTGTTTGTTTTACTGTTTGAGGCTTTTTTTCTCTGAAAACTATCTCCCCTAATTACATGCATTTGGGAATGAGAACTTTAAAATAAAAAGAACTCTAAGAACCAAAGTCTTGTCACAGGACCACAAGAATTAGTGATGCTCTGATTCATCGACATCTTTATGTTCATTCGAGATGTGTTAGTAGGGTGCGAAATGTCTCCATGCATTCCCATCTGTTTCCATGTTTTTACTTATGCAATTAGTTGTCCTGAAACGGGGTCACGTGCTCCTTGTGGACTTGGTTGAGAGCACAGGAAATCCCAGACTGGCTCTTGATCACCTAACCCTGAAAAGCCACTAGTCTTTCTAATCAAACATCAGGTCTTTTGAAGGGCCGTTTTGATCAAGAATGTTAACATCTGGCCTGCTCCTGCCTTTGAGGGCTTCTTAGTTGAATCCTAAGGTGTTATTGATTCACCTCTTCATTTGCAGGATGGGTCTCCTCTTGCCATTGTGAATGCCTGAAAACAGAGGTAGAATGTGCGGTGTGGAAAAGCTTACAGAAATAGTTTATTCTAAGCAGAGTCATTTACCTCGTGGATGTTGGTGAAGTCTGAATGCAGAAGTGAAGGTGTTGTTAGGGAATGGCGGAATAGATGGGAGTGGAGAAGAGGAAGGAGGAGAGGACAGAAGCTGCTGGTGTTTCAAAGTTAAGCCATAACTCTAGTACTTTTTCTGGGGGAGCCCAGAGCATCTGAGGAAAGTCTTGACATTTGAAAATGCAGCAATAAGCTTGTGTCAGCCCACCTGGGACTCAGTGGAAAACCAACATTTCCGCTCAAAAAGGACCTCCAGATAACGCATTTTATCCAAAAAAGGGAGGGCGACTGGCTTAGTTTCAGTGTTTGCCCAACAGCTGTGATAAGGATTGTAACTATGTGCTAAATCTGGTTTCACAGACCTCTGTCTAAAAATCCTCCGAGAAGATAAAAGCTGTCTGGGATCACTACAGATAGTCAAGTGGTAAGTGAGTAACAGCGAAACTAAGACAAGATTGTGCTGAATAGCAAGACATCTACCCCTCGCATTCTTCTTCTTCCTGAATTTGAAAATATTGTGCCCAGTAGCGCTATCGACTGTGCCAGAGCAACTCCCACTGCTGCATTGTGAGTGCTTGGCCCTGTGCGTAAGCAGGACAGAATTAGCTGACCAAGATCATGTGAGTTCAAGGTCTGTTGAAGTGTTGACTGTAGTGAGGTCACGCTCAGGCCCCAGAGCACACACAGGCAGCGTAGGTACGGAGAGAGGGTAAAGAAAATCAGGAGGTTGATTCTATTGTTGTTTAGTCTTTTCTAGTTTCACTTTTGTAGAGATTCTTGTAGCTTGTTTTTTAGTATGTCCAGTATTTTATCTCCCTGGATACTGTGTGTCTAAATACCTTACAACTTTATTTAGGATGTATTTCAGAGCTGGCATGTTCCCAACTAGCAGAGAGCCTGCCTTTGATGTGCTAAGGAAATACCTAGCTGCGCATCCTTTGACTTGGAGAGTAAATATCTGACCATTGCTACCTCAAAAAATATTTGCTACTTTGAGAAAGTCCACAGCTGTAAACTACGCATCAGATGATAACAAAAAATGTACAAGACCAGACATGTCAGGCCGCGTTCAGACTGAAGTTTCAGCCAAGCTCTGTAGTACACTGCCAGTGGGAAAAGAGCCACTGGAGAGCAGGCTGGGGAGCCAAAACATAGCACTGAGCAGAGAACCACTCAGAGCCAGCCTCAGGCGCCAAATCCGTGTCTTTGTCAGGATGTAAGTGGGCACCAGGCTAACAGGATAGGGCCCTAGAAGTATAAACAATGCACTAATGCAGAAGGGAGCACAGCACGTTTATGATGGTTGACCTGAAAAGGACTATACAAGCCCAAAATGTTGCTAGCTGTGTTGTCTTAATTCCAGAAGAAAATGCACTTTAAACTGTATCTAATGCATTTGTGTTTACTGATCAGGAGATAAATATTGCTGGTTAGTATTAACGCGTTTTTCCCTGGCAGGATTCAAGGTTGTTTTGATGCTTTGGAGAGGCAGTATGTAAGTTTTTTCACGTTTTTTAATGGAGTTTCCTATTTCTTCGTAAAGTTGGACGAAACTATCTTTCCATTCCTGCTTTGTATTTTTGTAGTGATCCTGCATGCACACAACACAGGTTCACAGCTGTGGGATCAGGGGAAGACCCTGCCCTGAGTATATACATGTGAGATTTGGGATTTTATTCCTTGAGCCCAACTATTGACCACTGTTGCTCGCTAAACTTGCCTGTACACGAGGTATGAACTAATTTGCAGCCTGAAAGGGATTTCCCTTAGTTCTGTGTTCTACATTTGTGTTCTCTAATGTCTGGATAGAGACACTGCCAGTCGGAACTTAGATCTTGATCTCCATCCCTGTTTTCCTGAGACAGGTTGTTTCATACTTCTGCTTTTCTTCATCACCTTTCCCCTAGTCTTTTCCCTTCTTCTCCACTTCTCTAACCCTCCTACCTTTTCTCTTGGGTTCAGAATTTATTACTATTTTTGGAAAGTAATTCATCAAGTAAGGTATATAACTGGTTTCAGGACAAAATCAGCTAGTAAGTGATCATATTCCTGCTGATTCTCACATGAAAACTGCTTTGCACAGGAAAAAGCATCAGCTGTTGTTATCTCTGTCAGCGCTGTTCATCAAACCAACTCTCATCCAGATCAGATGAAGCAGTATTGGTTTCGGCGCTGATGATCAGATGGGCTCTTGTACATTAGTGCAACTGTCAGTGTGCATAAGATAATTCAGAATGTTGTGAACTCAGTTTATTGTTTGCTGACCGTTCTAGGAGGTATTTAGTCCTCTGCTATTTATGAGAGTTGTAAATTAGTTGTTATTTGACAAGGATTAAGGAGAAAATTGAGATATTTAATGCATGTTCTAGGACTGTTTTCAAGAGTAGTCCCATATACATTTTCTTGCTATAGGGTAAATGAAATACCTTTGGAGAGTTTCATAGCAGAGAGCAAATATTAGTCTTCAGCAGGGGTGGGTGCTCTTCTAAAAGAGTTTTAAATCACCATAGGCTTTGGAGATTTGTTTAGGAAGAGTCCTCAAGAGAGAATTCTGAGCGTGCAGTTGTTTTCTTGGGAAACTGCAAGTAAAGCCAAGCAAACTGGCCACTAGGTGTTGCTGGTGCCGTGCTATGAAGAATCCGCATGAAGGTTTTTAACTCGGTTTGTCGAAGGTATCTGTTCCTTCACTGTATGTAGGCAGTTGGATTTTGAGAGGTCTTTCTTTTCCTTGCTCTCTAAGGTTAGATTTTGATTTTGTGTTTTGTTTTTCCCTCCTCAGTTGCACATTGCTGTCCTCACAGTAAGTAAATGAATGCAAGGCGTTTTTTTCTTCCCCTACCCTGCTTGAAAGAGATATGGAGTCAAGGTTGTGTCAACACATTTGTGCCTTTTTTAAAGGGAAGTCAAAATGTATGTGGTTTTTAATAGAGCAGTGACCTTTCTTAAATATGGTAAATATGAACTTCCTAGGCTGTGTGGGAATATTTTTCTCAGTATGTCAGACTTCTGACTGAGGCCTTACATGCATCCTTAAACTCCTAGAAGCACTTTCATGTGCTTCATATCATTGCTTCCTTCAAACTCTTGCCTTTACCCCTGGAAGCTGCTGCGTCTTCTCCGTTTCCCCCTGCAGAAGAGTCCTTCTTATTAATCTGATCCTGAAGAAACCACACACCGGTGGTTACGTAGCAAGTCTTTTGCCCTGGTTCTTTGTAAACCACCAAGAGCTGTGCTATGCGTCTATTCTGCGCAGAATCTGAGTAGTTAAATCTCAGGCATCAATAGTTGCCTGTGAGGGTTGGAATGGGATTGAACCTCATTCCTCCACAATTACACAGATGAGTGTGTTCTACCTGTCTTTGAAGTGGTGAGTATTGACTGCTGATAGAGGAAGGCTGTTTCTCAGCCATTCCTTTCTCTGATCCCACGCTAAAGATAGTACAATCTCTGCTGTAAAATGAAAATATCATTGTTTAGTCACTTTTCACTGGTTCAAGTTATCCAAGAGGAGAATGCCCTCACTGTGCTTTCTTATAACAGATTTACACCAATCCCAAGGAACCGGAGGTAAGAAAGAGTCTTAATTAATCTTTGAGGCAACTGAAGGCATGGGTGAGTAGATTTGTATTCAGACTGGACTTGCAGGCTTAAATTCTACCCTGACATAGCTGCTTGGTTACCCTCTTTCTCTTCTTCTGCCTTCACTCAAGAATGACAGCTCAGTGAGCTGCATTGTGATCAAATGCTCCTACCAGGCACTGGGCTGTGGGCCCATCTAGGGCCTCAGGCAGGGATGTTAACAGGCAACTACTGGGCATGTTGGCGATTTTTTCTTTCCTGAAGAGAAAAAATGGGAAGTTCAAAATAATTCTTTTCTGAACCATCTTTTTAACAGCAGTGTTGAAAAGAGAGCTGGTTTTTCATGCAGAGAGGCTTAGGACAGAAGACCTGGGATGTATGTGTTACACAGTGTCCCCACTTATCCTTTCAGTGTTCTCTGTTGTGTTTCTATTTCATCTGCAACTAGCTGGTGGAGACAGACTGGGTGGCGTGACATGTAAGCGAGGGTCTGCATCCAGGCTGTCTGCACAGAGCAGATGCAGAGACGGCTGCAGAATCTTTGCTCACCTGATTACAGTTCTGCTGTGTCGCACCTCAGCATCTGGGGAGGGAGCAAGAGTTTAGTCTATACCAAGGCTGGGATTTGTAAGGAAGACTCACAGTTAAGGACTCAGCTGAACTACTAATTGACCTCATTGCCTCTGGAAAAAGTGAATTATAGGCATGGAATTGGACTACAGTAGATCCTTTCTCTTGTGGTGAAGCAGTCTGTTCTTCCTAATTATTTTATTCTCTAAAATCATAGTGAATCCTTTCTTTTTAAATGGAAAATCATGTAGGTTTTTTTCATTTCTCTCATAAAACTCTGAGACCAGTGAAATTCAGAAACTTTTGCCTATGCGGTGTTGTTTCTATTTCCTAGTAGGAAGAGTCCTTCAGGCCCTCATCTCCATACAGAACTCTGAGCCAGACTTCCCTGTGACACTCTTGTCAGCTGGGAAGCCTCGCATTTTTCCTTTTAATACAGGAGGATGTACGTACATTGTGATGGTTGGCTGGCCCCGCTGCCTAGTTAGAGATTTAGGCTGGGGAGTCAGGCCCACAGAGGAAGTGGAAGGAGGAAGCAGGAAGTTTGTCGGTTTTTTGTGATTCTTTCAGTGCTAGGTAAGCTGTGGTTGTAAAGAAAATTTGCCAAAGCCCGTGCAAGCAATAATAGAGTTAAAGCTGTCATCGTGTCATTAAATTAATGCTATGCTCTGCCATAAATTTGTGAAAGGACACTGCTAAGTGCAGTACATGTCTTTACACTTGTTACTGAAAGAAACCTGTTTCTTCTTTTCCCCTCTCTTGTTAAATCTCTAGACAGTGACTGAACTGTATCAGTTCAAATTCAAGTACAAAAAGGAGGTGCCCCAGATGGACATCATCAGGTAATGGTTCGGATTTATTTCTCAGAAATACACTGTGAAAACTGTGTTCTCAAAGCATTAAGAAGAAACTGCACTTTATGGTTAAGCATGTCTGAGTTGCTAAGCAGCTGTAAGTATCATCAGAGTTGAGGACAGTCACCCTAGAGGATATGAACTGCTGAGCCGATGAGTAGAAATGCTGTTAGGTAGCACAGTGAGGCACTTAACGTGCACCAGAACTGAATTAAGGGCAATTTATAGAAATGGTGCCTAATCAGGGTAGCAATGCAGAAACCAGCACTGTTGTTGAGCTTGCTACCGTCTCAACTAAGAATGAGCATTCTTCCACTTTCACAAGACAGCCTTGTGCTTTCAAATGGAGCTTTTTCAGGTTTGATCCCTTTCACCATGATCTTGCACCCAGGATTTTTCTCCTTGGGCATTTGCATACGTGTTTGCTGCTTGAGCAGTCTTGCGTGGGTGACCTGAGAGCACTTTCACTTATGATGCCTGAGTTGATGCTGCAAAATGTCTGGCAGGAAGCAGCAGCTTTTTGCATCTTTTTGGCTCTGTCTGTCTGTTAGATATTTTAAAGCTGTGTTTAGTAGGCCGTGATCCTGTGTAGTTTAAAATATATGCTACCAAAGGCCGTTGGCTGTAACCAAAGCAAAGAAAAATAATTAACCCAGTTTTAGTTTGCTTCTGCAGTTGCCATTGGTGAAAGATGGATCATTGGGCGATGGAACCTGCCTGTACAGCAAGAGAGAGCTCTGCTGTCTTGTACACTCCTCAGGAAACTCCTCCACAACACCATGTAGTGTGCCATTTGCCGCTCTTTCTCTAAACGCAGCCACATAATTTGTAGTACATGGCAAAGTGACATTCTGTTGGGAAAATCTGAACTATGTCTGAGTCTGGACTGTACACTCTGTTTCTGCTTTGAAGCTGCTGTCAGTTGTCCTCACTACACTGAGGGAAAGAGGAGAGCTTTGGGATCCGAAAGGAGATAGATAGCTCTTGAATACTTTGGTTTTTTAATCGGCCTTACTCAGATTGGTCATTAGTTCCTAGAAATAACAACAGTCCCCAAATGGAACTCAGCATCCCCTGGTGTCTGTCGTACTGGCCAAGAAGAAGCTAAGTAATCTTGCTGTTGTGTTTATATCTGCTCCGTCGAAATCTCATTACTGCTCTGAGGCTTTAAAGCCTGTGGCGTCAGATTCCTGGGCTCTGTTCTGTTTCCTCAGTGACTGACACTGCTATTGCAGGATCATGCGTGTACCTGCAGTCGTTAGTAAATTGACGTTCTGGCATTGATCAGACTATTGTGTCATCTTTGCTATCAGATCCTTCAGCTGATAAAACTGCTTTTATACACCTGCAAGGTTTATTGTCATGTGCAAACTCTGAGTTAATCATTCCATGAGAGATGTTTTGTGGGTTTGCATCATCGTATCTGAGTGGTAAAGGGAAACTTTCTCCTAGATGGTCTCTGTCTTTTTTCAGATGGATTTTGGAGGAGTTCCTCACCATTGATCCCAGTCCTTCAGAGAGGTTCAGTTCGTCAGCTTCTACCTTCTGACATGTTCCTTCATCAAATCCACAATGTTATTCCCATATTGAACCAGTACTTGACCTGTTCATTCGTATGGAAGTCTCATCTCTTTTTTTGCTTATACTCTTTCCCCTTACCATCTCTATTCCACTAATCCCAAGACTTGTAAAGGTGATGTGTAAGAGAAGACCTACCTTCTCTTTACTCCACCTTAGGCATTGCCAGCATTGATCCTCTCACCTGATGTACCTGATCACCCTTCCAACCCAAACCATTCTGTGATTCTATGATGTACGTTTCTGAACATACAGGATTTAATTTAATAGCACAGTGTGCTCAGGATGGAGTTTTGCTGTTGGCAGTTTGGAGCCTACCAAACCATACCCTGCATATCCTGTGAATTCAAGCCGTTCAACAGCCGCTTGGTTTTCATGACAAGCCAAGAAGCTTCACCTGGAAGGGGAAATCAGTCTTAACGAAGCTGTTCCTTCCAGTGGTTTAGTCAGTCATATTCAGCCCTGGGATCCTCTCTGCTCTCTTGGGTTACTTACTGCTTTGAATTGATTGTGTTAGGGACCATCCAGGTTGTATATAGTATCATCCACCTGCCAGCAGTCTTCCAAAGATGTAATGGAGGAGCTGCATTTTTTTAATGACCCTTCTCACTGAAAGTTCAGGAAGTTTAGGTTCCTTAGTCACGCAGTGATTCATCTAGTCCATCTTCAACTGTCTGAAGTTAGCTGGCTGATCTAAGCTGCTCATCTCATCTACCTCTGTAGTCAAAAGAAACAAACTCCTTCAGAGGGCGATTCATCCCACTTCTGTTAGACGTTTATCGCAGTCTAGACTGCTTGCTTAGACTAGCCAGCTGACATTTGCATGGGTGAAGGAGGTGAGAAGAATGCTCCTTAGTCACTTTTGAAAAATGGGCTTCTGAGCTAGTTTTTCTTACATGGAATTGAAGTGAGAACATGCCATTCACTTCTCTTCAAACTGCAAAATAGACTTGAAAATAGCCCCTGTGATGAATTGGCTTTATATGGGATTCTCACCTCATTCCTCTCATTCCTGAAATTGCTTAGGTGAAAGGCACTTGTTTTATGGTCCTTTGATCCAATTTAATCATGTTCAAACAAGTGAGTCATGACATTTGTATAATGGGGTCCATTGCCCCAGCTACAAAGTCTGTTCAAATGTAAATGCCATGCCTCTTAGTTTAGAGCTGTTGTTTTGCTGATGCCACCCCATCCCTGGAGTCTGTTTCACTTCCCTGTTTATCTGGAAATTACATAAAGGCATTGTAGCTTTGTTTCAGACAAGTCAGTGGGTGCACTGTATTTGTAATTAGATCGTGAATATTCATGACTGAGGAAAACAAATCTGTTATTCTTCTTCCGACTGTAGCAACGAAATGAACTTTGTGAATGGGGTGTGCAGCGAGGACCTTAAACAGGCCAGCAGGCTCCTGATCCGTAAACTGTACCTGTTAATGCAAAACCTGGGGCCACTTCCCAATGACATTACCCTGACCATGAAACTCCTCTACTACAATGATGGTAGGTGAAGAGCAGTGTGTGCTGTGGGGAAAAACTCCGTTTCCATCAGTTTCTATGTTAATCGTGAGCCCCTGTAAAGTAAGTAAAGCAAGTAAAGCATAGAAAGGTGAAATGGTAGAAGCTGTTAACCGGTAACAGTGAGAAACGGTGTAAACCATAGTAAAGCCTTCTGACACACAGGGATGGCAGATGCTTTTTAAGAAAGGGGTGAACATCTGTGTAAGAAGTACAGCCATGCAGTGTGAAAAGGAGACATCCTTCTCCTTCACAGTTTTTGTGTTTGTTTTTTTTTTTAAGAAGCAGGCGTCCTGCATTTGTCAGGTTCTGTTCCAGAAAGCTGAGCACATTAATGGTATCTCAGCATCCTAAAGTCATTATTTCTTTGAGCTCCCTGATAACATTTGTTCAGCTCATTTTTTATCTTTGCATTCTCTTCCTTTTTCCTGACCCCCCCCCCCCCGAATATTTTTAGTAGTTGATGTTGTTACTTGAGGCTGGTATACACTTGTTCTCTATAAATCAGATTAAGGAGAGATGGAACTTGATTTCTCTGACATCGTGGGTTCTTTCTCCCTGTGTAGTAACTCCCGAAGATTACCAGCCCCCAGGCTTTAAGGAAGATGGCAGCCCTGGTGACCTGTTGTTTGATGGCGATCCTGTCAACCTGAAAGTAGGGTCAGTCTCCACTGGATTCCACCTCATGAAAGTGAGAGTGACAACTGAAAAGAAAAGAATGGGGACAGTTGAACGCAACCTGATCCAGAAGAATGGCCCTACTGAGATCTCCCATCAAGGGTTAGACTGTGATGAAGAGGAAGAGGAGGGGAGTACAAAGGTATGGAAACAGCTCTATTTGTCTCTCGCTGGAGGAATGGAGTTTATCTAGCAAAACTCTCCTTAAAAAAGCATTTTCTCAGAATCCTAGTTTAAGAAGGGTTTCAGCTTGTGTAGGGCAGCAGTGCTACAGCAGATTGAACGCTGAGGCTGGAAGTCCCTGGACATAAAGAGAATTTCATTCCAGCATACCCACTGACTCCCTGAGTCTAGTATGTTCTCCCAGAAGAGGGCAGTGATCGTACAGAGAGACACAACACATGCATGTGTGCACACATTTACACACAAACATGGAGAAAATTGCAGAGTTTTGCATTTCCACTTGGTGTTTCTCAGGACTGAGCCATGTTCCACTGTGTAGTTAGGTGGGATTCCTTCCACTTACCTCTAGCCATCTAAAAGTTGAGTGTTGTGCCTAATTTCTCTAGGCCCCCCTCTGCGCTTAGTGGAGGAGGAGGCCTTTTTAGTAGGTAATTCAGATAATTTCCTTAGACACCAAGGTAGGCTGGAATGAATGGTCCTCTGGTGCTGCCTCTCCAAAATGACAGAAGGGGTAGCCTGGACTGGTAGCTCAAGCTTGGCGGTTTAATATTAGGTGGTCATTGCCAGGGAATAAAACCCAACATAACTAACTCATGAAGACAGGAAGCCGTTTAGGTCGGAATTCTGTTTTTTCTTAGAAAATTTCTCTCTCGAAAGACCTGTAGGCTTGGGAGAAGGAAGGCCTGGACACTGAGGAGCTGTGAAAATGTCATCCTTGTTAGTGCTAGGTTTATGAATTTACCACCTTGGCATATTTTTTAGGTTGTGCTATTAAGACAAAGCATCGTTCGCTTTACAGAGTCACCCTCTCCCTATCAGAGCAGATTCAAGTGAGTGTGGAAAGGTCAAAAGTGAAACCCATCCAGCCTGGAAAACAGCAGCATCTTCTTTTTACCTTCAAGATACAGGTAAATGCCCAGTTCCAAAACTGAAGGAGCTTGTGCTCATGACTGTATCCTAGCATAATATTTATGCTTTCTCAGTTACTGTGAAATGGGTGAACAGAGTTTTGTCAAGCTGTTTGAATTTTATGTCAGATCAGATTGAGCTATAATAAGGGGCTTGTTGAATATGCTTGTTTTGTTAACAGAAACATTCAATTTTTTATCAATATCTTTCCACCTCTTTATCTCAGCAGTTTTTCAGATATGGAGGAAATGCACAGTTCATCAATACTGAGTTACATTATCTACTTTTTCACCAAAGCTCTTTTCCTTTAGCTGTTACAGTTTCATTTTGCTAGTGACTTCCATATGTGAAAACATACCTGAAAATACGTGAAAAAAGCCTTTTCTCTCACTTCAGTCAACCTAGCTTCTGATATACCATGCTGGATTTGACCTTTGAGGCTCTCAGATATAGCTTGTGGAACAATACCATCTAGTGACAAAATGGTAAATAGCATTCCTGAGATCCCCAAGCAGTGGAATAAGGAAGCCTATTTGCCTATGAAGTCACCTTTTCAGGTCTTTCTACTGCAGATTCTCCAATGACTAATAAGGGGTGAACTCATACTGCCACCTTTTCCACTGTGGGGCTATTAACAGGATCTTCCCCCTCTAACCAGGTGCCTGTTTTCATGAAACTGAGGAACTTTGGGACCTCCCCATCAAATGTTATTGAAACTGTCTAATAAGGTCAATAGTCAGGGGACAGCTCCCTTCCTTCCCCATACACACACCCACATGGACACAGCACATGCAGGCATAAGCTTTGTTTTCTTAGGAAACCAGGTTAAAATGGGTTTTAAGTGTCATTGATAGGAACTGCTGCAAGTTGATGTATTGCACGTTCAGATTACACTTTATTCCAAAATCTCTGTTTCCAGGAATAAACTGCCAGTGTTGGCAGGGCCTGAGAGAAAGGCTACACAATTTCAGATCAGGCATGGGATTTTGCTACAGTGGTTTAGTCAGGCTTGTGGATTTTTTTTTTTCAATTAAATGTAGGGTTTTAAATTCAGAGCTAGTTTTGATTTGATGTTTGGATTGTAGGTGGAAAGAAGAAGATGGAAACAAAGGAGACGGGAGGGATGCCTTGCTCAAGGGCATCTCAGCAGGTGAGCAGATTTTAGTGGCTGTGAGATGCACCAGGTGGAATTCATTGCCACGGAGCATTATGTCATCTAGGATGGCAAAGAATTCAACTAACATTAGTGGATTTATTGTGCAGTATCAAAATACATAGAGGCTACAAAGTATTATGGCATAGCGATGTAAGCATGCACTGGAAGCATTTAGGAAGAAGCTTTCCATGGTCAGCTTATTTCATATATCCAGTACAAGAATTTTGTACTCTTCTCTGGAGCTGGCACTTGTGAATTACACATGCAAACTAAACGGATCAGTGTCTCAGCCAGGCTGGTTTACCTGTGTGCGTTTTTGGATTAAGGTTCTGAAATCACCACCCTGTTTTAGGTTGGAAAGGTGTGTTTGTCTGTTGCCTAACATGGTCTTCACCTCTCCTTTCTTGCTTCCAGACTACATGTGAGTCACAGGTACTTACTGGATCCTATCCCTTTTTGGCTACCTCTCTAGGACAGGAAGAATTATCCCCTGGAGGTGCTGATCTCTTTTTCAGTGGTTGTTGGGGCAACCCAAAGAACTAGGGTAGACCAGACATGTAACTTCAGATAAGTAAATTATGTGAAATTAATTCCATCCTGAAGGCTGCCCAGGCCAAACCCTGAGTCAGAGTCAGAGCTCCAATTCACAGGCTTCTGCAGAGGTTTTTTCAGTGACAGGGCAAATCTCTGAATACCACCGGACTTGCCACTTGATCCTCCTTCCATTCAAATTAGTTGAAAATTGTGTGAGCTTGAACGTTCAGAAACTGAATCTTTACAGGATAAGTTAATGAGAGTAGGAAATTGCTACTAAAATTTTCCCCGCCTCTGTTGAAAAGAATCCCAGGGTGTCTAACCCAGACAGCAACTGGAGACTACAACTTAACGTGTCATTCAAAAGGCATCTGTGAAGTATTTGCCTTGACTCTGGATCTTAGAAATGAACTTCTGTGCCTAGGCTGGTATTTTTCAAACTTTAACCACATTTTTTTTTGTGCCACATCCTCCAGTTTCCTTCTGATCATTGTTTATGCTGTCGTCTGTGTGAAAACAGGAGCCTTTTTTGTTTGTAACTCGTGGTTGTCCCACTGATTCATGCTCTGACATTCTTTTGGGTCTGTCACGATTGTAAGCAGAGCACCAGACACCTCTCTCTTGCAGCATGTGAATTTCATTAGAATACGGTAGCAATAGTGAGAGTGTCTGAAGGTGGTGGAAACAGCATTAGTTGCTGAAAAATGTAAGAGTCACTTTATCCATTGTATGCATCCAAAGACTTAAAAAAAAAATAATTCCAAGACCTCTGCCTGGTAAATTCTGCATGGCAGAGGGGTTTTTTAATGTATTCTTTGATACTATTTTTTAAACCATCATAGCTTAGAAGTTGGCTAATATTTCAGTCAGTTTAGGGAAAAACAAAGTCAAGTCACTAGTTAAAAAGTGCAGATCCTCATTGTAAAGCCAGTGCTAATAAAAATTTGACGCTATTTTCCATATGAGAGGGACTTTCCCTTCTTTTCTGAGGGAAGTGGTTAAAACAAATGACCATTGTGTATTCCACTTGAATCAGGAAGCCAAACTGGTGAGTGAAGTTTGTCTTAAAAAATGAGGACAAGCTTGGGTGGATGGGAAGTCTGAGTTGGGTATTATCTAACAGGATCAAGTATAAGTAAGATGGATGGAAGTAGGCCTGTGGGGTGGGAATGTGAGCACCTTGTTGCTATCCAGACTACCGTACAGCCAAGTAATAGCATTTTCCAACTGCCAGGTGTGTTCAGAGAAGCTCTCTGCTTTAAGGAGCTATGAGGTCTCCAAAGTGACTTGTTTTCTCCCTGATTTCGGAGTTTAATCAGCTTGGTGTGTGAGGGGCATTGGGGAACAGCCTAGCCCGGGCCATGGAGGTCTCCCTTTACTGGGGCAGACATGTCCCCTTCCTTAGACTTGCTAGTCTAGTCTAGGCTAGACTAGTGTGTGACTTTAAGTGTTATGTTTCCACCAGAAGATCCCCTTGAACTACCTTACAGAACGATCGCTCATGGAGCAGCAGAACCGTAAGGGAGCGGGCAAGACTGGGCGGCGAGGAACGGGTGAAGAGGGTCCGGCGGGGGAGATCTGCCCTTCTGGTGGCAGCGCAGCATTAGCTGTTCAGCTGTCCATGGAGCAGTGCCTCAGGGACTTGGGTTTAAAGGTGCTCTCTGTACAGTTAAACATTCAGGCCAAGATTTTCAGACCTGACTAAAACAATTTGGAGTGTCCCAGAATTTGGTATTTGTACAAGGCTTTGATATTCAAGAAGTGCTGAGTTCAGAAATGGTACACCCAGTCGAAAGTTGCCTTTGGAAATGTGGACGAGCCCATTACTGCTCTTCATCTGAAGTGAACTGCTTTTTTTTAACTGTTTCCTTGGTTATCAAAAATAAAACCTGTGCTGTTGGAACTGACTTTATTGGTCATTATCTTCCTGACCTGTAGCCCTTCAGGAAAACCAGGAATGAAAGTGTTAAAGGCTTATTTTTATCTAATCGGCATGGGAGAGGCAAAGGATGCAGATCTGCCAAAAGAGAAGCAGCTATTCCTGTCCAGTTACAACTGTAACTGGCCTTTAGTAATGGCCACGGAGAGTCTCTGACAGGGGGCTTTTCAGATTGGAGAAAAATTTACATGTACTCAACTGGCTTGTTATCTGCAATCTCATGATTGATGATACTTAGGATCAAATGAGAGATTGCCCTTTCCCAGCAAAGCATCTCTGTACTTAATCATCCAGAGTTAGACACCAGCATGTAAATTAGTCTACCTCTGCTGACTTGAAGAGAGTTTTTCTGATTGCATCAGCCAAGGATTTGGCTATCTTTATGTGTCTTGCTACTTTCCACTGGCATTCTAGGAGTTGTGAAGAGTTGGGTAAAATAGGGAATTGCTGCCCACTGATTTAGCTTATAGAAATCTGCTGATGAGAACGAGGTCCTGCACTGAACTTAAGATGACTTTTTGAATTCTTCAGCATACTCCTTTATCCTTTTGTGACTCCTATAATGTTCTTGTCCTGCAAATTGATTTTGGTAAGCTTTGTCTTCATGTAAGCAAGCATGTTGCAGTGGAATGAGTTTGGAATGAAACAGAGCTAGAAGATGAGTAAAATCTGACCACGTGGATGCCTCTGCAGGCTTTTATCTCCCATCAGGAAGCTGTGGGCTGAAGTTCTGGGGTGGTCCTTAGAGCACAGTCCCACTGCACACTGAAGCAGCCGTGCAGAGCCCTGAATTTCCCCTGACCGAGCCTGTGCCAGAGCTGGAAATGGTGTGGCTGTATCAGCACAGCACAAGTCCGTTCTGCCTCCCAAGTTTCTGGCTTCATTAGCTAGGGCCAGACACTGCTTATGCTGCCAGACTGGCCGTGCTTGTGCTCCTAGGCTGCTATGGGACGTGAGGAAGCGTGTTGACACTTGGCCTTGTGTGAACATAATCAGTTGGGATCAATGATAGCTCAGGGGTCTCTGCACTGCGATTCACTGCCTGCTGTAGGCATATTCCTGCCATGCGGATTAGCTCTCTTAACTGGAGTTGTCTGAAAGTTAAATGTCTAGGGAGAGATTCCTCCCTAAATGTTGTCAATCAGTGCTGGTTTAGACCTCAGAGGATAGCCTGTCTGGCCTCCAGCTGCTACTCCCATGCAGAAGACTTGGCTACCTGGCCACATCCTCTTTCTCCAAGGGACTGTATCAGTGATGGAAGCCAGTGTGAACAGTCTTTCATGGATGACACATCATGAGTAAGATCTGCCATGTGTGCCAGTGATCAATGTCCTGTTGGTGCCCAGGAGCCTGGGCACACTGATGGAGATTTGTGTGCCTTTGTGGAGCTTTTGTGTTGTATGCAGCTTCTGTCTGAAAGTGAAGGTCAGCGCAAGTGGATCCAACTGCAGAATAACAGCTTGGAGATCAAGACCTTTGTTGTCTGATTTTTCCCAGGCAAACCACTTTTAAAATTGCCATGACAGAAAGCAGTTGAAGGGTGAAGCCTGCCGTTTGCAGGGCAATAGGAAAGCATTTTTCTGTGGCAATGTCATTATCTTGAACTTTTGCAGAAAAGAAAAAAAAAGAAAGGTTTATCTCTAACTGTCTATCAAGAGAGCTGTATCTGATGAGAAGTTCCCAGAACATTTTCTCCTCCAAACCAGCTGAGGCTACACAGACCCAAACAATGAAGAGAGATTCAGAGATGAGCTTGCATCTCTCCTTCCTGTGAGCTCAGGCCATTCTGGGAGGAGTGAGACAGGGAGGTCAGGAAATTCCTGGCTTCTCTCAATTCACGTCAGATCCTTAGCTGTATCTTGGGGCCATTCATCCCTTGCATGAGTTATCCCTGTCTAGTGTGCAGGAAGCAGTTTCCTAGTGACCTCTTCACTCAGAGGTGAGGCCCGTCACCCTGCAGATCCGGGGGGCTTTAATCCTTGCGCCCTCTGATTCCCTGACAGCTACCCCAGGGACATCTGCAAGAAGATGCGGAGCTTCTGTGCTGGCTGCCTTTACATATGTTCATAATGTACATGCTAGCAACTAGACCCTCTAGAGAAAGCTGCATAAATTAAAGTTGGACAGATCTAATATCCCATGAGGGACTAAGCTGGGTAGCAGCCTAGTAGGCAAAAGGAGTGTCTGTTGCTTTTTGCCTCCTTGGTTACAATGCTGTAATCTTACGGGGGAAGGCTTCTGGTTTTGGGAGGTGTATTGGATTGTGATCCGGCAATCAAAATGGCCGGCACAGCAGTGTACAGTGTGATTAAGGGCCCTGAAAGAGATTATAAGGAGAGAGATTGATACATTTTTTTTCAACAGGTATTTTTGAAGAATTTTTTTTTTTACACTCTGGAAAAATCTGTTCATTAGTCCTTTAAATGCTACAAGATACATGAAATATAGAGCAGGCCTGTGGGACTTCCAGTTCACAGAAAAAGAAATTGCATTGAATGTCAAAGATTTTAACAGTGAGCTATG
The DNA here is from genome assembly GCA_031468815.1 of Morus bassanus. Taxonomy (NCBI): domain Eukaryota; kingdom Metazoa; phylum Chordata; class Aves; order Suliformes; family Sulidae; genus Morus; species Morus bassanus. Next base: position 19,242,039 of record CM062577.1, read on the forward strand.
GAAAAGGAAGAGGACTAGTGGTAGTGATGTGTTGGCATGGCTTCCTGGGGACAAAAATGTGGCAAGTTTCCACAGAAGCACCACAGTGAGTGTCTTTCATTCTTCCACCTGCATGAATTGGCTTTCATGCTAACCAGCATTATTCTCCTCCACTTGTGCAGATGAAAATCAGGATTAATTCCACTGATGCCAGTGCAGTCGCTTTACTGGAAACTAATATGAGACCAGTGCTGAGCCCTGCATCAAGTATTTAACCACTGTGCTGCCTTCGCAGAATCACTGAGGTCCAAAGGGACGATTGGAGACCATCACGTCCAACCTACATGCTCAAAGCAGGGTGAAGTGGTGCAGGTTTCTCAAGACCTTGTCCAGTCAGGTGTTGAATATCTCCAAGGATGGAGACTCCACAACCTCTCTGGACAACTCATGCCAGTATTTGATCACCGCTCACAGTAAAAAAAAGTTTGTCCTTACGTTTAAATGGAATTTCCTGAGAGAGATGGCCGTTCACCAGGGATGCCTCAGGTTTCAGGGGATCAATTTAAAGAGTCACTGGCTTGATTTTTGAAAGTGGCAAGCATTTGCTGTGCTATTGAGTCAATGTCAGCTGCAGCTGAAATCACCGGATACATCAGGCACTGGCTCTCTCTGATTAAAGTTTCCTGATGATGATAGATGTCCCCTGACACCTGAGGATCATTTTGCCTTATTACAGCAGTTAAGTCTTATATCTCAGTCCTTATTCTTCTGGCTCGCTTGATGGAACTGGACTTCTTTTGACATGGATGTGCTTCTGAATTTGTCAGGGTAGTTATGAAGTACCAAACGAAATGCTCCGTGTCCCTGACAAAGGAAACTCTTCTGAGGGCATAAGTGCCAAGTGCCAAACCTCAGCATGGGGCAGGCCAGGGACAAAGAGGGACACAGTCGAATGCTCTTGTGCAATTTTAGCTTTTCTACATAGGATGCCTTGGGAAGCAAAACACATGTCAGAAGAGCTGTAAATTTGCCTGGATTTATGCTGGGAATTTTTGGCCGGAATACGTGGGGACACTGGGGATTGATAATTGCAGAGCACAAAACTAGGTCCTGATTTTGTCTATCTAAGAATAGCAGTGTAGCTGTGGTCTGCTCATTCTGCACCAGTCTGCCTTGGGAAGGCTTTAATCTAAGTCTAATCTATTTTTAGCCTGATATCTTCTCCAGACAATGTGCAGCTGTCCTGTTAGTTTTATGCCAGAAATTAGTAACACTTGTATGATTCACAAGTTAGCTGTATTTTTACAGAACAATTCTGCGGCAAAATATTACTTTTTTACACGTAGTGCAGTATTGTAGAACAGGAGATGCAAACTCACTGTGTGTTCACAGTTATGACCTAGACCCAGAACTACACCTTGGGCTCAGAGTCAGGAGGTCATGGGTCTGTTCCTGTCCTTGCTACTTGATCTGGACTTGTCCCACCTGTCCTGTTGTCAGCATCGTCCCTTTGCAGGGTAAGCGTGTGAGGGCCTGGGCCTTGTCCTATGTGCTTTTATAGCACCTGGCTCATCAGTGGAGCCGAGGGCCTGTAGTGGCTGTGAAAGACAAAAACCCCAACATTCATACAGTGCAAGCACTCCAGTCAGTTGTTCTAAGTCAAGCATCCCAGTACCTGGGAAAAATTAGAATTCATCAACTTCTGGAGGCTTTGATTGTATGTTTAGTCAGTGGGAGGGATTTCCTGCTTTTCACCACACCATTTAAGAGGTTTACTTTCTGGTTAAAGTCAAATAAACATAGGTAGGATCTGTCTTAATCCCATTTAGAGCAACATTTCTGGGGAAGAAGCTTGAGTGTTTGCTTAAGGATGGGACCTGGAAGTTGGACTTGGGGTCTGTTCCTGGCTTTGAGTTCCTACGTGAACTTGTGCTGGGCAGGGGCAAGACAGGACATGTTGGCTTCGGTGAAATACCTCACACAGCTGACATCTTATTCATTCAACAGAGGAATGGTGCTTGTCTAGAGCGCTTGATGGCTTGCATAGATGTTTTTAGTCATCTCAGGTTCCTGTTAGGTGGTTGTACTGCCTGTGGTAAAGAGGAGGACGACTGTCAGAGAGTTACAGTGGACTCTGCGTGAGCAGCTGCTCATTGTGGCTATTTCTCCCACCTCAAAAGTATCCTGTCCATGCAGAAAATTTTGGAGGAGGAGCAAAGGGGTAAAAACTTCACTGAGTAGTTGCCTGTGGTACAGAAGATCCATTCCTCAACAGAGGAAATGAAAGCACCAACTCTAGCTGATGCTCTCTTTATGTGGTTTAGGCTAAAATAGAAGGAGAGCTGCCTTCTTCAGGTGACTGGGGGCCGGGAGACTGGAGATCATCACTTTGCTTTATTGTGTGGCCAGCAGGACAGGGTGCAAACCCTGCAGCTGTGTTAGCACTGGAGAGTTTTTGGATGCAGTGTTTCCCTGCTCTGGGCCCTTTACTTCAAAAAAGGAAGCAGACAGGTTAAAACGATGCCAGGGAGAGGAAAGTAAATAACTGCCTAAAATGCCAGTTTGAGCAGCTGGGTATCAGGTCAGGAGCTGTAACACAGAGATCCACTCATCGCTCTTTCCTCGAGCAAATACATCTTGGGCAACGTTGGAAGTTTTGTGTTGTTCTGTGTGCAGGATGAAGGAAAACCTGCCTGTCCCACTTTGGCAGATTCTTGTTTTCTCTGTTTTTATGGAAAGGAAATTGTCCTTTCTGCATTAAGCAATATTGTGTTGCTCATAATGAAGAGGAGGGAAGAGGGGAGGAAAAACAATCTGAAATATGATAGAGAGGCGAAGTGAGGTTGTTTCAAACTATTTTGCTGTTAATCCACAATCGGAGTTATTGCACACATTAGAAAGACCATTGCTATGTAGAGATTACCGAAGCCTCATACCAAGGTCAGATAGAAAGAAAGCCTTGATGACGTGAGTGGGAAATTCTATAGTGACCACATCTTGTAATCTAGAGACCTTGTGCTTGTCTCCATGATGCATTCTGGAATAGCTTTTTATTAACTCCTTGTGTTTATCCTGCTTCAGTTATGGGATTCCTCATGTTTTACGATGAAACTGGAGTAAAGTACTCCTGTTTTGGTGCAGGAACTCGCTTAGCACTCTTTTCCTTCTTCATTCACCTTACTTCCACCCAAATGAACTTTCTTTTGGAGGCAAAGTTGAAGCAGTGTGCTGTGGTGTGTCCCTGCAGCTCAGCTCCAGTGAGAGCAAGAGAGGTTACATTGCCAGACTGTGTGCTTTGTCCCTTCTGGGTGGGCAACAACACACGTTACTCGCTGCAGCTCCAGATTATTATTGTAAAAATGCAAATATGTTATGTGATAATAAGAATAAGTGAGTTTGTCACTTGGCACAGCCAACGCTCCAACTGTTGTTCTGGCTGTCCATCTCTCTGTGGTCTGTCTGAATTGCCTGTACCATTGACCCATTTATATTCTAACATATATTTTTCTGTGGTTTTTAACCTTTTGGTTTGTAGGCCCCTGAATATTTTTGAGGGAGGTTTGTGTCTTTCTAGAGGGAAGTTAAGCCTTGGAAAAAGAGCTTGCTTTGCTTAGTTATTTTTTGCAGACTGACAGCTAGACTTTGAAGTCTGAGATGAACCAACTTGGGTTGAATTTCCCTGACATACAAATAGAGGTACTGTATGTCTCCTCCTGAAAGGCTGTTTCCAGTGACCACGAGTTTGACATGTGCCCCGCTTCTTTCACATACTTTTATGATTATCCAAGGCTGGTGAAAAAAGCTATGCCCTGTAAGCTATTATATTTCTCAAAGGTCTCCTTGCTCCTTATGTTTTCTTTCAGCTGGGGGGAAATGGGTACCATTCCTTGTGCCACCAAAACCATTCTCTGTCCCTGAAGCCAGGCCTGTTGCTTTCACAAATCTTACAGTCCCAGTTCCATCGAGTATTCCAATTTTGATTCCTTGCCTAATTGCTTTTCTGGAGACCAGGATCACACCGAACAAACCCAAGAGGATCCAGGAAAACTATTGTAGTTTTGAATGTTGTATTTCTTGACTCATCGAGCAAGGGCCTGTACCATGAGAATGATCACTGTTTTGATGGTTCTTACAGACAAACAGCCTGAACCTTGCATTTAGTCAGGAAGAGGTAATAGGACCCAAGAAGAAAAGGAAGGTCAGTGAACCAGAGGAGCTGCTTCTGGAAGGCAGGAAATGAAGTTCATTCTGACACACAATACATTTTGGAAGGTGTGAGTTTGCATTGTCTTCTGACTAGTAAAGACCTTTACTGTCTTCCAATATCTAACTCTTCCACATACCACATGTATTTCTGCACGTTTATTTGTCTAGTATGAACTTTGGATTGTGAAGAGACAGCAAGCACCATAATTGTCATGATGATGTCAACCAATAGCACTTGTTTGATGTTCTGAAGTTGATTATGATTCCATGTGAATGGTGTTTGTGTACTTCTTTCTCTCTGTCTCTCTCCCTCACACCGTGCCACCCCCTTCACTGGCTAAATTTCCTCCTCTGTGGCTGGACTGTCCTTTGCCAATATGTCATCAATATTTAATGGCACTGTTTCAAGATGAACTCTCTAAGGTATCAATGCCAGCAAGCAACAAGTCTCATGAGTTACTAGATTGTGCTTAACTTCATCCTATCTACTGTTTCCGGAGCATAGATTTTTTTTTTCAAAGGGTTTTTATCTATACTGAATACAGAGATAAAGTAATCTATACACATTTTCTGCTGGTACTGGATGGTTTTTTTTTCTGACTCTGCAAGTAGTGTTGCTATGACTATATTATCAGCTTATTTCTAAAAAACAGCAACCCACCACGTGCCAAGGGGCTAAGGCAGTTGTGCGATATAAATTGTGTTGAAATACACCACATTTAAAACCTAACTTTAATAAAGATACCTTGTGGTTGCAAATACAGGTGAGGAGAACAACAGCAACAAAAGAAAAGAATTCTGTGTCCCCTGGAGCAAAGGTGCTGCGCTTTGTGTCATGTAGAGTGCCTGGCAGGCACTCTGTCAAGACTTAATGGCTGTTACTGGAGTGGGAGGAGCAAAATGGTCTTCACTGGTCTTAGACATTTTCAAAAAGATGTTCAGGAACAGTCTTTGCATTACTTTATAGACGTTGCAAAAGAGATGCTGCAACATGAAACAGTGAAGAAGGGAATGTAGCGCACTCTCTTCCCAACATAACGTTGATTGCCTGAAGTGTTCAGATCTTTTGGTGATGGGGAAACAAAAGCACTAGAGTACAATAGAGTAATGTACACCCAGCAGTGTCGCAGCATCCCTGACATTTCAGATATGCAGCAAAGATATTTCAGGGCAGGACTTGAAGAGCAGCAGTGGCTTTGGACGTAAGGTGTTTCGTCAGTGGTGTATGTCAGTAGCAAGCTCTGTAGAAAGCAGTAAGGATCACTTGACAAGTGTCTGACCAATAGGGCCTAGGGCATCTGATTGAAGGACCTCGGCCACCCACAAGTGCCATTGCTTGACACACCAGGTTCCCTGTCGCCACTGATAGGGTGAGGTCTTCTGCTGCAGCAGTGCTTGAGGTTGGCTCCAGACATCAGGGACCTTCCTCACTGCTGAAACAGTGACCTTCCCTTGACTGGATAAAAGGTGGGGATTGGTGCATCTCTCTTGTGCTTTTACTCCGGTTGGCCATCTGAAAGAGTTGAAAGCCAGGCTAGAACTGGCTGACTGGGTAGAGATAATGCTGAAGCTGAGCACCCCTAGATGTTCAGTCGACCTCCTTCTCCAGGTAGCTGAGTAATGCATTGCAATCCTAATGCTAATACCACAGTAGTCCTTACTCAGCCCAAGGCAGACAGACCACTGACTGTCTCAGAGCCTGCAGCAGCGTCTGGCAGGTTTCGTGGCTTGATGCCTATTTCACAAAACTTGTAGAACATGCGAGTTCTCCATTTTATCCTCACATTCAGTCCTGTGTTCTCATTTTTTGTACCTGTGGCCTAATAAGCCAGTTTGTTCACATGCCAGAGCAAACCAGAAATCTTCCTTCTGCCCAGATTTTGTAATGATATTTGCTCTCACGCCTGCACATCCACAGGAGGCCTGCGTTCTTCACAGAACAGCTACAGCTCAGGACCTGCCTTGACCTGAAAGCTCTGCCCTGGCACTGCTAGCCTGTGTGGCTTCCATATCCCTTCGGCCCGCTGACTCCTGCCTGCACCCAGAGCCTTGTCATGTGGTTGTGTTGTGCGTATAGGGAGAAAGTCAAACGTGCCTGTGATTATGGCTACTCAAACAAGTTAGTCTTTCTCTTATACGCACAATACCACAAGGCTTAGGGGCATGCCAGCTTGCTTGGTGCACACTGGAAGCTGCAAAGTGTCTTGTCCCACAATGAAAGTGAAGTAAGCTATCTTGTGTTACCACATAGTAAGAGTGTGCACACAGACACCACGAAGTAAATCCACAGCTTAGTTGGCTGCACGATGTCTTGGTCTTGTAGCCATGGCCAGAGACTCACTGTCTCAGTTCACATTGGCTTCTAATCAGCTATTTTACGGTAATGACTTTTAGTCATTTTCATTTCAGGCTCGGTTAGAAATAAAGTAACTTGTGATGAACTGCCACAGTAAGCGTCTGATTTTTCTTTCCCACAAACTTGTGGTTACCATCAGATTCTAAGAAAAGTCTTTCCACTGCAGATTGGAATCATATAAGCCACTTACACATATCCTTTTATTTATTAGCAATTCTGCTTGGCTAGCGAAAGGTAGAAAACCTTTTTCTTGTGTTTCAGTCGCATTTCTAGTTAATACTCATTAACTGACTTAATGTATGTTACACATCATCAACCTGATTCACTACTGACATAAAACAGAAGCAATTCGTTAGTAACGGTCCCTTGCCAATTAGTGAACGAAATTACGTTTGAACAATTTTCTTCAAAGATTCTCCTCCTCCCCCATGCATCATTTGGCAAGTCCCCTGAATGCTTACAGTAATTATGTGCGTGCAGTGAAAGGAGACTGTTACTTCTTAAACCAAAATAAATGAATATGTGATCTTTGTGCTAATGCAACAGTGAGTAATACAAAGAATCACAGACATCCTCCCTTTGATCTCCCAAAGATACGAACAGCAATTAAGATTACAAGCTGCTTTAAAAACCAGAATATTGGGAACATTCCATAAGGGGAAAGTGAATGCTTCACAGGGTTTTTCAGAAAATCAGTGAAGAAGGGGAACCCTTTCTCACTTATCTTGACCACAGGGTTTTTAATAGATGTAATGTGGATATCCTTAACCTGCCGAGCCAAAAACAGGTTGGCGGTGTTTCTAAAAATCGTTCCTTGTTTCTGGGATAGTCTTTAACAAGAAGAGTAGTATCTCTGTTTCAAACTGAAAGTCAAACTGAAGTCAAACGGAAAATGCATTGTCTCAACCACATCCTTAAATACACTGTCCTCAATAAGAAAATAACCCCAGCCCCTGGTACTGCACAGTAATCTTATGGACAGGTGTCAACATACGTTTTTCACCTGAAAACTGAGGATTCTTTCGGGATTTCCACTGCCACCTGCGATCTAGGAAATCATCTGATCTGACTGCAGCTGCTTTCAGTTTTGGGAGGAGAGCAGAAGAAATGAAACACGACACGGGAGTAGGAGAAATGAAGATTCTTTCACACTTAAAACAGGAGGGTTAAGAGTTTTGCCATTGATTTCAGTGGAGCGTGGAGGGACCTCTACCCGTGGTGGTAATACAAAAATGATATTGTAACACTGTTACAGTTTCACTGATACCAGTGAAATACCTTGGATATACCTTGCTATAAATGTGATTAGAAATCAGCTAGTATTCTCATGAGTATAATTCTAATAATAAATCTTTACCTGAAGAACTGTTGTATGGGATTACCATCTCAGGATTTTGGCTGGAACTTTAATTTCTGTAGGTTCTGCATTCTTCCTCTTGAGTCAGCAGGTAAAGTATGTGGTTGTGGCCTGCTCTAGTGGAGTGCCTGCATTTGTCATGCCACAGCGTTGCCGTTCTGGGGGGCCAAGATCCTCGTGCCAAAAGCATAATGTCACCCTACTGGAATCTCACCCACGTGTGTCACTGGGCAAAGTCTTTTTTGTTAATGGGTGAGTAAAATTTCATCAGGCTTTTGTTGTCATCAACAGGTAAGTAAGAGGGATTTGCATCTGAGCTGGCACATTTTCCATAAGCAGTTTCCAAGGCTAATTTAAGTCAGGTTGGCACGTATATCTTTCTTTTAAGCAGAGGCTAAGATTCCAAAGCCTCACAGGAGTTTTCCATAGGAAACACCGCCCTGGGTATCTGTGTGCCAGACATGCCTGTATGGCATTTCCCGGGACATCAATGACCTACTGTTCTAATGCAGAATCGATTGGCCACCTCGTGACATCTTCTAAATACCTTGCTGTGGAGTTTGTCGTCTATATGCTAGAGAAATAGGGATTAAGATGCTCTAGCTGTAAAATATCCGTGGATTCGACACCGTGATCCCATAGTCTGGTTGTAACACAAATATAACTGTCCCCATTTACTTTGCCTGGTTTGTTTTGGAAGGGCTAAGGATTCCCCC